>QEWY01002505.1:2556200-2933796 GCA_006503575.1 Baylisascaris schroederi | reverse complement strand
CCCCCCCCCCCCCCCCCCCCCCTTCCCCAACCCTAAATATTCGATTTTACTCAACGAACACACTCATTTAACGATGATAAAATTGCTTTAATTTTTCGAGTGATCATCCCGAATAAATCAATAAACATTCTGTTAAGTCAACAGTTCCGCAATTGAACAACCAATGACAATCGTAATCACAGAAGCTTCCTCTTCCGCTCAATAGAAACAAAGCTTTCAACAAAATACATTATAAAGGCATAAAAAACCGAGAGAAATAAAACAATACAATAAAAATTGAATAAACTCTGCAAACTATAACCATTTGTTTGTAAGTTGGTGCTCCTGAATTGCAATCATCAGCGATGTAACTGAGCATTTCAAATAAACGGTTAGAAAATCAGAATCAAGTTCTCGAGGCTTTAAGAGTGGCCAAAGACTTCGAGGCTGGAGACAAAGAAAATACAAAGTAATGTTCAGCTGTAACCAATGTTGAATTTCATTTCACTCCAAGATCCTTCGATGGTATATATATATATATATATATATATATATTTATATATATATATATATGTATATGACAACAACAGAAATGCGAGAGAAAATACACGTACGAATCGAGTGTACTGGACGCGATGTATGGCTCTATCCTCAACAACAAAATCTGTACTATGCAAGCAATCTTACATGACGACGAAGCTGAAGCATTCATGGTTTGATATTTACACGTTTGTGGCATTATAGCTAAATAGATCGCGCTACATTTTTGAAAGAAAATGATATAATGGTAGAGGATGTGGAATCATGAAACTTCAACCTGGAAATCTATGAAACAAGTTAACTTATAAGTTTGCATAAAAAGAAGCTCAGATTAATTTGTCGCATTAGATTAAGCATTCTTCATTAGGCTTCTTGAATCTTTTACCTCTACAAGCACTACCACGTACAATGCAACATGCATCATATCTAAATAACACCACTGACTGCATCGATTAATTTCATTTTACGTAGTATTTAAAATAACTCAACAAATAATTATATGAACCTAGTCACGAATCAAAATATCGACACATTGGAAACGGTGCGATCGGCAACTGGCAGACGAAGCAAATCCACTCATCGAGCACAGCACTACAAATAGAATGAGAGCAAATTGTCCCACATCGATCTTGGTCTATACCGACTTAAATTTTATCTGCCCCTTTCGTTTCCTTCACCGCACCATATAGAAATTGGCCAAAATATCCCCCTTCCTTGCCTCCCCATAGACTCCGAAACGATCTCGATTTGCTTTCAAGCTAGCAACTTTTCTACTGCAAATAGAGAAAGTGAAACGGACCCGTTACTACTTGAAATTTTCAATGCTCCATTATTCAGAACATAGAAACCTATGCGACATTAATCCATCACACTAACTACCTGATGGAAATTACTGCTGCAGTCGATGGAAAACAAAAGGAACACATAGAAGTTTCAACGAGATACCAACAAATAAATAAACGAATTCGATTAGAACTGACAGGTATTTGATAAACGATTTAGAGACAATACTTAACGATATTAGACAAGGGAAGAGCCTGCGATGAATATGGATTTGGAGGATATGCCGCAGCGTAGACAATTCTTTGCATTCCTCGCAAAGCGTAAAAACCTTTTACCATGTATAACAGACCAAATATGTAACTGACTGCAAAAAAAGAATTGCATGAGCAGAAAAGATTAACTTTAAACTTTTGCTGGTTGAAATGGGCAATTTTACAATGACTGCATCAAAATTTATGCTTGAAGATGCCGGAACTTACAAGCTTAATCGAAGACCACAGTCGTAACAACCGTAAATAATAATAAAACAGCGAATTCGCAAGTATCACCAAGAAAAATAGCTAAAAGAAGTTTCCTTTCGAATATGACTCCAAACCGGCGCAGCTGCAGACGATTTTTTCTTTTAATCATCAGCGGAAGTAGGTTCTGGGTCAGAGTTTGCAAGAGGCTTCATATAAATTTCAGCGATGTTTTAAGGAAATGAACAGCAAGGATGAAAAATGAAAGTGTTTTACAATCTATACGTATCATAAAACGTGAAACTATAGCACACCTCAACACGGTCCTTTCTTCCTGCTACTACCATACAACATCATATTAATAAAATCTGAATAATACACTACCAGACCAATATTTTTAAAGATAGAGAGGAAAGGTGACAATAAAACAGTGAGTATAAGTGGCGCCACTTTGAAGAAATAAAATCACAAACACGCATTGCCTATAGAAGCAGTGAGGACATGTCTCGGAGAAGCCAAATGAAAATACCTCAAAAAGGACAGTGGAAGGAAAAATAAGGACAGAGCATAAAATGAGCAGGATTTGTAAAAGGATAAATTCCGCATTGAAAACACCAGTTGGTGTACTCACAAATCGGTAACCAAACATAGTTATACTTTATTGACAGTAAAGGTAAGTTTGGAGCAAGAAATCCTATCCAGTATGGACATGCTTCTCAATTCCATTCAATCACAAAACAAAGTAAGAATATGGACACGCTTTTCAACAATACCAACACCGAGCAGCTAAAATGCCGCATCCTCATAAAACAAACATGATGACAACACAGCTCTACCCTAACAACACACTGATTCCTATGTAAGATGAAGAGTTCAAAGTAATGCGCCAGGATGACTCCTTTATCTCAATCCCTCTCCAATCACCCTGATATTGGACTACGCCCCACATATCAAGGAACTGTGTGAAGATATAAAACATCTGCTCGGCAAATTTGGCGAAATGGAGCTTTAAAGCTTTAAAAAGCTTTATATCACATTCGAGAGGGAGCAATGGAAACTCAATTCATGTCCATAAGTGATGAGACGCCGTCGAAGTGACGCAATCCCGGTGATGCCGAATACACCGTAAAAACCTTCGAATGTGGAGCTGCAGAGAGTGCACCAGCTGTTCCGAGTGATTCTGCAAGTAATCGACCTATAGCATTCTTTAAATGAACGGAAACAAATCAACAATGACTAATATCAACTTGATCAGGTATCAACAACGATACTAGATGAGTAAATATCTACCTTCATATGGCGTTCCACTAATTTGTTGAAAAAACACACAGGACTATTCCCACAATACATTCAGAACGCAATTTCGATGCCCGCCTTTTACCGCTGAATTCCCCTCCCTCATGACAACTAGTAGCCGAACAATTTATATACTGCAACGACTGGCTAATTCTCTACTTCTTGGCTGAGAAGCAAACTACTCCAATAAAATTATTTTATTTATAAAACAAACCACTTAAAAGGTCACGATCCCTGGCCAAATCATCCAAAAAGTCCAATGAGCCTGCAGCCTCATCACTACTCTTAAAGCCCATGGCACCGGATAGTGTGCTGGCATGGTGCCAACGCAGCTCTCTCTTCAACACACCAACGTCCTCGGCCAAAGGTGAGAAACGCCGCAAAAGTGGCCTCACGAATACCGACGATCTACAAAAAAGCATAGAAGTCGCCGCAATAAAGCGATTTACTTTCAAAACTCATCAAATCAAGAACGGATAGACAACAATTCTTGGGTGTGTGCTGCATGACCGAATAACATCGCACAATCAGCAATGACCCCCTCATCTTTGTAGTTCAATGACGTGATAGCAAGTATCACATCATCAAAAACACGTCGTTATTTCGTTAGTGACACCACTGATGAATAAGAAATTTCAACAAGTTCAATTCCATTTGACTGTCGCAACTTCCACTTCCACACACATTCCGACTAAAAAATCATTAAAATGATAGCAGTCATAAAAATGACCATATTTTTTCCAACGTTTTATGCCATTCCAATAAGGATTCATTGAACAAAATTAGGCATAAACAGCGATATTCCCACTAAGCGTAACGTTTTCCTCTTTTAATAAGGCTTAAAATTCTAGCTAGTCTCAGCAGGCATCGATTAAGGGATGCAAAGGGGAAAGAAGAGAAAGGATATGCAGTCGACGGCGTTATCGTGTTATCTATACTTCCTGTCGCCCAAGACATTGTGATAAACGCTAACACAAACTGTCACATTCAGAATTCACGAACGCAAGGAAATAGAACTCGAGCTGTGGTCCAACCAGTGAGCGAATGGAGATACACGTTGAACTGTAAGCAATTTCAGCCAATCTGTAGTGCTTAGCGATGTATTTTAGAATAAAAGTAGGCGGTTTGCATCTACCAGCGTTTACCTTCTGAGTGGCCAGCAGGCAGAAACTACTACCACATGACCTCAACGCTGACTCAGCGCTTCCACTCAAAGGAAAAGAAACGACACAGACTAGATAAGTGCTTTGGAACTCCCGATGAGATAAGCACCTAGATTTTGGCTAGGCCATACTATACAGAACGAACTGTTTTCATACAGTAAAACTTCCTTCAGACAAACCTTGTTAGAATATGTCGCGACAGAACTTCTAGAGATTGCATTCTCAGGACCTGAATTTGCCAACTTGCTTTTCTTGCATGATGCATTTCCATCCCCCTTGGCGAGGCTACCGTAAGCTTTCTGAAGGTGACCAGCCCCTTTATCACCTCCAAAAAATTGGGTACCGCTCGCCAAACCATCTGTCGCACTCCGAATCGCTTTAACACCTCCACTGTATTATTAATCACCTTAGCTATAACCGAACAGCAACTGCCACCAATTCTTGCACTAATGTTGGCAAAAATAGAATCAACCAAAATCCCAAGGCAGCATACGCCAGAGAGCTAAAGAATTCGATTAAACCTCTCAAATCAGTGCATCGTGTCACCCGTTACCACATCGAAGGCTTGAAAGCTTCAATTAAAAAACCCATAAACATTATGGACTGACGGATGTTCACAACAGCGCAAGCCAAAATCATTGCAATTGTCTCCTTTCAGCCTCAAGCATACGGACATGCATCTTCCTCTCCTCTCACTCCGCAAATATTATGGTTTGGGCAGAGGATGGAAAAAGCCAACACTGTCTTCGTCGACTTATTAGCAAGACCAACACCGACTATCACACTTCGGAAATGTGGTAGTTAAGATCCTTCCTCGATCGCAAAAGCATTTCGATAACAACCTCTGGACGTTCTAAACAGTTGAGCATCTACTCATAAGAACGAGCGAGCTCACTATTGCGTTAGCAATATGACCAAATTCACTCCCCTATACGGAATGGTATACAAATATAACATGTTTCAAAAGCAATCATAAGAGACGTACCGAGTTAGCAAGAAAGCGTCGAAAGGAAAAAGAGGCTCGAAGGGTAGCCTTTCTTCTGAAGACGTCGCCGGTAAAACGTGATTGCAATAAACCAATTGGAGTGACCTGAAATGCATAAAATGTTTATGTAAAGAAGTACCATTTTCTCATTTTACCCGAAGTTTGTCAAATTGGCTCGTGATCAGTGACGACCTGAATGCATCTCATGCTCATCACGGTCTAGTCGAAAGAGAAGAAAAACCTGAATTAAACCGAATCGCAGGTCGGAACACCAAAAATTACCGCAGGCCAACAAATCCGAAAAGTTATGCTGCATTTGTAATTCTAGATGAGCTATTATCACCATATATGTGTTTGATGCCTTACTTTTAATTACCCACCATATAAATTACTTTTTTAAATTTAATTACAATGCACAGCCAGCATAAACAAAACAAACCCGCTGAAGCTTGATACGACAGAAGCGTAGCTACTAAGTTTTAAAAAGGTGGAAGGTTCTATCGGTTTGAAGGGTTAGTTGCTAATGATTCATAGATTGCCGGAAGATTCTTTCAAGGAGATCTCGAGTCAAGAGACATTACCTTACATGATAGCTATGCGATACTGTTAACTCTCCCCTCCCTCTTCCCGCTAACAGCAATAGAGAAAAAAATACATTCAAACTTTCGCAACGGTTTCTTTCGTGACCTTAGATTTTCTTTGCGTTATTCTACGACACTGCAATTCATACGATTACCTTCTTTCTTCGCTAAAGCTTAATAAATAGAACCCACTCAGTATCATTTCTTTTTGGTACTTCTGTATAACAGCAACAATTTTACCAATAGTAAAAGTGTCTCTGTTTTGGGACCTACCCAAAATAAAATATTTACGCAGCTATCACCACGTCACAGGTAAGGTGTACACCACATAAATCAAACGATGCATTTCTTTCTTTCCCAAATGAGAGTAAAAAACGAAATTTAGCCGCCGACGTGGAATTCGATCAGTTTTTTCATGATATAAGAAATGTTTTAATAAAGCAACCTGCTAATTATAGCAAAGCATTGCGCGACCGGACGACTGATGAACCTCAATGGTTCAAGAGCACTGTGAACGATGTGACCGAATCCCCATTGACGCACTGTCTCTAACTCTGAAAACGAATAAATATTTTGATAGAACGAATATATACAGCATGATGACAAATTAAATTGTTTGTTTAATGTGACAAATGCAATTCGCTCTTAGTTATGAACAATATTAACACAATTAACGTGACAATTTAAGAAACAGTAGATAATGCACACTCGACTTCGCCCCTCTCTGTCTTCCCCTTTTCCCTTTTCTTGTTTCACTGCAAACGTTACGTTTGAGAAGCTCAAAAGCTATAAAAAAGCATTTTCCACTTCAAGAAAAACCTATTCTCAACCACGCTTAAACAGCTTCATTCGTCAACTCTCAGAGATTTTTCACGATGAACTTCCTAGCATATTTCGACGCATGAAACTTAAGTAAATTTAACATAAATTTAACTGGTTCGAACAAAATCGGAAGTAAAACACCATAAATTACAATCACAGAAATTCAGCCATCAAACTCACCGTAACAGCATATACTAAAACCCTTAAGTACGAGTTCATTAAAGTCAATTACATTCAACTCTCGAATGAATAAAATCCTCCTCCCCTCTTCTCATATGCCGCTATATTTTTACCCTACCAATATCCTTATTTTGTACAAATCCAAATTCAAAACTGCTCATAATATGCAATAAGCGGTAATCAATTAGAATTATCAAAAATACCAAAGTTTAACAAAAAATTTCTGTTGAAGAAACAAACGAACCGCTAGTGTCGACGAGCTCTTTATATCGGAAACAAAATGTTAGCAACAATGCCTGACAAAGCGCATAGAATGTTCCATGTCTGATAATGCCAGCAGTCGCTGAATTACTTCGATCGACCACCTCATTAATATAATTCCTGCATAAACGCATCATTCGCTCCATCCACTCTATCGACATACTGAAATTTAAAAAAAACTGGATAAAATTTCACATAAAATTTACAGCTTCTTGCCTAAAAACAAATGAATATAAAAAAAGAAAATATATTTGTGCCTATACATATAATTTGTGATGAATAATTAAACGTCAGCATGCTTTGTCATATACACGTATATACACGATCTAATTCCAACTATGAAATCCCATTTCACTTCAAAGAACTCAGAAACAGGTTCTCGGATCTTTTCAATCTGGTGGGCGATCACTATTTGCCTTTTTGCTTCCCCTTCCTGGCGTCCACTTTTGATCAGTATTGGCAGGCACCCACCATCATACTCGATGTAACACAGAAACAACCATAAGCAATGTTCTGATAACGCGTCAATATACGCAAATTCAAACGTTTATTTTGTACGTGTCGCTGTATCAACGATGACGATAGAACCTACTTACCGATCAACGACAAAAATTCCTCCTCTCCCCAAGAAAAGGCTATACTCCCGTAAATTTCAAACGAACGAGAGTTCTCCAGAAATCAGGATCGGTAACTGCTTGTTTCAGATGCTAAATCACCTTAGATCGACTGCAACTGCTCGTGACAGGAATGCTCCCATATAGCACGCTGCACCTTGCGCCTTCTTCCAATCATTTGGAGACTGTCCCGGGCGTGTTATTAAACTCCACAACCAACGTAGCATCTCGACCATGTATTCCTAAATCCATATTATTCGTGGAGATATAAACCATCCTTCATATGGCACAACGTCGACTGGAGACCCACCAAGTTTCAACACATTTTAGCATCTTCAAAAATGATGCATTCAACGTTTCTTCCGACAGTGCATTATTCCAGCAATGACAGAAGTTACTACCAAGAACTCATGTGCATCGTTAACAGCGATGCGCAAATTCGCTGCACATGCATGTATCAAATATCATGGCAATGTTCAGTCACATAATAACAACTAAATGCAAAGTAAGTTTTATTAATATACCTGTTAGCGCGTTTCTCCTTTTGTGCCACCTTCACCTAAAAGCTTCTAAATAGCGAATTTCTCCAATTCATGCAGTCAGCATGATGGTGATGGAAAATAAAGATAAAAAATAATTCACAGAAAGCGAACCGGTTCATGACTGCATGAGACAAGCCACACGAATGATACATGCTTCACATCATGTGCCATTAGAACGTGTTCTTCGAAAATCGAACGTAGTTGATTATTGAGTCCATCTTGGGAGCATTCTTTCGGCAACCACTCCATCAATTCACCTTAAACAATACAACCTTCATTACGATTACTCTTAATGATTTGAAAATGTGAACGCATAAGGCTCTTTTGAAAGAAAAAGAACGGCAATAATCGTCCATTGAATTTGCAAAAGTTTTTTAAGTGAAACCTACCAATCTCGGATGGGAGTTCCTTATTGTGGGCTTTCGTGATATATGAGAAAATATAGCCGAGACAAATGTCTAATTTATCGGTCCGATCCTTGGTTCTCTCATCTTCATGTACAATACCGATACGAAGCGGGTCGTCCTCTTCATCCTATAAGAGTTGGCGAAACTTAAAGCACTCTAGCCAAATACGACAACATTTACAAGTAACAAAACAACTGGAAATTTCGAGAATTTGAAGGGAGACTGAGTTGATAAACCTGTATATATATATATATATATATATATATATATTTATATATATATATATATATATATATATATATCCCACGTAGCTAATCTCCCGATTTCCCGAAAGGGAACCAAGCATTTTGAAGGAATGTTTACGAGCCGAAAAAAGGTAAAAAATGATGAAAACAATTCACACCGGAAACTCATAGAAAGGAAGAGTAAACGCACAAAAATAGAAACCTACCAGCAGAAATACACCCGAACTATCATTCGAATCTTCGTTATCCTCAGGAATCACATGTGATTCAATTCGCTTCGAAATCATCGCCTTTAAATTTACTTCTTATTGCACTTTAAAATATTTCATTATTTTGTTATATGTTTCTTGATAAACGTCATCAAGTTTACTTATTATGGTTTTAATAATCACATCTGTAGAAATGGCTGATTTAAATGACTTTCGATAATGCAAAGAACATTTCTCAGAAATAAGTAGAGGAAAGAAGAGATGCAAATCGAAACAGCGGCTAAAAATAAAGGTAGAAAAACTTGAAAAAAGAATGAAAAATCGACGCCACCTTTAACGGGAACGTTTTTTCTTTGTTTCCAATCGAAACATACACAAAGGACCTCATTAGTGAAGTATCTTTTTCCCACCCTCCACCATCCTCCTTAAATTCGACAGCATTATCCAGGTCAGAAATCAATCTCGTTTTCTTTAGCGTTCTACTTCATACGAGCCCGAGAGAATGATTTTAACAACAATAAACGCCCATTAACAAAGCCATTTCTCTAGGACTTGCTCATTTCAAATAATTTAATTTCCTATCGAAAAACAACTCAGAAGCCTTAACCTACATCAATTTGTGCGAGACCATCGAATATTATCGACCAGATTTCGGCACGAACATCACCCACATATTCACTCAGAAGCAGAGCGTTCCTCACGAAACTTTCGTAGCGGAGAAACGGTTGAGAAAAATGTGGATAGCTGCGGCGCACTAACTTCGGCAACAATTTAACTGCCCTGCAACAGACATATGTCTATAAACAAATCAAAGTAACAATAAATGAGCATGAATAATCGATCAAATATGCAATGCTGAACCAAGCAATGAATAAAACCTCAGAACACAGTAACGGAAGCAACTAGAAAATCTAAATAAAAAGACGAAGTGAGATTCATTGTGATATGCCAAATTTTCCCAAAAATGAAAAGATTAGAAGTGGAGTGGGACCCAAGCTTTTCAAATTCCCATCGCTTCACCTCATATAACGACGAAGGAAGCATTTTAATGATATAGCCGGATGTAAACAAAATGTACAAACGAGCGTGTATTGAAAAACAGTTCAGCTAGAACTAAACGACGTCAATGCCAAATCAAATTCCCTCGCCTAATGCCAAAACAGCCGAGTAATGCGTCTCCAATATGTAGAAAGGTTAAAAGCACTACCTCAATACTCACTCTGAAGTGAACGACATAACCTTTCTACTGGCCGAAACGGTTTCATTTTTCTACTACGACAGTGAAAGACATCAAAAGCTAACATGGGAAAGCACTTGAGGACGAACACTAGTGACTGATGTGCCAACGAAAAAATCGTCTTCTGCTCGTCCACACTCAACACCAATTCGAATTTCTGTGATCGCTGCGATACACTCTCATCCGCTACATTCTCTGCAGCATCACCATACAAGCAATGAGCCAATAAGATGTGCTTCAATCAAGCTTTTTATCTGATGATAATTTACAAACTTCTACAAAAATTAGATCGCTTAGTTCACTTTTCATTTGGCTGCGTAAAAGCTCTCAACCGATGCATCTTACAAGTGGAAGGCCCACTGGTTATTAATCAGGTTCATTGATCACTGGTCTACTCGATAGTTATTGAGTGAGTAAACCTTTGTACTATAAAAGATAAAGAATATATCGAAAACTCAACCATAATAGCTCAAAAATACAGTGAGAAATATGCTGCGAATATAATCCGAAATATGCTTTTATGTAAGAAAGTGCAATTATTAAAATTGCTCTTGTGAAACAAACAACGACTGTCATAACAAAACGAGATTACAAAACAATACGAGATTAAGAATGCTCTTATTTCCCATAGATTTTACGCAGAGGATACTTGCAAGACTACCTCGAAATGGAACCATTTACTATTTCGTGATAGACATAACACCTTTAGCCATACGATAGGCAAATCAAGTCGGAAATCTCTCTGATTAAATGACCTTCGCATAAGAAAATTGTAACTAGTGTTCATGGAGAAGTTCAAATACTACTACAAGCTAATTTTTCGTAAGTTTCATCCTCAGAATTGTCGAGCCATATAGTTTCCTCAGTTCTAAAATCCTGTCCTAGAATCAACAACCTTTAAAGAATTTGATTACTGTGGCATAACGAAAATTTGTATCCCTTCAAATGCGAAAAAAAATCAGTACAAAGCATAAGGAGATGGATGCGGAAACTAAGAAAAGATGGCATTACACTAAGAACGAAAGAAAAAACAGTATGAGATATGGACAGCTAGAAGTTTAAGGCTACAGAAAAAAAAACAAGCGAAAATTATAAGAACTTGTAAAATAAAAAAATGTTAAAGTGCAATTCGAAGTGGACTCGGAAACCAAGGCGACCGATTTTTTTTAAAGGCAGAACTAGGTAGCATAACAAAGAGTAGGATGCAAAACAATCGTAAAGTTATAAGCAAAAACCTGATCAGTTTCAAGGGGTGGCAGTTGATAACTGCAGTGAAGAATTAATAACAAACAAAGCCGCAAACCCCTCTATGCCCCAGCTCCCTCCTTTAGGTTAAACGAAGGCTATAAAGTAAGAGTTCGAGCGGGATTGCGCATGTGGTAGTCAAGTGCTTTTCCGCTTACCTACTTCCTCCCACCCCTCCCCTATCATTGTAATCGTTGTAGGAGCATTTTCAGAACAAGATGAGCCCAATTAAAAACCTAGTCTCTGTGTTAGGCAGCAGATCAACGCCATGTGAATATCTGATCCAACCATACTGGTATAACATTTCAAGAGATACCATCAGTTGTAGCGTTAAGTCGTATCTTCGCTGCGAAATGCTCGATGAAGCATGCGATGACCGTTTCGGTGTGACAAACGTGTTGAACGCCAATCTCACGCAGCAAATTGACGAATCGCCCTCTGCTATGAGAAGGTACAATGTGCCATTCTATTCGCTGAAATTTATACCCTTTCAATGCACTGCTCACCATACCAAATTTGCAATAAAACAAACTTCTTGGACGCAACTTTGCATTTTACCCGTAAAAATATCAGGTTTCTAGCAGTGACCAGTTCCAGTGACCATAGCAGTGACCAGTGCATATACTTCTCTCTTTTCAGTGCACTAGAAAGAAAGCTGGACTTCAATTCCCTTCGTATATAATCAAATCTAATCAGAGTTTTGCTTCAAAAATGATTATATTTACCAAGCATGAATTTATATTACAGCAAATATGAACGACGATAACCTATATATGGTGATTTCGTAAAGTGAAGTTTTTATTCTTACAATACAAGTCAATTCAAGGTGCAATAAATACGCTTACTCCTTCTTCTAAGTGGATTTCCTTTCCTGCTGTTTTTCCATTCTTCTCCCCCTTTCCATACCCTTTTCCTGCCCGGTTCAGATTACTTTCTTCTTCTCATACCTTTCATATCATTTCCCAAGCACATCCAAAAATTGTACAACGACCTGCAACTCCTCTCAGCCTCCTCGACCTAAACTGTAGGCGATGAAAGCGAGCAAACCCATCCTACAGCACAACTTGTTAGATGAGAAGCTAGGCAACAATTTAAAAATTTGTGGAAGTGTGCAGCAATGAGCCCACCAACTTCCTGATTATCCCTGAGCTTGTAAGTGAAGAGGGTAATGGAGATCGAGTAAGTTCTTCACTCGAATTCTATAAAAAATAATTACAAGAACCACTATTTTATGGGATAATCCCATGAAAAAGACTTATTTAAACATTTAGAAGTTTTCACCAACGAGGTCGCAAGTGATGAGTTTGTGCGATTCCATCCGCACTACCTTTCCTTTGAGAGCAATACATGCCTATGCCATGTAACCAAATGGAGAACACAGCACGGTAACGTAGTTATAATGAATAAACACGACCGGAAATATGTTTAAATAAAAAGTCGATTGACTGGTCGTGTTTCATCTAGTTCACTAAATAATTCGTTCCCTAAAGTTTTGAATCCGTGAAAGCTTTTAGCGTTATATTCTCATAGCTTTACCTCAGGTGAGGAAGGTGGGCAGGTGCGCTGAAACGCATAATGCGCAACTGAACCGCAGAAGGAGCATATAAACCATTAAAAAATAACGGGGAACAAAAGACAGCGGAGAAGAAGAGGGAAGAATGCTTGTAGTTTCTGGTCTGATCCTCGTAAAGCACCGATTTCTTAGAAAAAGTAAATGTATGTTGTTCTCATAACTCAAAAAGGATATACCGTGGCTTCCCCGTTGAAAATCAAAACCAGGGGTCTTATTTATTTCATAAGGTAAAAATACCGCTTCATGAACGTTCAAATGAACATGCTGTGCTAAGAAAAAACGAATTTTGCGTGGAATACATACAACCTCCCCCTCCCCCCGCCCTATCTGACATTGCGCTCATTAAATATAAATTAGGATGTTTGTGTGACTATCGCCAGCAGGTTATGAACCGCTTGATTCACTGATATCGCGGCTACGTCAGCAGTATGTGCAATTCTGTTTAATGCAAGTCGCTGAGACGGCAGAGTTATTTTTAAACGTTCAACTGGTGTGGTATTAAAAGAGTTCAAAACAGATTCTGCCGGAAGATTACGGAAGTGTAGATTATGACCACCTGAAAATTTGCCTCGTCCAAGAGAAAAAGCAATAATCCAGAGAAGTGGGAGAGGATAGTTGGTGTATACCATGTCTGCGTCTACCAAATTCAAATTTTTTAACGGAACACTCGAAGAAACGACTCACTGCGAGTTTCTTGACGAGTAATTTGCAAGAGGCATCCAGTAAATATGCAATATCGGCAAACTGATCGATGAAATGTGTAACCGCGTCCGGTTGCCATCGGCCAATTAAATCGATCGCCTTACATAATTTATCGTATGTCGCAATACCGGCCGCTTTACCCTAAAACCATTTCATTGCAACGCGTTTCAACTCATTCAAATCTATTCATCCCCATTAAAATTAATTCAGGCAATTCGCCAACCGGGAACTTTTATTATCATTTAAAAATACGACATCATCCGGTAAGGCTTCGATAAAGTGGTTTCTCAGTACCGCAATACCGGTGAAACACTGCATTACCTCGAATTTTGAAAAATTTTTCTGAGTGTTTTACGACCGATTTTGTTTTTAACAGAATGACGAAAAGATAAATTTTTTTTTTTTTGCACAGGCTTAGCTCTGCCCCATTTAACTGCCCCCCGTGACTAAGCAGGGAAAGATAGCATGTGGACTTACGAACTCAACAACGGATATTGCCTTTACTAAGAAGGAAAACCTTTTTTCAAAAAGGTGAACTTTTCATTGACCTAACTTCACGTCGAGTAACGTGATGAATGTGGAGTTTACAGACTCGTAGTCACCTCCCCCCTCCCCGATCAACCTCGCTTCAGTGAGAAAACGTTTTGTTTTTCATTCAGTAAGTGCAGAAATATTCTATCTTAACTGACTGATGAGGATTGCTGCATTTCTTTTCAAATTACTGAAAATATTGATGTTAAGTCTGTGTTACAGTAGCAAATCGATGAATATTGCCCCTCTTCTTTAGACAGAGCAAGACTGGATTGAGGAGATAAGGGAAAGCTCCTGACACACCGACCTTCTTTTTTCCTTCCTTCCCCAGTTAACAATTGAAAATAAAAGCTTACCGCTTTGAAATCCAAAACGATGGCTTCGCCTGACACTGCGTCCTCCATTTTTATGGACGCCGTCATCATCGCCGTCACTGAAATAAGTATGCTACCTTGCGACCACCGAGTGAAACTTCTTTTGGTGACAATTCCCTTTCGACGATCACAAATCTGCCATAGTGACTAGTCGAATACCGAAATGAAAGCAGCAAAAGAAACACTGCCATGTGCATCAAACTATTATTAATTATCAATTCGAAATTAACAACTACTAAGCAGCGATGACGAGCAGCTATAATCTTTTAATTGTGGTTACGGGATCAGGAATTTCAACTTGACGGCAGGTTCAGACCGAGGTAGTCTGTGAAGTGATAATGCTCTATGCCATTGTCATTTCACAAAGTGATAAGACAATAACTTTAAAAAGGCTTATATTCCGGATTTTACAGACAGTATTAATCATCTTTCTCCTCTTAAGAAGAAGGGGATCTTGAAACCTTGGTCCGGAAAAACGGCGAATTTGAGAAGCATAATCACTTGGAAGGATTTGGGGCACCGCGGGAATACCGTTAATAAAAAAACCAAGCAAGATTTCGTAACATCCATCACATCAGCACAGCGTTCACTGATAACAATAGCAAGAAACAGAAAAACGAAAATGAAAAAAGGATCGGTCTCTGAAAAAACAAGGAAAATGCTTAAGAAGAAACGAGGTAGGAAGAAATACGCGTATGACCGGACGAGAAAGGAAAGGCACTGCTATTTGCAACTGAACACCTTGAGCTTCAGGCTGACAGCCAGAATGAGGAGCTTTGTTGACGACCTCCATTCTACTGGGTGATATCTACGTGTATGAAGGAATGTAGATTAGTGAATTAAATTATACATAAAAACCCCCCCCCCCCCCCTCCCCCCCCTTTCTACCTCGGTAAGACTGTATAGACGCAGATTTGTGCAGTCTTGATGAGGCGACCGCTTTTTACCCATTCTTGACTGTTCCCACGTTTAACCGATTTGATCTCACAGCTGGCTACAGCCATGAATGTCTTACTGAAAAGTAGAAGCAAGAAAGGTTGGCTAGGTTTTCCCACATATTGGTAACTCATCGAATTCTAAATTGCGAAGTTTTATTTAGGGTGGTTCTATAACTTTATATTTGCCTCTCACTCCACACTGGCTGTTTGATAGCTCATTTTCCGTGCTATTTGATATGCTAATTTCACTAAACATCAGCCCATCGCTTCGCATTGAGAGAGACTCTCATTGCTCTTCTCACCTCAAGAGAAGCAGATCCGTTATTTTCGAATCCTACGGCATTCTGGAGCAATCTTTAGATAAGATTTAAATGAATTAACTAACTACAACATAAATATCATCCTCTCAGATTTTTTCGTATGCAATATGCAATGCCAAAGCAATAATTGAACATAATGGCCTCGCCCATATGTTCACCAACAAACATCAACTACATAAATATACGTCAATCACAGAATATCACTGTTTAAAGCCATCAGTCGTCAACTGTCCAGGAAACCAGTTGTCAGATCAATCCATGATTGGCTATTGGTGAAGGATCGGCGAAAGTATTGGTCAACAGGAAATCAAATCCTTAAGTCTGGTACACTGTCTTCAAATGAAATGCCATTGGAGAGTTCATCGCTTGTTTGATCGCGGCTATGTTAACGGCGCACTGAGTGTTCACTACTAACTTAGGAAGGTACGCTTTTCGTCCTCAAAAAAAAAACCTAGTCCTGAGAGTAATTCAAGAACTGAAGTAGCACTGATAAGAGTCTGTGATATATTTCAAACTTTGGCTGAAGTGCAATTAAGGTTCATAATTGCAAGGCAGCATCGAACAAAAGTTTAGATAAGTAGACGAACGATGGTATTCTATAAGAAACGATCCATTCTTGGAATAGGTTGAGGTGATCATATACCAAAAACTATACTTCAAAATGGTCAATCAGTAGCGAATACAACAGATTCGATCAGCAAAACTTGAGTAGATTCATGCCTACTCAATTCAAATTCAATGAAATCGTTCAAAAAAGTTTTTTTTTAGATGCGAAAATCTTCGGTAACAGTAAATAATTATCAATATAAGACATACAACCGCTGCAAAATCCTCATTCGGTGCCTCATCATGGCGCAGTGGTGGCAACGGTTATAATCCGGCCTATCAAGTGATCAAGTGATAAGACATACAAAATGGACTTTAATCAGCTTCTGCAGTCGTAATCAATGGATTGCCGAGAGAATTTTAATAAAAAATAAGAACGAACGGCTTCACTTAGAAATAAAGAAATCTAAATAAGTATGAAGATATAAAAGATGGCATTAGGGTCGAAGTTATATGCAAAACATTCGTGTAGTGTATATCTTACATAAGATAAAAAATAATCGTGGAAGAATGCATATTGAATGTGGTATATGAAGATGTACGACACAATAATGCACACCGACAAGTTGCAGAGAGATGTTTCATCTGAAAAATTGTGAATCTCTATCAGAATCAATGACGACATTCGATGTGAATCTCTATCAGAAGCGTCAAAGGGATTGTAAACAACCCAAAAATGACTCAATAATTGTTGCAATCAACGGTGTAAACGAAAAATGAATTCAATTAACAGATTATTTCAACAATGCCAATATGTAATTACCACAATATTTAAGCTCTTTATCCACAAATAGTAATAAGATCCGGAGGAATGCCAATCGTAGTTGATATTTACAATCAGAACATGCATCATTAAAAAATTTCTAAGAAAACCTACTGGAGAAGATCCTCGTCGATCGATCAAACGATCAGCAAGCAACCATAAAATGTGATGGAGAGATGCAATATCCGACGACATATCACAAAATGATAATCAAAAATAAATAAATCAAAACGAAACGTTAGAAAGTTATAAAGTAAACTGAAGATTCACCAAACAATTTCAAATAGAGCACCACTAATTTCTACCGAATGAAGTCATTTCAATGCTATATTAAGTTGTTTCTGAAAATCTCTTTAAACTAGTGGCCTTCGATGTATCGATTTCTTATCGCATAGCTGCTTCATTTCTGCATAACAAGGGAGATAACAATGCTCTAGATTAGTGCCAACAAAAATTTGGCAAAATTTTACACTACAGAACCAGTTAACTGCCTTATCAAAAAAGGAGAGAGGGAAGTGGAAAGGATGGAGAAAGAAAGAGAAAACCGTTAAATATCACACAATCAGTTACAAACATACCTGTAGTCTCACCATACTTTACTATGCCGATTGTACCTGTTGTCTTTGAAATCGATTTTGGCAATTTATATGAGATTCAACATAAAATGCTCTAAAGTGATATCCTAATATTCACAAAATAAGAGGGGAATCAACATAATCTGCGACAATAACTCATAAAGTACAGAAACCTATTCGTTTATAATTCAACACTCATCGAACTTAATAACAATAATCATTGCAATGTTTCAAATACAAACAAAGACATCAAATTATATAAATTGAATTGAAACACATCCACCTCGTTTAGTTAAAAAACAATAACGGAAGAGAACTGCAAGAAAGTAAGCGGAATTTCAAGCTTTTTGATATGAAATTAAACGAAAAAAAAATCTGCGAAAAGTTGAAACCCCGCATTCGTCCTATTGGTGAAGCTTCCAAAATGGATTCGTTGTTTTCCCAGTGGCCGAAACTTTCGAAGTAAGATAGGAGAACTCATATCGCTAATCATATGGCATTGTTATTGGAGCTCCACAAGGTGGCGTTTAGGACCTCTACTTAGAGTTTATGTGGATGACATCAGTCATGGCTTGACCGGCACCTTAAGCTTTTTGCTGATCATTTGAAGACTTCTGGATCGATATGTGATAACCTTCTAGATTTTAGACAGCTTTAGTGTGATTTGGATCAATTCCTCAAATGGTTCAACCCTTTGCAACTGGATATCAATAGCGAGGATTGTCGGTTATTGCGCATTGATTTGGAGCATGAATGCCTGCTACGAATCTCCAAGGTTTGGATTCCCAATGTCAGTTCTTTCGAGATTTGGGAGTGATCATAGACGAACTTTTGCATAGGAATACTCAATTTGAGCAAGTGACAAATAAAGCGTTTAAGATTGCAAACTGTATCACTCTTCAGGCAACTTGAATATGGTTGTCCGGTTTGGTCGTTGTTATTAAAACCGGAAATAGGGATGTCGGAAAACATGGAAATGTGTTTCACGAGAACAGCTTTTCTAAAAGTTTTTCCTGGTTCACACAATCGAAACTTTGAAGTTAGTCTGTATATTTTCGGTATAAAATTGCTTGAATATCGCAACTTGAGTTGCAGTTCATATTCTATTTCAAAATTATTAATACTTACCAGCCAACTACAGATTTTTCTAAATGTTTTTTTCCTACAGGGTTTGCAGTTTTAGCGTCACGTGTTTATCAACACGTATTAATTGGCCTCCTCTTTGATTAACTTCTATTCGATTAAAAAAAAATTTTGTCGACCACAGTTTGGGTCAATATGAGGTGTACATGGTCAATATACAGGGTGACCCAGAAGTAATACGTCACATTAAAACTGCAAACCCTATAGGTGTTGTTGATGGAGATGTGACTCTACGAGTTTTAAGTCCTCCTGGAAAATTTTAAAAAACTTCGTTTGAAGTCGGTCGTAATTGAACATTACAATAAACACTGATCAACGCAATTCCGTCTGAGCGAAATGGATCTCAATGGACGTCTGACTGCGAGATGCATCTTCAACAGTACTCCTTTCTTCAAAGTTAGTTACAGCAGTCTTGATCAATCTGGAGTCAGGCAGTGGCGTGAGGAAATGTTGAGGTCATTGTCTGGCAACTTCGGCGAAGTCCTCCTATACATAATAAAGTTTCACCGTGAAAAAGTATTCTTGTAGTCAGTGCTTGGTAAAACTCCTCCCGTTTTGAAGTAATGAATATATATATATATATATATATATATATATTTCATGGTGAAACTTCATTATATATAGGAGGATTTCGTTGAAATTGCCAGACAATGACTTGAGTATTTCCTCACTCCATCGCCTTACTCCAGAGTGGTCAAGAGTGCTGTCACTAACTTTGAAGAAAGGAGTACTGTTGAAGATGCATCTCGCAGTCAGACGTCCATTGAGATCCATTTCGCTCAGACGGAATTGCATTGATCAGTGTTTATTGTGATGTTTAATTACGACTGACTTCAAATAAAATTTTTTAAAATCTTCCAGAAATGTTCAAACTCATAGAGTTACATCTTCATCAATAACACACTGTTACATCTAAGTCACCATGTATATTAACATCTCCATATTGACCTCAACTGTGATCGACGAAAGTTAAAAAAAGAAACGAACAGAAGATAATCAAAGAAGAGACCAATTAATAAGTTTTAAAAAAAGGTCCTGTGTTCCCCGCCCCTCTTCTCCCGATGGAAGTCATTAAGAGCGAAGTAGCAGCAGGATGTAAGGAAAACCAATCAGAGGTGTGCTGTGAGCGAGTTATAACTAGGAGATATTCGAGGATGAGGTAGGGAGTTTGTGTTGCAAGAGAAAGTGAAGGTCTCGGTAAGTTTTCCTGTTTCTCTCATGACGATTCGTTTGTAGTTGGAATGATATTTTCGATATTTCTGGCACGATATTTTTGATTTATAGAAGGCAATATGCCCGAACTGAGATGAGGACAAAGAATACCTGTTACTATTTGAAACCTGAATGATGCAGAATTTGTGTTTGCTGATTATCGAGTCAGGAATTTGGTATTAGTTTAAGAGCTCGACGAAGGTGAGTTTTCGGTATTTATGTGCAGTGAAACTAAGAGAGGAACGATGGCTGATGCGACACTGATGATCACTAATGCCTTTCAACAACGTCATAAGGTTGATTTATTTGAGTAAATTCTGAGTGTTTATCTTAACGCCAGACGCAGGTGTTAAAAGTTTTATATTGAAATTGCTTTGGTTAAGACGACATCAGCTGGAATAAAGGGAGAAGGAGGAATTGTTAGTCATCATGAAAACCTTTAATAGCGCGTATATTGAGGCGAGCTTCGTTTCTTCATTTGTTCCAACTGTCGATTCTTGAAGGAAGTGCATGTTTGTTAGCTCATATTCTAATGGTCTTGTCTCCTTTTTTTAAAAAGTTGACTTCTTTTGAGGCTGTTTTGTAGCTGTTATTGATCAAAACTTGCTCTTTTGCTCGGGTAGGCTGTAGCATCTCTTAATGTCCATAATATTTTTACTTACACTACCATTAGTTGAGATGAGCCCATCTTCGAAAGTTTCTCTCTTTTGCATTTTATTACCTTCGAATATTTTTACGCGCTTTCACCCAATTTTAGTAATTTTCTCCTCAAAAATGTCTTGTAATAGTGTAAGCGTTTTATATTTGAGATGCTTCATTCTTTAGAGTTCAGTTTTTGCCTGATATGCCACTTAGATCGACGTGCTCCACTTTTGATCTCGGCCTTCTTTCCAGTTGGAATGCAATTTGGGTTTGTTTAAAATAAACAACCTTATTTAGGAACAGCTTTTCTAATCGGATATTGGCTGTTTTTTTTTATTTTTTGAATTATACTACCTGCCTAGATTAAAACGGAGCCTTACCAATAAAGGTCATCGGTCAACCTTATTGAGCCAAGGAGATATATGTGGTAATGCAAGAAGGATTTGGCCTATCCTAAGAATCAGTCAAAAACGAATGTTGCTAGTTTCAAATGCTGTTTTATAGAAACAAAAACTGATATGCATATTGCTTTTGTTGAATTTCATTTGTCACCCATATTTGCTATAGCGAATTCAAATCAAGCCACCATCATTAACTCCACCGATAATAAAATCTGAATGAGGAAAGAAACTGAAGAGAAAAGAACAAACCTAATGTGGTGTTATGATCACGATTGGGCATCGCTCGGAAAACAAGCTTACAACCGTGTGCTCACGTAGGGGCTTCTCAAATTGGAACGTCATGTAATATGCAATCTATGATGCTCGCTGTTTTATAGAAACGAAAGTTGATATGCAAATTACTTTTGTTGAATTTCACCGATCACTCATATTTCATCGATCGCTGTAGCGAATTCAAAACCAAAAATAAGTATGCAGCGTAGTCCCATCTCTGAGTATATATTTCCAAAATATATGAATGACGTAGCCACGACAACCGATCAGTTAAGACACGCTCCGGATTCTCGATCCGATTTCCAGCAATGCCAACTTTGACCTGAGGTTCAAGAAGATATAGAAAAAATAAAAAGGGAATGAATTCGCATAGCTGAAGAGGAGAATGCAAAATGTGTGCAATCTCGACAACACCCCACCACTCATGAAACGTTTTCGACATCGTTCTGCAACACCTTTCTGTGCTAGTATCGGCATTTTTTAAGCTGCGATCCCGAACGTCACTGTCAGGAGAAATGGACATCAACTTCAGAAACCCATTCACTGCAGTAACAATGACCACAGCATGATACAAGCATAAACAACATCCTTCTGATCTCTTATTAGTCAGCATCATCCAATAAGGTAGCGCTTTGAACGCGAATCATAGAAACACAAGCAAAGTCCAGTGGTAGACATGATGGCTTTACAAAATATATGCGGCAAATCCAGTCATGATTGCCAGCGATTCGGCGACGACGAGCAGGCCATACCTCTTGTTATAAATGGAAGACTCGGGTTCTTGGTCTGGATCCGATTGTGATCTAAATCGGTTTGATGATTCATCGAGATTCTCTCAAAGATCCTTCGTTTATTCCACAATAATATTTGCGCAATAAAACTATTCCATAATAAAATCAATGCACTCGATCCGCACAGCCTGCATAAGTCTTATGTAAGAGAACTGCGTTAAGCTTAACTTCAAAAGCAATACGCAATAATGTGCAGATTTCCAGGGTCGATGGCGCTGCAGATTTTGTGTATTGATAGCTCCACTGTTGATTTATCCAACTTAAATAGAGATATAGGCAATTGCAATCATCTAAATGTGAGAATTTTCCAACACGACTGGATGGTATTTTGTAATCAAAAATAAAGATCACTAAATACACGGAAAAAGCAGAACACAGAGGAAAGAGTACTTAATTATACTATGATACTTTAACTTATTCGTTCGTTCTTGTTAAAGATTTTCATAGACTTACATTTGCAAAGCGCATTACGATAAGTTAAACGTAATAAGCTTGTCGATATGTTTAGGGCTGTAGAATGTCGTCTAGCTAAATGAAGCAGAAATAGGTGATCTACATGGACATCATACAGCACCTCCTCCGTACTGCCGGCCGCACCACACCGTCTAGTACCCGCATTAAACGAACTCAGTCTAGAGCCTGTGTGAAATAAGGTTCTATTCTCGGTCATGATCCGAACTTAATCAGATTCCCCTTCAGCCATCGAACTGTAGATTGGTGGGCATTGCGGCTACCGAGATCCTTGTTTTAAGTAGTAGAATATCAACAGCTTTATTTTTTCTTGAGCGTTGAACAAAGCTATAGCTCATCTACATCTATGTTTATTCGAGAGCTCCAATTTGTGAAGCAACCATTGGAGCTCGATAACTTTATTGTTCGATCGCTACATTTGAATCGGCATGATAAGTCTCTGAAGGCGTACCTTTCATCAATAAACGCATGAACTCCTCACTCCAACTTATAAACAACTTATAAATATGCAATCTGTTCGTCAGCCGAGAGTACAAAAAATTCAAGCGCAGATTGAACATATTTGAGCGATTCGTGCAACCGACACTGTTGATTTTCGATATTGCGTGAAATCATTAAACGTATCGCCATTATCGGTTATATTTATTGTAATAGAATTACATCACTGACAAAATGTATAATATTATAATGAAGAGGATTTCATTTCAAATGTAATAAATAAATAAATTCAACATAAAAGTATAAATGATAACGAATATATGCGTCACATTCGATGGAACCCGACAAGGATGATCATTTGCCTTCGTAGAGACAAGAGAACGTCTTCAAGCTCGTTCGTGACAACAACATTGCAATGACCAATAAAAAACAATACAATGGAATGAACTGGAAATGAAGAATAAGCACCTGGCGCGTTGAAAATTTTCATTTAACAACTTGGAATATAAACAATTCTGAAATATCTTTACAAATATTTCACTTGAAAAATAAAATAATTTATAATTTCCGGATAAGATGACGTAGCTTAGGCGAAGATCATCTAGGAATATCTGCATCAAGTGGATCAATAGCATTCATTATAAAACAATATAGAACATAATATAAAGATGAACAAAAATGATCATAGTTAATATACGACTATACTTGCAATATTCAACTGCAAAAGTTGGAAAATATTTTCTATATATAGGTAATCGATGAATCAATTTTTGAGTTCAATATAACAACTCGAATGATTAATTGTAAGTACAATTTGAAGTACTGCAAACAGATCCTCTCAAGTGATAATTATATTTATGACAACAATTAGATGAATGAACTAGTAAATAGATAAAGAATATAGAATCCTTTATATTCTGTAGAACAGAGCTCGTTAACATTTTAGTTGAAGTGTTTCTTGCACTATTGCTATATTAAAATATATCAATATCTATGGACTAGTCCTAAAGTGGCAAATTTAGAATTTATCTGCATCAAACTGAATTATTATCATTCACGGAACAAATGCAGAAAATATTTTATGTGAACGCATTTACTTTACATATTAGCAATTAAGATTTGTATTTATGAGTTCTCTACTTATTACTGAGAGATTCTACGACCAATAACTTTCTGCTCATACAATAAAATTGAATTTATTGAAATCGTTCCATCAAAATCTTTTATTTTGATAAAAACATCAACGAAATTATATGTGGAAATTAGATTTATCGGAACAACCTCTGTGATGCAAATTTTTGCGAACGTCAATGACTGTTAATGGCTGCATTTCTTGCAAGAAACTATGTGCATTAGTTTCCCAACTTTTCTTACCAAGGGGCGATTGCACACGAATGTACCAAAGAGTAATTGAGAAAGCAATGTTTCTTCGATCCTTAGAGACACAAAGTGCGCATAAGAAGGATTCTGTTACTTATATGATCGAACATTTTATCCTATAACGATTTTGCACAGAACTTCCAGAAAGTTTCGAAATAGCGATAAGGGGTGAAGGTTAACTGGAAAAGAGCAAGCAGCGAATCAACAATATTGGCCACTGTGAATGACTAGCATATAATTCAACGGAGGCAAAATATGACGCTGCAATAAAGCCAGGAGCATGTGCGTCATCAATGAGCCACGAGTGGAATGTTGAGAATTCGAAGAGGACAGAGAACGAAATGAACTTGTTGAGATGACACCTAAATGAGAGCAACTTCATCAAGTTCATCAACAAATAAGGTTCATATGGGCGATCTCATCTGAAATGAACGCATCTTTCAAGGAATCATCAATCGTCGTTCAACATGTCGAAATCCGTCCAAATCGATGAGAGCACATCTGCGTGGTGCATTTCTCCGATAAAACACCGAGGATACATCCCGAATCGAATACCTGTAACTTGACAGAGATACCTAATTGAAGAGTGACATTAGGTTGTATCGTCGCATTATTGTATTACTTCATTGTGTTATATTACTACAATATCGCTTATGAAAAATAATATAACAGCTAGCATGATGTACTCATTGCAAAGTAGACATCGCTGTAAACAACTTCAGCCTTTTGCTTTGCTAATAAAACTGCATGTATCTCCTCTTGATCGAATAATATATTATTCATTGACTGATGGTCATATTCTGATGAGAAAATCCCACCAGAGTGAAAAAGTCGACGAATATGAGTCCCTCCCAGGATGGGCCAAGTGTAAAGCTCGCAGTAGATCATTATATAAACACAGAGCCCTCTGACAGACGATTAGAAGCATCGGAAACAGCATTCAATTCCAAGAGATCGCAGATTATAAACATGAATATAGGGAGCAGAGAAGTCGACCAGTGGTACAACAGTTTCATAATTTACAAATAAAAACATTATGCAGAAGACAGCACTTTTATATTTTATTGATCCAAGCAACCATGCAAATTTTCCATAAAACATTCGCCTTTTGTGACTCGATGGAGAAAAGACAAAAACTTCAGCTACGCAAAACGTATGCAAATTTTTTGGCACCTTTAAATACATTGATCTTTTTTGAGGTCGACTGATATATACGAAATACGGCGTTAGAAAACAACTTGTGGTGTGTACTTCAACCATTATATTATCGAACTCTATATTAAGCGGATCCCAGGTTGAAACTGCGCGATGTATAGATAAATAGATAGACAAACAGATGGGTAGACTGACAGACATATGCAAAGATATGGGGCTGGCATAATGCAACTTTGTAACAGCATGTTGAGGCATTTGTACTCTCAGAATGAATAACGTTGAACGATATCAAATCGGAAGCTATATTAAGATATGCAGAAGCAATGAATGGATAGTAGCAATTTTGAGAAAGTCGTTTGTCACAGAAACACTCCTTGATATTCGATGAAACATATGTGGCGTATAACTGTTCCCCAAGTGATTCATCCACAGAATTTCTAACGATCCTCTCAACGATGTGGATGCAACCGACGAGGAATTCATCCCACCACCTCACTCCCTCCTCCCTCTTTCCCAAAGAGCATGCTAATGTCTTTCATCGTGCTAAATTTCTGATAGATTCAATGTTTCCTCGGAAGCATGCAATGTGCCTTTGTCTAATTTCGTCAGGTGAGTAAGTCAGCTGGAGAAAAATCTATTTTCGTTTGCTCATAACAGCCAATGGAGCTCGTATTCACGCACAGGATTTGTCATCTAAAACAACAACGCATTCAAAAATTTTGAGGGAATTAATAGAAGGTCAACCTGTGTGAAGATATCGTTCGCTTCGGTTTGCATCTTGTTCATGAGCGTGAGTTGAGCCTTCAGAAGCCGCACATTCCATGCAAAATTCTCCGAAGCTCGTGTTGCCTTTAGACCATGTAGACCAGCCTCGAGACAGAGGCGCGAAAGATCATCGTAACACTCACTTATTCGTTTTGTCGCATCCTCCAGCTAAAAATAACATTGCAAAAGAGTATATACACTGATCATACACACTGAACCTCGGATATCTTCTCGTCTTCCCCCTCTCTCTTCCCCTCCAGGGCCATCCTTCACGTACATGTCCTATTCGATTAGCTCACTCTAAGCCTTAGAGGAGACCTAGCCCTCGCTTCAGTATGCATGCTTTTCCTCTTCCATCACAGCATCCAAAAATCGGTTGTTTTTGTGCGTTCAAAATTTAATATGAGGTCATTACGTGACACCGAAATTTTAGAAACAAAAATAGCTTTCGCTTCATTATGACTTACCTCCTCTCCCCCCTCCCTAGGGGCCTACTTTAGAGGGTATACGGTAGTATACGGTATGTGAACTGTAGACTGACTTTCCATTCAATGTTCAAGAAGATACCTCTTCGACTCGCAAAATGCGCAACCCTTACTTGCAAACTAAAAATACACACGGTTCTTGCAAACGTGATATTTTTCTTACACACAATATTCCTTCGCACCGCACATTTTAGGCAACATCCGCTCTATTCACTTGAATTTCCGGTTTATATATAATGCTGCCGTAAATCTCATCGATAAATGATCGAATCTGTAGGTTGTTCAACGTTTTTCAGAGATGTTTATTAGAGAAGAGAGTTCTGATGAAGAAGAAGGCGGCTTGCAATCACCTCAAATATTCAGAACGAATATATAAATGATGGAATTTATTAAATCTCATCATAAAATAAGAGAGGGGAGGTGGGAGTTGGGTGAGGGTGGACGCGAACCAACGATATGGGCCATTGAATAAGTGAGAGTTGGAATATAAACATCAAAAAAGAGTTGCAGCAACCACGATCAAGTAAGTGATTTACTCTTTCGAATATGTACATGTAATCGGAAGTAACCGAGCTGCCAACCATATTCAATCAAGTAAATAAAAAATGCAGATATTTGGCTATAGAATCTTTTCTAATTAGAGAAACTTTAGCATAGCGTTTCCATTAAAAAAGAAAAAGAAGAAATGCACTCGCATACACTTTAAAATAATACGTTGTGCGAAAACTAGCAACGATTATCACTAGGCTGATAAGGAAACCTTTAAAGATAATTAAAAGAAAGAAAACCTTTGATAAAAGTTGATCGGTTTGAGTTAAAATTGTTGCACAAATAGCAAGCAAATTGGAAAACGAATTGAACGTTTTTTGCAATTGATCCGGAAAAGTGCCACGTGTTGTGACGATTGGATACTGCAATAATGAATAATTTTTTTTGAAATTTTCTATTACCTTACTAGGTTATAATTAATTTGGTTATAGTTGCTGAAGATAGATTCAAAATTGAATTCTATTAGGAAAATTTTTCTGTGTGATTAATGATTGAAAATTCTATGAAAAATTCAAAAATTTCATTGCTGTAATTCTCAACTAAGTATGGACATATAAATGAAAAATGCGCAATACTGCGAGAAATATGTTCATAGAAGAATAACAAATTTATACTTCTCTGTCTAAAGGTATGCATGGCTAACAAGTAACGCTAATGAGGCCCTATAAGGTACAAAGGAACTGGACGCCCCGAGATAATCTTTTAATAGTGTGATTAATTACAATTTTTTGAGAAACCATAGTTGTCTCATCTTTTTTTGAGATTAATTTCAGCCTCTCACCGACTCCTATGCATTCCGCAAAACAGTTGCAAACAATCCTGAGCTAACAAAACAAACAACTTCTGAAGCTTCAAATTCCCCTTCCCCTCCCCCGCCCTTGGCTATCGGTAACGAGAAAGCGAAAAAACACCAACTATTTTCAGAATGTATCCACAAGCTTGTCAAGGAAATTCCTAAATGAGCCACTCTTGATATGATCGACTACACACCGGTCACATTCGTAAATTATAGGACCTCCTGAATTATAGAACTCCTACAATATAGGATCCCTCCAGTGTGGTAAACGTCTGATGCGATATATCATCAACTAGAGATTTACATTCATTTCATTCTAGACGAATAAATATAGGAACATTTTAAAGAAAAGAGGAAATTCTTTTGTGGGCAAATTATTTTCAGACGTTGTATAAATTAAATGAAAGCATGATGGAATGTTGAAGGAAAAAACTTTGATTTAAGCAGAGATGAACATATTTATATGTTTTAACGAGTCTCTAAAGAAACATAAATAAAGCAGAAAAGAGATAAAGTGAGCAATGCTCAAAGATGGACAAATCTTCAGAGAATACATAACGAAGCAACCAAAAAAAAGATGCAGAAGGATCGCTAACATTGTTATCGTCAGTCGAAATAAAGAAACTTGGTGTAGCATCATCGCATCTTTGTCCATTCACATCATCCGATGAATTTGGTGATGCTGGTGGTGTTGCTAAATATAAATGAAAAATATTTCTTTTCATTTATTATTACTTTTAATAATCGATTATGCAAGTAATAAATGTAGTTTGGATGATTGAAAAATAAATATTTAAACGAATAAAATGCGTTTGAAGCGGATGTGAGATTATAATTATAGTATTTCATTGAATATAAATGTCCTTAGAAGAAGAAATCACAATGAAACGAGCGTCGTTCTTGAATAGAGGACAGCCTCTCGTAACATGGCACGAATAGAAGATAGAGGTTCTTTTCAAGAGAATACGATATATTAATTTAATTAAAAGTTGCGCAATTCTGCAAGAACGTCAAATATCCTGTTCTTGATTAACAAATCAATGCACTGTGCCATTAAAAAAAAAGGGCGAACCATTGATAGCAGCCGTTTGTGCCCTCGTATGCATTAGTCGTAAGCCTTGTCGGATCGTGCCGGCTGGGCCAAGACCACACTGTTCCTGCCAGTCGATCTAAAACACTGATTTTGAATAACTCCAGTAGAAAATATGCAATTGATCTTCATATTCGTACAAATTAAAAAATAATTTTATCAATGATAAATTGCAATTTCATAATCAGTAACAATTTCACCATCAATAACAATATTTTCGATCCGATAAACAAAAATACAGTTAATAAAAATAAAAGCTTTCTCCGGGCTTAAAACTCTTATATACCAATCTTCAAATACTAACAAACCACTTTTAGTTATTTACATCATTACTGAAATAAGTTTCTATCATAAAATTCATTCATTAATATGAATATTTTCGTTTATTTGTCTTCATGCTATCCATCAAAAAAACGACCATATTCGTAAACGACATTCCCAGATGCGATAATTTTTTAAGTAACAAACTCTGAATCTATCAACCAGAAAAATCCCCTCAGCTTGAGAATTTGCGCTTACGAAATTTTGATTTTACGAACGAGAACCATTCACTGGCTAATTTCTTAATATGCGCCGCCTTCTAATTCCTGTCCCTCTCAGTGAGAGAGAGAGGACAATATAGCGGTTCACATATGTAGTCACCAGTATAGTAAGTTTTCTACGACCGTAAGCAGTAAGGACAGTACAATTTTTCGCAACGATATTTCAATAGAATTTTGGACAGTTCAAATTTTGAGGAAATAAAAATTCAAAAAACGATTTCTTAACAAGTAAAAATATCAACTATCTTATAGTGTGATTTTCAAGAAATGGAATCCGCAGTGAAACTTAACTGCTTGCGATGCAAGCGCTCAGTAAAATCAAATGGAGCATACATAGCAAAATATAGAATTTTTGTGATATCTGTTTCCGCTTTCTTCATGAAAATTTTCATCGTTATTGTGCTGCTGTTTTTTTAATTCGTTGGAAGGAAAGACGACACTTGACGTCCGATGTGCCTTTTCAATTTCATCTTTTAAAAAAAGAATAAAAAATTTACAGTAAAAAAGGACATTTATTTTCAAGACGGATTAGAACACTTCAAATGACGTATGTTGGCAACATTTGAATATTACTATAAGCATAAATTTTCACATTGAAAGAGAACGAACAATAAATCACTACAAGTGTTAGATATGTATGCGAACAACACTTTCAACAATGCACTTTTGAGAATATAACACAGCTAACGTATCGATTTATTTTCTTCTGCCATAAAATTATTCATCTAAGTTGCAATTTAAAGTTTAGTAATATCTTTTGGAGAGTTGAAATAATTAATTGCATACTGGTAAGTTCCTTTTTGCATTTATTTATTTATTTATTTATTCACTTATTTATTTTTTATTTATTTATTTATTCACTTATTTATTTATTTATATGTTGAATTATTTAATTCACTCAGTATGTCTCATATTAGAAAAAAAGCACATTGTAAAGGATTTTAAATGTGTAAGTGCACAAAATTATCGGTCGGTTCGTAAGTGACATCGTTTATCCTTCTCCCTTAGTTACGTCCTCTTTCCATCGACATTTCCCAACTGTTCTTCCGCCTTAAAGGAATATTCAAAAATATCTTCAGGATAAGAAGAGAATAGGTGAGACATTCAGTATCAGTATGGTATGATGAGAGATGCTTTAATTACCATTGCAGCTTCGAGCTTATTGCGCATGTCGATTGAATCGGCGAGTGGTGAGACAGCGATCTTGAAGAGATCGTCAACCGATTTAATGCCGATAACCTTCATCCCTGTGTGCACACGTTGTGTTTTTCGTTTCACTGACATGCCTCGCTTCTTCGCCTTCTGAAAGCATTCGATCCCTCTCAAATAATGAGGGTGAGAAGTGGAAGACTTTTCAAGCTGAATGATGCAAATATTGTTGCCAAGTAAATGGACATTACCATAGTCATGATTGATTACGCCTTCCTCGGAGCAAAACACCATTGACGCCGATAGAATAGGAATACCCTTGGAAAGTTTGAAAACATAAAAACCGATTTTGAAAGAGGTTATTATTATTTTGAGCAACATAATGTCGTCCGCTATACGCAAGGGAATTTCAAGTGCTTTCAAAGTCTCAGAGCTTATTGCATTCCATTCGTGATGGGTTTTGCTGTTCGGAGTCATTGCAATGAATAAGCATGATAAAACGAGACAGTAAGAGAAGCATAGCCGAATTTTATGAAATTTCTCTGCACTTGAAACTATTCAACTAATATTTTATGTGCGGTACTAGGAAAGGATAGTTTATAATCAAGAAAAGCTTATAAAAAGAAAAGAAAAAGTTCAGACATAGCTTTTTATTTTATGAGATCGAGAAAAAGTGACCAAATTTTGATTCACCCAAATGATTACAAACACTGCGTCTACATTGCGTCTCCTCTACGATTACAAACACTGCGTCTATTGCAGATAAGAATTTCTTTTTTGATAATTTTTGATTATTCCGCTGAGAACAGAACTGCGAAAAAACAGAAAAAAAGAAACAAAAAACAGAAAAAAAAGAAGATGCAAAGGATAGAAGAAAGGTTGGATGCATTAGCAAACAGCAAAACACAATTGAATGTAAGAAAAGAAATTTGCAATGCAAACGAAGTAAATTATCGTGACAAGTATGCAGCTTGAAACGACAATTTATTTACCGACCAATAAATAACCACCAATAGAAAGTGGTAACACAAATGTCATCGCGTCCGAGCATAAGGAAGCACATTTCCATTGAAACTCCAACATTCACCTTCTCTCTTTAAAAGAATTATAGGGGTCTTTATTAGGGTAGTAATATTCTAGATCGAAGATTTCATATAGAAAAATATATATCGTATAATAAAATCGAGGATAGCTATAGCAAATATTACTCTATACGCGCACAATTCATAGTAGCTCATATCACCCGTCAGTGTTAGAGAGGTCAATAGAAATGATCGTCGAAAAAAAAAATTAAACAGACTATAAATATTGAAAAAAATTTCATTCATATAAAGATTAAATTGTCTCATTCGAGCGTCATTCAATGACTCGAACGAATGGCAGTATTTTAATTTTAGCGAATGCAATCTTCACTATGTCAAAAAAACGACAATAAAAACGACAATCTATCAATCTTCGCTTTCAATCTTTCAATGGTAAGTTTTCCTCTTTCATTTGCCAACGTCCTTCCTCTCAAATAAATCGAAAAAGTGACTAATACAACTGCAACAACGCTAACATATGGCTGCTATTGAATAGTACATAACAAAATGCTTAAAAAATTGGAATTGGTTGATTTGTTGGAAGCGACGAAAAAAGAAGAGAATTTCGCTCTGCAACGACTTATCTCATTAGAGATACGAAATAAAAGTGCAACATCGACAATTTGCTGCGCATTTTAGAACTTTCAACGAAATACTTTCCGAAAGAATCGAAAAAGTCTAGGACTTAAGACAATCTACTTTATGGTTACTTGTAATATGTTGATTTTGTGGTAAAATATAAATCGTGATCGCTAGCAACTGATCACTAAAGATACGACCCTATAATAGAACTCTCTTATTATGGTAAATGTGGATAAGGCTAAAGGATGTGAGGATGAAGGGAGGGATGAGAACTACAAAGATTGCAACGACAGTATATTCCATAGCAAAAATATTCAAGAAAGGCGTGCAACAAAGAGATTAAATTGGACAGTCGCATCACTTGTAATCAAATAATCTGCTCCATGTTTCCACTTTTTTAAATCGCCGATGCGATTCCCTCTATGTTCCAAGATTAAACCAAGATTAAATGAGGTAAACGGATTCAAGTTTCTCTTCTAGAAAACTTTGTTTTTCGAACTCTAAAAAAAGCATCTCATATAAATACTGGTGTAAATACTATCAATATGTTGTGTATGCGGGAAAAATTCATAGAATGAGAGCGGAATCAATAAAGCCAAAAATTAAATACAACAGATCAGTGGAATACTTTATATGATATTTAAAAAAGATGGACTCGAATGACACCCAATTGACTGAACTCCCTAACACAATTTAGTGAAGAGTCATTTAGAAGAACATCCACAATAGGTTTCGTGAGCTTATAACTGTACTGGAAAAAACGATGGTATTGTATCTATAAATTGCTAGCTTGAAACAGTGAGTCAGACAGATCGAGGCCGGATCAGTGGAACTATGCATCCGATGGAACGAAGTAGAATGAAGGAAAATGTGAAAGACTCATTGAAACATAAATCAGTATCATTAGAAAGGATACTAAGTTCAATCAGAATTGAAGCTCCCAATTTTTGAAGTTCCAAAGAAAGGTTGTTGCAGCAAATGTGAATAAGTGCAAATCTACAACAAGCCATTCTTATGAAGCGTTTGAAGCATAAATCATCATTCCGTATCCTCGAAGCTTATAGCAATAGAGAATACATAGCTGAACGCTCTATAAATCATCCATTTCAAATGGCTATCGGTTAACGCATAACAGCTTTTTTCATACATTTATACAGGTAAATGGAAACGAATCGAAATGCCCATATGGTAAGCAAATGATCAGAGAACAGACATTTATAGACGAAACGTCTTGTGAAAAAATCGGACAGGCCAAATTGCGGTAAGTTAAGTTTCTTATTAACAAAAAAAGACCCTATGACTTGTGTATCTTAAATAAGGATGAAGCCTTCCCTTTGCCTTAATTTGACCGATTTGCTTTAGTGACGAATATTTTCCTTCCTTCTTATATTGGAACCCTAGTTTTCGAATCAAAAAGCATCCCTCTTCTTGTTAATTTTTGCTCCTGTCAATAGTAACATGTCAAAGTGTTCCACTTCTAATTAATAAACTTATTCATTAAAAACAACATTTTCTATTCTTCTGCTCAATGAGAAATTGAAAAGTAGTTTTGATGCAAACACATCTCCTATAAGTTGTTTTTCTTTATTAGTCACAGCGAAATTCATCTTTCTCCTCTCTCTCCATAATCTTGCTTTTCTTTTGTTCAGTGTTGTTACGAAAATGCTATTTGATAAACATAATAGCGTTTAAGAACTTCAAGAACTGATCGAAGATTCAGTGTTCATAGATTAATGTCACATAAATTTAAATATATATATATACGGCTTCTATGCCTCAAGAACAAAAATGACTCATAAATACGGCTTCTCTCCACTCCTCACCCCTCAATGGTCGAAAGAAGCATATTGTTATAGTCTTTTAGCCCGTCTTCTCAATATAATGAAAGAAATGTGTCGTTTTGAATAGTCTCCGTTGTGATGACTCAATAAAGCTTGAATAATAACATTGAATGGACGTCTAGACAAGCATTAAAAGAAAATACTTTATATCTCTCTGACACTAAGCCACCCTAGAGATCCAATAAAACTATTAGATAATTCATAGCAAGCTAGCAAAATTCAGCAACTTTCGATCTTAATCAAGCATAAATAATTCCGATTTAGTTCATTCCTTGCTCTCCGTAATATTTACACTGCACAAAAAATTGTTTATGCGGATGTAAACATCTGAAGTATAAGTTTACATTAACAAATGTCCTGATACAATGGCCACGTTATTAAAAATAGTGATTCAGGTGTTCAATATTAGCAGATGAAACACAGTCACGATCCATAACAAAAAGACCACATTTTTTCCTCAAGCGAAACTTTATGGTTTCTATTAGCTATTCGCCTTGAAGAGCGAAAATTTTGGCAAAATTGACAATAGAAATTAAAATCTAACATCATATAAAGCAAAATATTATGAAATTCCTCACTTCTATTAATGCGATGGCCAGCTGAATTTTTAATATTATTACATCCACATATGAGAAAAATCGCAAAGGAAAGCGAGAAGATAGAGCGTTGATATTAGAAAGACGAAGAAAGCAAAAATGCTTTGGACGTATTCGATGATAATATAACTTTTAATGATAACACAAAGATAGACCTCAGTGGAGAATCTCGCTGATAGGCAAATCCAACAGTCCTTCTTGCGTGATGAATTCCTTTTCCCTAAATTTGACTCCTCCCTTTCTTATAATAAATACATAAACAATGAATTTTCGTTAGATGTGGAAGGATAGTGCACTATTTTTGTTTCGAAAACTTTTTTCAATTATGATTCCTTTTATCGACATCTACAAAGAATATCTCGATATTGCTCTTGATTGTTAGAAAAAAATATGATGCGTTGTGGGAGGCGCAGTGCAGTGTCAGGACGCTGAGCTGATAGAAAGAGAAATCGACGAGATGCCATTGGACAATTGTGAAGACAGCTGGATGTGTAATAGTGCGCTAGTTCCATTTCAACGATCCCCTTTACCGACCCCTCCCTCATCCCTCCTTCCTCCCTCTCCCTCTCCTCCCTCCCCCATCTCTTCGCTATTGTCAGAAGAGCACTCAATGAGCCGTTACATTCTCTAAATGCAATTATTTGTGGAACCATACCAAAAATGGCGAGATTGAATTGAACTTGAATTAAAAGTTCTAACGTGCAGTCCATATAACGGTTTGGCATGTAGATCATAGATCGCTAACGCTAATTTTCATTCATCACGCGAAGTATGGCATTTCACTCATAATGGTTGACCTTATATAAACGCAATAATCATTTTTTTTAAAGTTAAGAGATGCACTTGCAAGGCACTTCTGCGCATTTACAAATGTACCGTATTTGCGTAAATAAAACCCCTCTATTTTCGTCGATTAGAATAGTCGACGCATAGGTTCGCAAAAGAAAGCTACTCCAACATCGTTGATACGATAATCAAACAATTTTACAAAGTTAACTCGCGCATTTCCGTCAGTGAATATGTTCAACGATGTGGTGCATAAGCGTCGTTGTTCCTATGTTGAGTTTTTTTGCAATATGCATCCAAAGAAAACCAAAAACTACGAAAGCAAACAGGCCACTCGGAAGGCTTTCAGTTGAAACATTACAAACAACGTTTGATTTTCCAAAAATATCTATCAAATGTTTCAGAGTGCAGCAGATTTTAAGGCGCCTACATACCGAAAAATGAAACCTCCTTCCATTCCCCCTCCGCCTATCTCAGCATGTCGGCCCTACTTTTTAAAACACTGCATGGGGAGAAAATTACCGCTTAATGAATCCTGAATATGGCCTTTATCAACAAATTCAAAATCCTACCATTCCCCTTCCCTCCTCTGCCCCCTCCCCCTCCCATCTCTTCCTCAGCTCCCCTTTCCCTAATTGCCAGATTCCCTGAAAGCCTCCTTCGAAGTGCCCAATCGAGCATAGAATTATTCAAAACCCACTGGTCCTGGCATCTAGTTAAACAAACGTCGCAGACAATGTAATTGTTGCACCCATCTCAGTTCAATTTTTCGATTAGTCGCATCGAGTTTCTAGAAGGAATGTTTTCTATTAGCAATGCGGCTGATGTCGCAACAAGCTATTCACCACTCCCTGCTCAGACTTAGTGCACATCCTGAAAAGTTGCCGGATAGCACCCGAAGTTCATTGGGCGTAGGCGCTGGATAAAGTTTTGCGCTCTCTGAACAGGAGAATTTTTACGGAACATCAATACTGTTCACGTCGATTTCCCCTTAGTTTCGGTTTGCCCTTGCAGTATGCAATGCTCAACTTTCAAAAATACCCCACAGATGTCAAACGTTATACAGGCATATTATGAAACTCCCCTTCCAATTCCAAAAAAAGAACATCTTGAGAAATGGACAATTTTGAGGTTAATCTCTACATAATCACGTCAAAACAGCAATTAGAAAAACCTCTTGAATGTCTCATATGACATTCTTTCATTTCTGATCGACTTAGAGAATTTGAACGGTGGGTAAGTGGCATTTTAGTGAGAAAATGAAGAGGCTGAGAAGACTTGTTTCTCAACTCCCAGATTATACTCCTCCTTTACCCTCTAAAAACAGTAACCAACGCGAAAACAATCAAATTGTCAAAGTGTTTTTTAAAATTACGTAAATGGCGCAAGATATCTCTATGAAATTTTCCATCGACCGGACAATTTCACTGCGAAGTTATTGTTCTTATAGCATGTAAAAACCTTCATGATTGCCTGATAAAAAATGATTGATCGCGTATTTTATAGTGACTGTAATCAGAGGACAATTTTTTAAGAAAAACGACACGATATACCAGTGAAATGAATGAATCATCTGATCAAAGAGAAAACCTCAACAAAAATGGAAACAATGAGATAGAGAGGAAACGAACTGAATTTTTCGAGAAATTTTCAAAACTAAAAAGAGAAAAAATTGATTATTTCAGGCCATAATAAAATATTCCCGCAGAATTTTCGTTCTTTAGTTTGCTTTTTCAGTGAGTGAATTGTACAGCTATGAGGATGGAAGCAAGAAAAGAAGTGTTGTGAGGATGTAAGCAGAGGGCATATTCAGCGTTCGCGTATTGTCAGCTCGTTTGAATGTAAGTTCGCACATCCACTCATGATGGGATAAGCACTAATTTGGCGCGCTAAGAAACGCATCTCTACTCTTAGACACCAAAGTGAAAATATTTCCTTTCTATTCCAATTTTTAGTCGTATGCGCATAACAAACATCCCGCCTCATAACTAAAGTTTAGAACATTGAGACGATATTCTTGACAAGAGTTCGATATCTCGGAGAAAATTCTAATAAGAAGGATCGATGAAAGCACTCCCCTTTGTAATGAACAACACAACTAACTTCTCGAGAGTTATTGTTTTCAATAAAGTGGAAAAACGCACATTTTATGACTTCCATTTTCCTATATGAATATTCGAATGATTTAAAGTAATATATGTAATAGATGATAATTGCTATAAAAGATAAAACAGTCTTTTAAGTGAAGTGCACATCCTATTACTGCCGTAATACTGCATTAAAATTCAGACTTCCTAAGAATATGTTACATCATCAGATATCATAAAATCCTGAATAAACCGCCTTGTTCAAACGCTCCCCTAACCTCCTCCCTCCTCCTTCGTCAACAAAACCCCTCCTTACGAATCTCCCTCTTGCATCATAAAATTAGAAGTGTTTTCAAGTGCTTGGAAGCCTTTATAGTACAAATATACCTTGTTGGAACTGCTGGAACAAAAGCAACTCTTACCCCAGTAAAACCACAGTTAATTAATTAACACCTAAAATTATGGAAGATTCGCGCTCCACAAGATGCGATCGCTGGTTTCACAGAACACGATTTTTTTATTCATTTCTAGGATCATCGGTTGAGGTGTCAGTTCGACTATATTATTAATTAAATGTTAAATGACGATTAAACAGGGCAGAACTTCACCAGTCAATTCTCTACATTATTTTCAATGGAATTTACTCTAGAAATTTCCAGTGGAATTCAATGAGCTAAGCTCTTGTTGAAGTATGTAAGATGCATAATGATGCTGTTAATGAAGCAACGATAAAGCACAGTGATTGAGCACAACAAGATCCCCAGTTGCAGCATACATCCATCCATTCATATAAAGAACGATCGCTGTGGGTGAGTTGCTTCGTCTTAAAAAACAAAAATTCAAAAACGTAAACCAAATTAAACTTAAGAATTCAATCGCCTCAAATGTTCACTTAATAATCAATAAAAAAAATCATATTGCATAAATAATAAACAAAATGAAATAAAATATATTTTCAAATGAAAGCGTTATACATTAATAGTCGATATTTATTTTCGTTCACATATATGTAGGTGGTGCTGTTTTTCCATTCGCTTCAATAATAAGATATGTAATATATCCAACTTCAAGGTGTGCCACTGAGGTTACTATTGCTTAGAAAAAAAATTTTTTTAAACCGGAATCAAATCTGAACAAACTACTGCCCTCTCCCTTCTCAGATTCGAGGTCTGCATATCCATATATATCAAGCAAGCATCACAGAGAATAGAAAACCAGATCAAGAAGTGTTTTGAACAAAAATTTGAACAAAAATTCGGCCTAAGCAGAAACATAATTGGTGCGAATTTGGCCAAAATTAATCGATGAAAACTTTGTTGAAAACTGAAAGAGAAATAAACCAAAGCGAAAAATTGAATGAATCCCTTGATGGGAATTTTTATGGTTTACTGCGACAATAATGAGAAAAATTTTAAATTAGTTTCCGAGGCAGCTGACGATCGATAGCGTGTATCTGCAGATGAAAACGACATTGCTGTGCACTGCAGTGGATTCATTCGCTATATGCAAACTCGGAGAAATATATGAATGTGGAGCTCATTCCTGATTGATGTTAGCTCATATATTTGACATTCGATTGAACCCCAACTATGAAATTTTATTAGTATTAAAAAGATCCCTAAAATTCGAATGTGAAAGGAAATTTCAGAAAACAGGAAAATTCGATGGCGTTCGATGACATCATAATGCTTATAATGGGCACTCTAATTTGGATGGAACATTGTATTTCGCAGAAGTTCTTTCACTCTCAATGTTCTATTATATAAGAGAAAATTATATAGGGGGATATTTAATGCTTACAACCTAAAAATATATCTCTATACTTCTTGTCTTACGATAGAGTGCATGATATACAAGGAAATCAAATTGAAGATCGAGTGTTTCCTATCATACGACAGTTTAATAGCCTATTTTTAAGAGGGAAATCACATCGATCATAGAAGGCAAAGCTAACTAGGTTAAGTCACTTCATATACATATATCTCTTATTGCAAATCACCGTTATTACTATAAACAAAAATTATCGAATAGAATATTGCATCTACTTCCTGCGGAATTCGCCTTTAAAATAAATAAGTTTGAATGTGTGACGCTAACTGTTCCAAATGAAGCATAAATCTTGCGGCTCATCTTGTTACTACAAAAGATTAAGCTTTTAGAGAAGTGGTTATAACCGACGAATTATGATAATACAAGAGGTTGCATTACAGCTTGAAGACAGAAATATCACAAAGTTATAAAGGATGTGAGTTGAATCCAATCCCAGCGAGAATGTAACCGAGAGAGGATCCGACCCTTGACCACATGGAGGCTGATCAAGCCCGGCTTTAATCATGAGTGGTTTGAAGCAGATCGCAAGATTGGGATCGGGATATGGTTGAGCTTATCTCCATATGATCACGGTTTAAGCCTAGCTCCGATTTAGGACCTCATTAGGATTAGGCCTAAGTCCGAAGTGATTAAAATATACTCTTTGGGAAGAGAAAAGAGGAGTAAGGACTAGAAAATGGAGGTCAGCGGTCATTGCTTCAACCTTTGGACGCTGATATTAGCATCCAAGTTATATGGGAAGGTGAACGATGTGCATAATTCTGTTAACAAATGAGCAAATAGATAGTCACGAGTATAGCAGTAAGCCAGAACGATAGCACTAAGAGAATGTGCATTGAAGTTAACGAAAGAATAATAGTGTGCGCAATGCATTTGCGATGAAAATGTTCACTCCTACTTGAACATGTAATGAATGCTAAAATGCTTGTCAGGCGTTTTTAAGCGTATTCATGCTTATTTCTTGGTGTTCAATCAACTTTTCGCTATTGTCTTTCCTCGGAAATCCTCAATTATCGTCGATCTTCCATTGCTCTTTCGATGTATTGTTTGCTTAATGCATCAAATCGTTAAGAATGTTTAAAGAAACACTTGAATTTTTTCTTTCAAATTATATGAAAATAGTAATTCTAGTCGCATTGTATATAATAAGTGATATCTGCGTGAGGATATCACAAAAGAGCTAATATGTGCCTTATAGTTATTTCAGTATTAATAAAATATAGATTAAAAAGCATATTTCAGTTTTAAGAAGATTGACAGCTGAACCAAAATTGTCACATTGATATTACATAACGAATCGCTATTTACAGAAAAACGTTGAGATTACTCGAAAAGTCGGTAATCAATTCAAATTGAAAAACTGCATCGTTGAAATAAATGCACATCGACGGGCGAAACTTACAGATAAACTGCCCCGAATTAATTTTGTTCGATTATCGTGTAAACACTCATCTAGCTACAAGCATTAACTCATTTTTGTTTATCTCTGAAAAGCTTCATAGAACTTAGTGGCCGAATAAGATTCATTAATCACTGAGAGCGACCATCGAGTTGAAGGCAAATTCGAAGAGATTTCAATTACATAGCAACAAGATTTCCATTAGGAACAATTGGAAAGCGCGCCAAGGAAGTTGATACGATATGAGCTTTGATAATCTTAATAACTGAGCAACTAATTTATTAAATTGTCAAAAACCACAGAAAATATATTCATGTGTTGACCGAACGATCACTTGAAGGAATATACTTAAAAAGATTTGCTATCATCGGCTCTTAGAAATTTACATCCGATGACGTCATGTTTGTGTCGATGCATGTGTTGTTTCGTGTCTGTGTGTTCGACAGCTTCAATTCCCCAAACCAATGAAGCTAATTTCATGAAATTCCGTAGGTAAAATGTACACCTCAGTTGGCATTCTACAACCTATAAATTCATCCATCAACATGGAAAGGGGTTCCAAATAAAAGTGATGTTTTCACGAAAGATCTGCGTGCGCAGTCGCAACAGTTAAAAACGAACGCCTCATTGCACAAGCTTTTTGATAACCTATGGAGGTAGCAGTTGGGATCAGTAAGATGCAAATGTGTGCACCACGAAACTTCTACTGGCACACTTCACCTATTCCCGAGCGGAACAGTGTGAAATGCTATTTGGTCGAATTGAAGAGTGTAAAATGTTTTGCCAACTTTTAAGCGAATTAAATGTTCACCACTCTTTTTTTTTAAATCGAAATGTCTAACTTATGACGTTTTTTGAAGAAATTGTACTGAGGGAGCACACTACATGCTACGTTTACGAATTTCGCAATTCAAGCTTTAGTGCCTCTCCAGTCGAAACTGCTGTCAAAGAATACGGCCAATGTACACAACGATATACGAAGAAAAAGCATCACCACAAAGAAAATTTTGGCTAATGAATAATCTCAATAAGCGTCACATAATTATCCACTTATTAACGCCTCGTTAATGTAGAACAGCAAAAGCCGACAATGTAGTTGATTTCGCTGATGTTTAATATTAGTGCACGCATGTACATCACTTCTACCTAGGCGCTTCTTCAAAGATCTATGAAATTTTCATAGAATGTAACATTAGTCTCCTATTCAGTATTACTATTTTGGGAAACGTATCGTGCCGATATTGGCAACTTTCATTGTCTAACCGGTCGAACTCATCGACCTCTTTGTTGAATTTTGATCAGTTGTGTAAAATTCGATTTTCAATTTGTCTACAAAGCTCGACGTTCTTATCGGATAGACATTCGGCTAAATTTAGGTCGTTCCATTCGGCATGTTGAATTCAAGTATGGTACAGGTCGAACATGTCGGATTAATCGAAAATTGCATAAAGTAAAAGACGATGAAGGAAACTACAAAGAAACTAACTCCACCACCACGACGATTTGTTATTGCGACATGAACGAATAATGTGCAATTGTCAAGAGGGTCGCCTTCATTATTGAGCAAAGGAATATGCCGATAACCTTAAAAATTAACATCAGTTTACTCATACTCTATTAAAGAAATACCACTAAACACAAAAATGTGGTAGGGCAATATACGACCACACTCCTCCTATCGCATTTCCCTTTCTCCTCTAGTGAGCGCTTATTGAAAATTCAAAGGTTTCCAGCAAAAAAAGACTATGAACTATGAGGAACGAATCTAAAATTTCTGAAATTTTGAAGAAAAAATGCGTTCAATAGATAAGGCGCATCACCGTCAGTGAAATACGTTTAACAAAAACTTGAAACCCACCACTCTGAAGGCATTCGAAAGGAACCGTATATTGACCAATAAAGTCATCATCTATGAAGTCATCATCGAGCACAAGGAACCGCACTAACGCTAGTTCAGGCACACTTATTTGAAATTGGAATGACTCATCGAAGGCTGGATTCACACCTGAAAAGCGAAAATCCCACTCGATGAGGGAAGTACACAACGAACAGAACATCAAAATATGCATGATGATAGCTATATGTTACATATTTTCTTTAGAATTGAAATAAACAAGTATGAAAAGTGGGTATAAGGAAAGTCCATCTCTGAGCAAGTGGATGAGATGCTAAAGAGATGGATTAGTACTCATGTCGATGCCCTATTCCACCCTTAGTTGTGCCAAGCAATGGCACATTAGAGGTAAGGTTCAGATTCATTTACTGCAGGGGTGCTCGAACCAACTTGCTCATTAAGTGAATATTTAGAACGATCAGTGCGGTAACAACAGCATATTTGCGATTAGCCCATTTTTTACACTATATAATCATTACTATTCTCTATTATGTCCCCACTTCTTATTAATCCTGAAGAATGTGACTTTCTGCTAAGTCGGTCTACACTACCGCAGCTTATCTCATACGCAAGCGAGCAGATAATAGCATTAAATCAGAAAATCCAGATTGACTTAATGTACACTGAATGTGTGGGATCTTTTGATGTTATATGCCACAGGAAGCTCTTAGAGAAATTGATGGAAATAAAGGTTGAACAAAGACTATTCAACTAAGCAAAAAATTTTCGATGAAGGGGGATTGAAAAAAAGTGGTATGAGAGATAAATGACAATTAAGATAAAAAGCTTATAACAACAACTGTCATCGAAAACAATTCCCTTGCTATGTGGAAAGGTGGCAGGGGGAGAGGGGAGGGATTGAGGAGAGTGAAGGTGAGGTGAAATACAAAATGCACATAATTTTACTTTTTGCTTCCTTCAAGCATCTCTCGCGAACCATTTAACAAGCGCCGACGATCGTTAATTTCATAAATCATAATGCCCTTCAAACATTGAATTTAATGAACAGCCAATAGCAAATTTAAGTTAGTGACAAAATGCAATACATCATTGAATGTATTTTGTGCAATTCTGTATTTGCAAGTTTGCTATGACAACGGTGCACTTGCAAATGCGTATTTCTTAATACGGTGAACTTTCCAGTAGCTATTAAGGAACCATCAAAACTACTGTTAAAAAGCAAGGTATGTAGGACTTGTATCATAAGTGGTCCCCAGTATCGACTTCCAAACTTAATTATCACTTTTAGAGAACTTGTAAACATTTAATTGCGTCAAAAAAATTCGCAGTCATTTTGGAACTGTTCGGGTAAAGTTTACATCGATGGGATCGGAGAATTGCGACTTTAAATCAATCATCATGACAAATGCTACCTGCCGCTCCAAACATAAAACTATTGTTCATTATTTCTGCACTCTCGGCAGATGAAAATGGCAATGCGCGCAAAGCTCAGCAAGGTGAATTTCCAAGAATATCGCATCCTCCTCTCATTCATCGGTCGGTCGAAAACTTTTGCATTTCAGTTCGGTTCTTCAACGCTCTAATTCTTCATTTTTTCTCATTGCGAAGTGCAAATTTAAAATATGCTCGCCTTGTTTTAAAGGTTTGCGAGGGAATATTCAAGGATTTTGATCACGCTCTTTCAAAGCTTCAAAGTGAAAGACACAGATCGAACAACGACGCGTGTCCATCAGACGCCAAATGAGGTGAGAAAACAATACATCCTGCTAATTCGCAGAGTTTAATTAGACTGGACTAATAAAATGCAAGTATAACGCACTGTCGTTTCGGACGGTTTTGGTGCGCTCTTCGGCACAGTCAGCTGGAATACCAAATATTTCGATAACGACAAATGGGTCAGCCGAGTCGCCTTTGGCAGTTGAACCGCGCGGTCGAGGAAGCTGCTGACCAGAAAGTACCCGTAAATGCAAAATCTGAAACTCACTTCCTTGAAACTGAAATCTGAAAGCACAGCGGAAAAGGGAAGTGAAGAGATGTTGGAAGGCAATGAAGGAGACAAGAGGCAAGCGCTGATGCAGTAAATTGCAAAAACAGCAACAGTGGCCTGTGACAAAGAGATCTCTGCTCCATCTGAAGGCAGAGATATCCGTTCCGTCAATATACAGGGTAAACAACTATTTTTATCGTCCTGCTTCCTAGAAAGTTTTCATAGGCAGAAAGTTGTACTCGACTTTAATGAGCACAAAGGCTCCCACCACCACAGGCACCACGGTATGACATAACCGCAAGATTGTTATGCAACAAAAAGTGGGCATCATGAGTGCTCAAAAGTGGCATCACAGCGTGAAGCGCAAAATGCTTAAAGATCACGTGTTGAAAAAACTTGATAAAAATTTAACTGGGAATACCTGTGGTGCAAAAGGCAGTTTATCACCAGGTGTGAAGAGGTCATCTCTCATCATCGATGGTTTCAGAACATAGCCACAGCCTCCATTCTCCGAAAACTTGCCCTCCTAAAAATGCATACGATTTGCAAATTTTAAGCAAACAATATTGACATCTAGAAGCCATGCTGATATCTAGTTTCCTTGTCATTATCCACAGATCAGTTCCTTCCCTTTCCTTCATTTCCCTCCCCCTCTCCCCAGAGAGATGTGAAACTCGAGGGGTTTAACTCAATTTGTTGACAGAAGTGTAAGTTCTTAGAAGAAAGTGTCGAAAAAGAGGTGGGAAATATGTGGAGAACGCCATGAAAAAATATAAAACCAAAGCGCATACTTTCAAAGACGTGAGGGGGAAAAAAAAATGCAACACATCTTAATTAGAGAGGATGTGAAGAGAAAGAAAGAGTCTTGTGCATACAGAATTAGAATTACACTGTCTTCGTATTCAATTAACAGCAACTGAAGCATCCATCAGGTTGTTACAACAAACGTACAACTTTTTAATGTAATGGGGAAAAATACATAGCATTTTCGATGTCACGCAGTTATTGCGCATATTTCAACTTTGGAGGATCTTAATGACTTGCAGCCGAACTAAGCTCTTTCGATTGCGGTTACAGATTCCAAAAAACTCATTTTCCTTTTACGTCCTTAAATTGCAAGTTTTGGTCGTTACCAATTCATCTTGCTCCTCTTCGGCCTGTCAGCAAGGAAGGATTAGAGACCTCAAAATTTCGGTGTGAAAAAGGAAGAGGGAGGCAGGGGGCTCACCCATCTTTCTACCATATTCGTTCATATATCATGTCCTTCCAAATTGCATGTAACACAAAAAAAATTTAAAATTAGGTTCCGCATTCCATATACATCCAAAGAAGTGCTCCAACTTGCCACTGGTGAGGGGCCAGCAGCTGTGAAGGTGATAAACCAGCCCAGACGAGTGTGCTGACCCCTTAACTCTTGCTAAATTACATCGCATTACGATGCTTTACTTCTTTTCAAGCCGATGAAATTTTGCTCACTGGATTTCTTGCTATATAAACCTATCTATACAACAATGGATCAGCTAGCCGAGTGACTACTTGCAAGGCCAAATGTTGTAAGAAATAAAGTAATTAAATCTCAGTAAAAATATTCCTGAGGAAATTGTTCTTTAAGAGAGCACAAATAATTAGGCAACGTTGCTAGCTAGGAGTTCGGAGCTACGATGAAAGGAACGAGAAGTCAAATAACACAGAAGAAACAATGAAGATGAATTTGGAACTCACTTGTAAATCCATCATAAGGCCAGGAGTTTGATAATTGAGCGCGACTAATTGAACTCCGAAATTCCAGAATTCCTGTGGATTCAAATTTGACGAGTCTACCCTATAAGAAAATATATTTATGACGATATGCCGCAGTGTGAACAGAAAAAATTTGGTCCGAATAATTCATAAATCTTCTTAACTCAAAATATCGATTGCATCGAATGCAGCTGGAATTCCTATACCGATTTATGCATAATCTCATCAGTAGAGCTCTCAAGGGAGTGGAACACAAGAGATTTATATTGCTGAAAAAATCAAAAAGCTATCTCTGACTTGGGGTTAGATCCGAGGTCATCTCAAAATCATCGGACCAAAGAAATTATACATCTTCTAAATCTCGAATCAGCAAGCATTCTTGATGAAATTCGGTTCAGAGTCCTTGAAAACGTTTATGAACACACCAGCTTCATGAAAAAAGTTTTGGACTATGAGCTCGGAAGTAAGATATCTCTATAATCTCCGAGTCGCCACAGCACCGACTACATTTAATCTCAAATCTTTTAGAAAGTGTTTAATTGTTGTCTAATGCTTCACGAGTATCCTTCGAGAAGTTTAATTATAGCAGCCAAAAAATGGTAACCTCATAGAGTTGGGTGTCACTCTTGTGAGGAAATCTTTGGTGACCTGAGTGAATTCACTTGCATAGGTATGAAGCATGCGCAGACAATCGCTCTCTGACAACGATAGTATGTGGCGACGTGAAGAAACTGCAATTTAAATAAAGCGCCGATAAAAATACTCAACCTTATATGTGAAGCTCAAAAAACATACGCGCCAATTTAATGGTTAACGAGTTCCTCTCTCTTACCTCCTCTCTCCTAAATCCGCGATTACGGCATTATACTTAACAACTTAAACGTTCTGAATAAAAAAATGAAAAACAAAAGCTCTGTTATATAGAAAATATGAATACAATGACAGAGCATTCTCGTGATGATGTTCATAAATGGTGGCTTGAAATTCAGTATATATAAGGGGATTAACAATTGTAAGTGCCGCATATTGAGTGACGGCAAAAAGTTGTTCTCGCTTGGCTTATAAATTCGACTGCTAGTTTGTTGATAAATAATGAGAATTATATGAATGATGGGAGGCATACTTTAAGTATATATATATATATATATATGGTTGACTTAATAACAGCAAGATGCTAAAAGCACAACAATGGGAATAGAGGTTAAGGGCATACGAGCGGGTGTTAGAATGGCAACTTTCGGGCAACAAACGGTATCGATGACTTGCATTTTTAAAATAATAAGAGATTTTGGTGGTGGACTCCCACTGAAGATTCCTCTGTGCCAATGGTTTTTCACGCAGTTCACCTGCAGCAACGTTGGCTTGCAAACAGTAGGACAGTAAAATAAAAGCACCACCACCGAGCAGGTAAATACTTCACTTACATTTAGGTAAACCTTAAGAAACCTCAGAGGTCCACATGTAATAAAAGCAAAGAAGCTTACATTCACCACAAGAAGCCAATGCCAATTTCTTAAGAGCGGCAGACGTTGCCCATGGGCACATCAAATCGGAGAGTTGTTTGCATAACATGATTCTCCGATCCGTCTTCTTTTGCGCGGCCGTCATTTTGTTTTCGGGCACTTCGACGCTTTCATCCTCTTCGCTTACTTCACCACTCTCCTCATCCATCGCTTTCAACCTTTTACCCTTAGAAACACAAGAAACTCTAAAGGTACAAGAAAGAACCAAATCATGGAGTAATGAGGGCCTATGACGCAATTAGTAAACGCTGGATGAGAAGTTGTTAATGAAGCATTGGCTGTCACAGCAACTGAAGAAGGAATCAAATACAACAGCTCATGACATACGAGGAAGTGCAGGACGCTGATGAGCGTATTATGGCAAACTCTGTAGTAAACTTTACTTATCTAGGTCTGTAATACTTTGCGATGTACACGTTATCCGTCACTGCTAATTTTAAAAAACATTGAAAACGCGGACGAACGAGAAAAATTCGTTCATGAAAAATAGTAAAAAGAGCATCAACACATTTCATTTTTTTTGCGCATGCAATCCAGTTATTTAGCCCATTCTTGCCTTTATGCTCGCTCCATTAAATGCTAAATGACGAGAACGATTTTATGAAAGGCTCACCACAAGAATAATTTTCATTTGAAAGTCTTTTGGTGTTGGTAAACGTTCTCCGTCGACCCAATCAACGGGATCCTCGTTGGGCCGATATAGTCTGCCAGCGAGTGTGGAATTGAGCATATCAACAAGCACCAATTGCCATTTAACGCTTAGATGCAATTCGAGTCGTATGAATAGCGGATACCTCAAATTGGCTTTTAATCGACTCTGCTATCCCGTCCACGAAATGATACGTGATAGAAGACAGAAAAGGGAAGGATAAAACAACAGGCCATAATAACATAAAATAAGCACATCCATTAAAGAGTTAAGTAATTATTGGATGCAGTCCAAAGAAACGGCCCTTTCTGTCAGGCGTTCGATAAATACCAAAATATTTTATACCGTAACAAAATATCTTCCTAAAGTCAATCTTGATAAGGATTTGATTCATCTTCTAGGTTCCTTTCATACAGCGAAAGTTAAGAATTCAACGATCGCAAGTGTTTTTCTTTTTTTTTCACTTATGCGTAGCTCGTGAAATGCCCACATGTGGCGAAAAATAGATAGAATTCTCAAGGCATCAATTTGTAAGTAAACTTGTCGCCTAGAGAGGGATGCATCGTTCAAGAGAAAACGACCATAAGTCATTGTAATTGAATATTGCAGTGAAAGTGAAAGAACAAATTTAAAGGTTTCAACTCGATGCACATATGCAATCGGCCTATCGCCAATTCAAGGCCAGTATCACAGCCCTCTTCAAGAGAAGAGAGAGCAATTTTTTTCACCAGTAGAGAGCAAATACTCTTTGCGTCAAAAGTTTTGTTGAGCATGAAAGTCAACAATGACTGTCATTGCTTCCATTAGATTGCTTTTTTCTTAGAAGCTAAATCCATAATGCATAATCAACAAAAGTGAAATTAGAAGCAAGTTTCTGCATCTCAATCCTGCATTTAAAATTTTAAAAAAAATCTCCAGTCAATTCCATCATTCGCAATAGTAACATAAGGGTGTATATGCAAATTTATACCTGGTTCTCTCGAAAGCAACTTCGTTAATTGTATTTAAAGCAGCCGATACGGCTAATTTCGATGTTGATTTACCACCATGAAATATCATCGGTTCACTTTCACCATCCGCTTCATGCGGCTCCCAAACATCAACTGAAATTGCGTATTTTGCAAAAAAAGCAATAATAAAAAATCATCTCAAACTTCAATCACTGGATTTTTCCCTCAAGGGCATTATTAAAATAACAAAAAGTTGTGCAAAAGAAAATGCACCTTCGCAAACTTGACACTACTTGATAAACTACTGTTGTTTAAGGTTATCATTGTCACGATAAACGATTACGATCATTTCACCAACAGGGAGTTCATTTTAGCAACATTCTATGTAAACTTTTGATCCTTTCGATTGAACTGCCACTATCGTTATAGCTTCAATATGAGCATCTTTTGAGTCCATCTGAATTCATAAGACTATACTGCTGCTGAAAACAAAATAAAAATTTGGAGTGCTTTCCGAAAAAGCAACCATAACTTTTATCGAAGAATTATGTTACATATTCATTTATAATTTGAATGGAGTCGTCTATTACTGTATCATATCATGTAACGCTGCTCAAACATGCGATGAGTAAATTGCCTCATTTCACTACCAAAACATTTCTTTCAATCGGTGCTAAATGCGGTTAGCTGGAGTATTTGAAAACGTAATTGCTGGATTTTGCTGTCTGAAATATCTATTATGTTGGCCCGCTTAGCTAGACATAATACGAACAATTCAACTAAAAACCAATAGATCTCATCGTATTTCATATCACCATTTTCAAAAAGGTTCTAAAAAGTTCACAGCATATGCCACTGGCCAAACCTGATATCTGCATAATCTTCATCAAACGCTGTTAACCTTGAGCCCCTTTTGATAAAATAAGACAATTCAAGATGATTTTGTAGAATATAGAAGAAAGGAAGAATTTACTTTCAATAAACCTGCAGTTTCTCTTCAATGCGCTTAGATATCCGTCACTGCTCGATGGTCCCTTCAGCTGATCCTCCACCAAATAAGTGTTATATGAGGCGGCAATGAAATAGTGTGCAAATGGATGATTCATTTCATGGCATACACACCTGTGTGTCATATCGAATAGACAGCACTCGTCACATAAAAGGTAGTTTGTGAAGCCTGCAATTTCTTGAGGCTATTATTTGCAAAATTCATTGACTCATATTTTTTACTGATCAAGGGCAATGAACTCAGCCAGAGAATTCTACGCAAAATCAAGATATAGAAATTCTACGCAAAAACATCTAATTAAAATTGGAAATTTTTATGAAAATCATTGTAATATTGAAAAGTTTTCCAAAACTTTTAATCGTTAAAAATTCTAATCCCGAAAATTGGCTAGTAGCCAAAACAGAGCTAAATACTTGAAATATTCGCTGGCGCAGTCGAAAATTTCATTCTGAGATATTGCGCCATTACTTTTGCTGCTTTAAGATTAGTATTCTGGAGCGATTTTCATTCTTTGCTGCTCGATGGGTCATTCGTGAAGAAGAAAGCGAATTCGTGTCCGAAATTAATCTCATTCTCAGCTACCCAAGTCATGCTACTCATAGATATACTTGAACGCAATAAAAATAAAAATTGATCAGGCACTTATGTTAACACATATTGTCAATGAAAAGCCAAACAGGGATAACAGAACGGTTATTTTGTGCTAGAAAACACTCGACCGACTAAAGCGCAGTACCTCCGGGCAACAAATATTTATGCAAATTTGTGTCAGATGAGGACAATGTCGAGATATGGAAAATAACGTAAAAATCCGTAGTAAAATAACGTTAATAATGATTGTACCATCAACAGTCATGAAGTTTTTTTCTTTTGCTTCAGGCGCTGGCTCATATTGCTCGATGATAGTTTCACATATATCACGAGTAACACCAACCACCTGAAAATTTCTAGCTCAAACCCTCAAGAATTCGCATATTTTTACGAAAACCAAAAAAAAAATCCTTCACTATATTTCAGCAAAGACTTTCTACTGCGAATAATTAATTGGAGTTTTTGAAACCTAAAGGGCTGATTTTTTAATCAAACGTTGTGATTGAGAGTTTTTTGTGTTTATTGCAATTAAATGATTAAATTCGACGTAGATTTCTTATCCATTTACCGCAATAATATGGTAGCATTTAACTACATGCCTCAAGTAAGGCGTTTGCAAAAATGTTGCGCGACTTACAGAATGAAATAATGAAATAGAGCAAACAACTGCAACATACGCCTTGTTCGGTTTCAAGAAATAACTGTAGATCCTGACAACTGAGGTAATCCTTATTCGCATAGCGAACCATCAAAAAGTAAATCTCTGGACGTGTTGCCACATCCTAGAAAAGACAAAATTTCCTATGTGACAACGCACATAATAAAGGTTTTCGTTTATTGATTCGCAATATCATTAAACTGGAAGGAAATTGAGAACAAATTGGTTGGAGCGAACGGATAAAGTAGAATGAATAATTTGCATTCTCTAATCACTAAATCATAAAAGAATTTGCAGTTCAAAGAGCCAACAATATTGCAAAGGATTTCTCTTCAATAATTAAAGAGATATCAAAATATTAGCGTTTATAAACCCTTTTAGGTTAGTTGTAGACAAGTAAACTGATGACAGAATTGATGACATAACTATTATAAAGAATATGCACCATCGATAATTTCATAGCTTTAAGAATCGAAACTCCGCTTGAAAATTTTATAAAACAATTTTTCCCGAAAATTTCTTTCAGTTGTCGATGGCAAATGTAAACAATACGGAAAAAGAGTTTCTCAAAATAAAAGCAATCAGCGACTATGCGAACTGTTCACTGAAAAGAATCTTCGTAATGTTATTGCTGTTGCCAACTAGTATCCGCTCTCTAAAAAATTAAATATGGGACTAAAAGATCAAACCTTATAGATTTCTACAAATTGATCCTTCATTATCCTGCCACGCCGATTCTCATGAGGTTGCAAAACGCTCACTTCCTGAAATCGATGCAGACACAAATTTTACATCCTGAATGCAGCTTGAATTGTTCGATTGCTCCAACTGTTCTTATATTTCAAGAAAGTCACATTTGCACATGTAATAAGACCTCATTCGAATCTTTTGCACTTTCGATCACTGGCTCAATCTTTCAGCCAAGAAATTGGATGTTTAGTAAAATACCAAGCGAGTGGCCGCTCGCTCAGTTGTAAATCATTTTTGATGGGTCTGGAATAGTTTTTGATAAACCATTCAATGCATTTATCTTACTTCGCTATAGAAGCAATATGCGTATGTGACGAACCCCTCCCCCTTCCCCCTTCCCCGCTGATCCCAATTTAGTCATGTTTTTCGATAACATACGGCTTGATAGTTTGACTATCCCAAAAAAGTATGGCAACTATGACGAAAATGAAGAACTTATTTACTGCAAATTGTACTGAAGATGGTTTATCTACTCCAAATCCTGCAACCGTTTACTTGAGCACAAAGAAGGATTTTTCGAATCTTTCATTACCCTTCATTACTTTCAGTGATTTTAGAGAGTCGATTATAGTTAGAGGGAATAATACCATAGTAATATATCTGTGACAGCGCTACGCGAGCAAAATTCTAACTACTATCATCGTCGAATAAACTCTTCACCCATTGCATATATCCTTCGAACTGCAGTTGACATGTGAACAGATGAAAAAAAGAGATGCTAAGAAAATGAACTCACTTTTACTCTATGCTTCACCCTATTGAGATTCAATCGTCCGTTGATCTGTCTAATAAGTCGAACGGCGCATTTGTCACTTATGTATCCATTGCCAGCGATGTCAGCTTCGTCGAATACCGATTCGAGCCATCTGTAAGTTCATTTCTTGCAATTGCATTCACAGCTTGTTTATCACGTTTCTTAATGTTTACGCTATCACGTTCCCCGTTACCGTTGTTCCCACAGATAAGTTCAGAATGTTTTTAGTTGATTTCCTGAATATCTCGTTTCAGGTTTATGATCTCTTCAAAAATCAATAAGAAGCAGCTCAAACCGTTGTAACTAAAAATGTGATAGGCGGACGCATTTACGACTTTTTAAAAACTCTAGATCACCGGTCGGTTTACACCTATGCGTAAAGGTGCAAATGGTTCCAACTGGATTTCGACTGCATGCGAGTGAAATTTTTAAGTGGAAAGACGGAATGTTTTATAGGTGAAATGATGCTACGATTATGAGCAGTGACCTTTCACGAAGTGTCGCCAACGATTGTGAACCGGAAGGTTGGCAATCAGCTGAAAATAAATTTTTTTTTTTTTACATGGTTTAAGCATAAACGACAATCAACGTATAATAAATCGCTCTCGTATCCATCAGCCTCTGTATGTGTCCGCAAGCTGACTGTATGCATAATGAATTGGAATATAATCGGCCAAATCGCTCGCTTTACTGCCGCATCCGTCGAATTTGCACTGCACACGAACTCATACGCAAATTTATGTCTATCTCATCATAATGTTTGCATCGATCACATCCATTCCGGATGCCCGATCTGTTACTGCTAAAAATCTGCTGATTCTATAGCTCAAGCCATTGCAACTTCCCTCTTTTTTTGATGGGACCTCACAACTGTCCAACATAATCGAACACAATAATCGAATTTTGCATTAGTCTTTGAGGATGAGTATTAAATCGGAGGTTCCGTAGAAATTCGTTTGCGCGTTAAACTGTAATATGTCCACTTGGAGGCTCAATTCCGTCCATCTAATCACTGATTCTAAAATAACGCATGTATTTGCATATTAATGAGCCTTGCTCTTTTTGGTCTCTACTTCTTTGAAAAATTACCAATAAAATGAAGAGTTTCGTTCATCCATGAGCCACAAATGAAATAGGAGGCACTGCACATTTAGGCAAAAATCTAATTTACTTTCGATAATATTTTGGTGCAGCTGATCGCAGCACAAATGATTACTTGCAAATAACTTTGGAACTCTTCTTTAGAGCAATATGTGCACGCGTTACAGTATTCGCAATGACCTCCACCTTTGATGGCCTCTTCCTTCCACCAGCAAACCCTCAAAAACTTTTTGAGAAAGGAATACACCCTCCCTCTAATTTGTCATGAAGTTCGAAATAACGATTTGGCTTCACAAATCTGAAATTTTGTATATTGCTATTATATTCTGTTAAATGTTTGAGAAAGAACAACCCTAATTATCAGCTCCTCCTAAATCTGCAAAATATTTATAGCCCCAGGGTTTCATAAGAGCTCGTTCGTTTATTGTAGCGTAATATTATTCGATGCAGTATATCACGCAACAATGTGGATTAGCACTTTTGCAGTAAACAAGAAATCCATAGAACACTCAAGAAATAATACAGCGAAAAGAATTTGCTCATAACGTAAAAAAGAATTTCCGACTCAGAAACGAACCATGACGATGGCGTATCCACAACGTAACAGCACCTCACTCATTTTCAATAAGTTGATCAATAAATTCAACAGATATATACAAAGAAAAGAATGCGAAACAAAATCTTCGCTGTGGCGCTAAATTTTCAAATGAAGCATAGTAGACAGAAAAGACACAGAAAACAGACCAAATAATCCCTTGACATGCTTTGCTGCTGCAAGAAATTGCAACCCGATGCGGCAGGAGAGGTGTTGGATTGTTCGTTGATGACGTTAGGTACAGTTACCAGCTGAAATTCATAAAAAAAAGCTTCAGGGTATACCTTTGTGACCCGAGGTTAGGGCCATCAATCCAGTCACCCAAATATTCGCATCCTCGGGTGTTTGTGCGATCAAATCCAAAGACTCGTAATCGTCACCGTGAATTATCGAAAAGGCGCATTCGTCCTCAAATTAAAGCACTGTAATATAATTTACACAATTTTTAAGTATTCCCTCTATAATTGTTGTCGAGAATGCGAGTGCTGCAGGAAATAAAAATTTCTTTAACTTCCATTTAGCGAAACTCAATAAACTGTAGGACTTAATCGGATGGTATTTGAATCGCCGTCAATCAAATCAACGTTAAACGCGCCTGCGAAATTTCTAATAAATACGCATTTTTATTCAATAATTCACTGCCTGCCTACGCTGTGTTCTCATGGGCAAACAGTTTTAGTGAAGCCTGTTCAGTGACCTAGTGTTCTATAACGCTCCTATATTGACAAGCACTGACAAGATTTACAAATATGGGAGCGCAGTAGAACTGGTAACGACAGAATTTACGCAAAGTCCGATCAATAATCAAGGGATGGAAATTTGAGCACAAGAACGCTAAGTGAATGATCAGAAATTGTCAAATTTGGCAGCGAAGTTTTTTTTTCTGCAATAGACATAATTAGAAAAAAATTTCGAGTGTGCTATTCGGGAAACGGTTGCAACAATGCTGTTCGCATGAAAGGGTATTTTGCATGTGTCCTTTTAACGAATCAATCCCAAACAGTGCAATCTTATCTACTCAGTGATAATAAAAAATAAGACCTAGTAATAATTATCTTCACCTGCACATCGGTTATGCAGTTTTCTGTCGCTCGGAAAAGTTCCGTGTTTCTACCCACTCGTATTTCTCGAATTGAATCAATAGCGACTGAAATTAAGTGAGTCAAAAATCAAAAGCCGTGAATTCGACTTTGGCTTGTGAAGAAAGGTTTCTGCCAACATCTGCCAACGTCAGCAGCTGCTGCTGCAGCGCATGCGACAGTTGTTTTATTTGACATAAGAGAAATAATTCGCATGCGAAATGTTAACGATTACTAAACAACTGAACTAATTCACGTGACGAACATTAGCAATACATCAACAGTTGAATTAATTCGTATGCCAAGTAATAAAAAATAAGTCAACAACTTAATGATATCAGTATTTATCTCAAACAGAAACCTCAAAATTAACAGCGTTATTGTTGAAACGACGTGGACAGTTGCAGTGAGAATCGCGTTTTCTTTTGTAAAACAGCTTTGTATAATTTCTCAGAAAACTGGCATGAGGATTATGCTCAAAGCATGACCTCATATGTCACGCTGTTCACACTCCCCGTAGTTTCCAGCCATCTTTAGGCTTTACCTCGTCTACATGCTCGCAACTTTTTAGCGTTTTCTTTGTGCTTCGTTGTTTGTCGTTTCAATGCTTGCAATGCTGGCATGAATGCTGCATTAGGAAGTAAAGTTAATCAGTCAACATCAAGTGGCATGCCTCAGTATGCCTTTTATTTGCTGTGATATTTCAATTTCAATCTGCATCATGCGTATTCAGGCGTATTTAAACATATGGATTGCAATAATTAATGCGAATCAACAAACGTCATAGACGGCGTCGACATATTTTAGTGAATAGCAGCACATTATGGCATTCTGGATGATGAGGAATGCTAACGTGTCGACTGTTGATGATCACCATAACAGTTTCTATTTGAAAAGAGGAAACTTGTTTGGATATGTTAAAGAGGAAAACACTACAGGACTGTATCCCTTTATCGATAATACGCCCTGGTATGCTCATTTTAAGCGAAACTGAGAGAAACAAGCTGTCCAGAATCACTCAGGTAGTGCACCACTTTGACCTCGAATTCTGATCACCTAAAAACCAATTAAAGAAAGAAATTACAAATGGATCAACAAAATAAATTGACTAACTCCGTGCTTTATGAGGTTTCTTATTGGTGGGTGTCCAACGAATATACGAAAGGTCAGCGTCAAGACTGAACTGTCGTCGGAATTGACGTGTATTAGCTCGAAGCTTAACAAACTCTGTGCCTCTTTGCATGATTTGTAGGCAGTCATTCACTGCAATAATTATTTATCTTATTAGTGACAACTGGTAAAATGTGGCAAGTTTTTCCAATGCAACCCTTATATGGCATTACGATGAGCTAACTCTTAGCTATCGTAAAACATCTTACGTTTTCTTTTTTCAAATCAACTAAACTACGTGATCTTGTTGAAAAAAATTTGCTTTGCTCTAAACAGTGGTGGATTTTCATAGACTGCATGTGCTTAGTGAACTAAGTTTCAAAATAAGTCAATCAGCAGCTAATTAATAAAGCAATACTTGAGGAACTTTCTAGAAATAGAAATTAAACTGCTTAATCAATATCAGCAGAAACTACAGAATAAAAATATGAGTTATCACAACAAGATAGAGCATGTTAACAAGAATAAGCTACAACTAGCATACTAGCTCTTCCATACGCTTATAAATATCATGGATTTGTATTTGAATAAATTGCACCCATAGTGAGCGCTATGCAACAAAAAATATTTCTTACCGGCTAAACATTACACCACGAGCAGCAAAAAAAAAGAAAATTTCCAAATACCTATTTATTATTCAATTCGGGTAGTTGTAAGCATTTCACAAATCTTCCTAAATCTGGCCTCAAGTCATAAATGACGTCATCTATAAAAACAAGGAAAGATACATTTGTTCCGCTTTATTTCATCATTAGGACGCAATAATGTCGTCGGTGCTGTTAACATAATATGATTCCCATCATATGCATTTTCTCAACAACTTTAGCAAAAACAGCAATAATTTGATCGTAATCGAGAGGTTATTAGACAAAAAAAGGAATTTGTCTTTTTTTTTGCAAAAGAAACGATTTTTTTAGTTCCTTTCTATAAGTGCAAATGGGTTATGAGGACATTAAATTCTATCGGCAAAATGCTTTTAAGCAGAAAAGAAAGAAAAAATAGCGAATTCAAGTCGCTTCAGTGATTTTCTTCCAATCATCCTCTCAGGCTGACCGAAGAATTGTATCTGAAGACTCAGCAAAAAAAGAAAAGCCTTCAGAAGTACTATTCGTCCACAGAATCTGAAGATAAATGTTTATGGGATGTGTAATGGTGAAAAGTTTGCATTAAATTGGTTCCAACAAAAATATTATCCATAAAGATAGTCCTTAAAGAAAGTATTAATATCTGTTATGACCTTTCTGATAACGTGATAAGCTTTCAGTGACAACCTCAACGCTTCATCAAAAAGAAGACAGAAGAAGAAAGAGACAGTACTAACCATTGGAAACCTTCTTGACTTGATTCTGAGTACTGAAGCTGACATTTTTGCTTCCTGGTGATCGACTCCTGCTTCCATGTTTTATCAGTGAACTTCGCAACGGAGATGACCTGAAATAAATGCAAAAATCACAAATAAACGGAAGAGACAATAATTTGATTGTTGCTTAATTTGTGCAATACGATCACTTTAATAACCATCGAAACAGACGTGGTCTTTGTGCAGTGAAAGTATTATGGTCTTGACCAGTCTGTATGTCTGTCGATGTGTGGTGTGTCTGCTTGCAGCGCTTCTCATAGCAAATCCAAAGGAACCTAGACATGTGAAATTCATTACAGGCAATCACCAAATAAGAATATCTGGGTACGCAATTATACATTCATGTGAAGTGCCGAATCTTCGATCATTTAGGTATCTTTTAACTTTGAGGTTAATAGCTGAAAACTTCTTTAGGTCCAACATAACCGTTTATCTACTCCAGTGGTGAGAAAAGTTTTAGTAATAGTAAGAGAAAGTTTTTCTCTGAGATTAATGGCAAATACGAGTAATGAGTTGACCACACAAACCACTGCTGGAAGAATGATTTTTTCTATATGAATTTAAAAATGCACATCGGAAGGATTCCTAATTTGTACGGCATTTGGTGTTGATTCGACAGTAATGAGACTTTTCGATTTAAGATCATAGTGGCACATAGAGGGAACGTTTCGCTATTGAACTAGAAACATTATGAATAATTCTTGAAGACGACATCAATAAAACGATGAAACATCAAATGAAACATTCCTTTTTTTTGCGTGAAGTTATTCGTAGAAATATTCCGCGCAAAGCATTATCTTGTGCTTAAAACAATGAACGAGGGGTGATGCAGTCTTAGTTCATTTGTGGAGAACAGGACTGCACAGTAGGTAGAGGGAGAGGGGGTGGAGGAGGTAGAGGAAGGAGTAGAAAGAGGAGTTTGTTCGTCTTCAGAAAATAGTGACACTCAAAGAGATCATAGTGATAAAAGTTGGATTTGAGGAAAAACAAACTTCATGAGAAGGAAAGCGACGCAAAGATGTGATCGATTGCACTACTCTATTATCATCGATGTGTGGGTATGAGCGGAAATTTAGTGCGAAGGAGTAACAAATAAGAAACGAGGGACTACTTTATCTATTCTTAAAATAATGCAGCTGCTACCAGTTGTGTTTATGCGCCAATATGAGTTAAAAGCGTTTGGCTACATAGATCCCCCAGCAAACAACCACCGATAATTATAAAAAACATCCGAAAACTGTGAGTAAATGGATTTCCAGAGGGCTTGTTTGGTATACGCATATATAGATTTTGATTGGCAGGAAGAGTGTAACAAAGGGAATTTGAACAGAGTGCAATCAACATTCAGCCGAGAGAATCCACCGCTAAATGATAATCAAAAGTTGGAGAGGAATAAAAGAAAGAAATTGTTCGCCTAAATTAGGCCTATTGCGTTAAACTAGTTGACAACAGCAATACTCACTTGATCGCAAGTTATTCTATTCTCTTTTATTCTATTCTATGTCTCATCAAAAAGAATGGTAACAAACTACAGTATCCACGTGTTTTATCAGAAATGTGCACGGTATGCTTGGTAAATTATGCAAAAGCCTTAAGTAGTTCCTTATCTTAACGATGTCAAGTTAGGACCTATATGATTCATACATGTTGTGGTTTGAACTAGAGAAACTTGTCTGTAGTGCGGATTCAACGCAGCCAGGTCCTGTCACTTGAAAATAATGAAGATCGCCACATCCATTACCCCCTCCCCCCTCTCCTTGCTTTTGATTCCTTGATCTGCGCCTACTAGCGATAAATATGAAAAAGTAGTTGTGCTGCGTAACGCATACGATAAGAGTTCAACTCAACATAAGAACAACTGATTAAAGCAGTGTCTATAGTACTACAAAGTAAACTTACCTGGATCATAGCTGATCACATCAAATGCTAGACTTAACAGATCAATGTGTTATCATGATCAGTTTTCTATTATGTTCACCGCTTATTATGAACATAGAAGAATGAAAAAGAAACATCAAAGAAGAAATTAACAACGCAGCAATGAAATCCACTCAAAGTAGCGCACAGAAACATTAAACTGCGAAGTGAGCATCTTCCATGTGCCTTCAAAAATAAATAAATAAACATATATATGCATATACCCCTATGTTTATACGATAATTACACTTAATTGTGAGCAATTTCAGATACGTACAACAATTTCTTTGGCACTCTTCACCTATGAAAAGGCTGTTATTAGGAGTTTAGGTGGGCATTGACGATCCACAGGTATAAAAGCATTCGAGCCATGGCAGTAACCTCTACGTGTCCTTACAACTTATATTTATTAATTAATGTACATGTAAAGGCTGCACATCTTTATTAATGAGTTTTGTTCTCGTAGGCATAAATAAAAGAATAAGATGTTAAATCACTTCAATCTGTGGCATTAAAAGATTGAAAAATGTGAAATGAATAAATCGAACTGAAAATATTTTCTCAATATGTAATATATGGGAAAAAGAATGCAGTGTTATAAGACAGTTTCAACGAACAAATAAAACTACTCAGTAAAATAAATTTATCCAATACACGTGGCTACTATGACTAATGACAAAAAATTGGTAATAATATTATTCATTTTTGTGCAATTATGGACGATATTTGATAATAAACGAGGACAGAAAGATATTCACATTGCTAGAAATTTGGCAATCACTACGATTGTATAAATTAGTGGCCAACATAAGAAAGATGTAAATGAGGAAGGACAACCCTGACCATTTGTCCACTCCCCCCCTTTTTTCTTTCTTTCCCTCCCCATGTCCAGATGAACTTCAAAATCTGAAGCGTGAAGGCTTTGTAAAAACCTGTATGTAAAAATCAGCAAAATACAACAAATTCCTAAATTTCCGGTGATTTTTCATTAATTTACATCAATAAATGCAAGAAGCATGACATTGGTAATGCTTCATATCGTTAGTACCCATCAGTGAGAAATTTTTGAACAAATTTGTAGACTTTGTTGACAATTGGGTGAAATCAAAACGACGTAGCAAAAGTTTTCGATCATTTATATAAGCGACAATTATTTATTAATCTGTAGTGAACTCTCTAGAAATATTGAAATCGCACAAAAACCTCTGTACTAATCGTATGCCCAAATGAATTTTTTGATGCAGTATTAACAGCGCTAGAATGAGAAACAAAACAACAGCGCATCTCTAAACACAAAGTCTCGATGACGATTAGAACAGCAATGCCTTGAGGCGAATTTTGGTGCATAATAGGTCAAATAAACAGCATTTTGATTAGAGTACATAGAAGTATGCTTTTCAAGCCTTGATGCTTGAAAAGAGCCTACTTTCGTTAGGCTATTTGAACACACTCAGGTTGCACGGGAAATAGTATTGATTATTAAGAAAATGCCTATTTTGATTACTGCTTTCCCTATTGGTTACTGCTCGGTTGGTTGCCAGTGGGCTCGAGTAGACTTCTTTCTTCCTTACTATTGAACTAGCCGTCCAGCAGTCCTATCGGGATGGGGGGGGGGGGGGGGGGGGGGGGGGGGGGGTGGGATGGGGGTATGTGTCCCACCCCCTCCCTAGATGGAACAACGGTAAATCTGCTCTTCAGCATCGGATGGGCAGAAGACGAGCCTCAGCACTGACCTTCATGCGATTTGAAACTTTTCTTCCTAAGCGAAAGTAGAAGCGATATGAACAAACATTTACTCGCAATAAACGCTTTCTTGATTAAAGTAAAGTAAAGTAAGGCACTAAGCAAAACAAACTTGGGTGGCAAAAAGAAAATTAGTGAGGGAAAACAGCGCCGATATTAATAAAGCTAATAAAAAGTACTGCCGTGAAATAAAATGTCACATTAGCAAATTTGCAATAGATGAACAATCAACGAGTAGAACTTAATTCAAACTGCACAGCAAAAACTTACGCAAGTGGCACAGGTGCGAGCTATCTAAAATATGGATAAGAATATGGAGTATGCAGGAATGTGAAGGACGACTCAGATTTCGCAAAGGAAAACATATCATTCCTTTCATAGAAGTTTTACATCTGGCAACGATAATGTAGTATGGCGGAACATAAATTGCTAATAAGCACACCTGGTAGAGGTTTCTTTTCAAGGAAATCATCCTTGACTAGAAAGTAGGAATTTGCCAACCGAAAAGGACAATTAAAGGCTTGATACCTGCAGATATAGGGGGATATTACATTTCAGGGAGCGTTAGCGAATAGCAGGACTAAGTTTATGACCTAATACAAACGCACACATTTATAGAACCTTTGTTCGAAATAATATGACCAGATTTTTTCGACAGTTATTTCCAAGTTTTCGGATAATATCTCATCAGCGTGAATTTCAGAAGCGTTGTTTTGCTCACAACACACAAAAAATACACCAAAATCCCCCTCTCTCCCTCCCTCCGCATTTCTCAAAATTAACATCACCATTGAGAGAGCATGCGTTTCGTTAGTACCATGCAAATTACAAAGTTCGTTATTTGCAGAATTGCAACTTTCATCATCTAATTGGAAAAAGAGAATAATTTCTTTGTGGGCAAAAAGAACACTAATGAATAGCAATGCCATAACGTTACGCTTTCAGATATTGATTTTAAATAGACTGTCAAACAAAAGGCGTAAAGATAAAATGTGAGAAGGATGGAGTTGAAGAGGTGCTGAGAGTGAGAGGTGAAAAACAAGGAAGAAGAAAAATAGATTAAGGAAAGGAACATGTCCTCTTCCAGTTCGGTTCGTCAGTTTGTCTTCCGCTGCCCTTTTCTGACCTGTTAGTTTGCCCCTCAGCGGGTGTTTCCTCACTTATTCGTTCATCTAACGAATCGCGCTCAATTAAAAAACTTCCGTGCTTACCACCTTAAGTTTATTTCTCATCTTGCATGCTTTTTTGATGACTATCTTCTCTTGCGCTTTCCCTTCCTCCCGCTGCCTCTTTGCTTCTCTCGTTCAACCATCTCATACCCACTGCATACAAGCTTTACACCTTAGCCATTTACTGCCATCTGATGCCCCTCAATAACAATGGAGCTACGTGAGATCCTTCTAATTGCTATCGCTGATTGCTCGTAGTAGAATCTCTTTCCTTGACGGTACAAATTTATATGAAGTAGCACGAATGTACCACTCATTCAGAACATTAAAGACTTTCTCAGCCCTTCCTTACTACCTTAGCTGGCAATTTTTCGCGTATCGTAAGCTTCAATTAAAACCACAAATAATTATGTCGTCTGCTTTGCAATCGTATTTTTCTGCTTCGCAAATTTCCAAGGGAGACACGGATATTCCGAGAAACGATCAATGATATATTGCATGATGATAGATCAAAGATCACTGACCCAATAATTCCACCACTCGCATTGTTTATGCACTAAACTAAAATAAACAGCAGCCGATAAGAGGGCCTTCAGCAAAAAAGAAATCTAAAAAAACTTCAAAGAGCAATCTACATTTAATCCTTTAGATGGGAGACGTATCAGAATTTAAATCTTCTAATTGCTTATCACCTGCGAGTGCTCTATTCAACATCTGCAAATAAGCGCGACCAATACATTGTAAAATAAAAAACTCCTTGGGTAAACCTTAGCTACTAGACGTTCAGTTATATGGCTGCAGCATTTTGCGTGAGCCGTGAACCCATAAACAGATGGCCTTAACTTAAGCATAACAACTTTTAGATAGACAGCTTGTGAATTCAATTGTTCTTTCAAAGACAATGGGTGTCGATGCAATAGCGTAGTACGTTTGATAAGATATTTCCTGGTCATAAAGAGCTTTTATAATTGTTTTTGCAAGTTTGCATTCTGGATAAATGCTTCCCTTTATGTATACTACAAGTTCTTTGCATGCATATATATATATATATATATATATATATTATATATATATATATATATATATATATATAACACATTTATTTATTTACTTGTCCATATACTCACCCACATTCATATTTATAAGAGTTGCTGTAAGACATATATGTTATATGATGGAGGACCGTTGCTTGATGAATGCTATATGGTGCAGAATTGTTGCTTGTCTCAACCAACTATTTTTTTCAGATCCCTTGGTTGAGCAAAGACATTAATGCTGACAGCTTTGGCGACAAGTCTCCTTTTCTATTTCAATTAAGCAAGAGTGTAGCAGCTTTTTCATTGATCATCGACAACTAAAGAGAAATCTTTTTGTTTTAAAGCAGAAAATAATTCTTAAATGCCTTTCAAGAATGACTGCTAAACCTATTTAGGTAAATCTATTTCAACGAAGATGAAGAAAAAAGTCGGACTAAAAGTATTTCATCTTATTTGACAATGAATGAGTTTTTTGAAATGTTCAAAACCAGAATTGATAGAAGAAAAGTTTGAAAAGGAAGAAAAACTTATTGGAAATGTTACAGTTACAGATGATAGCCGCAGCAGTGAAAATGAAGGGTTGCCATATAAATGAACACACCAGCTTTTCGATGTTTTAAAGACGCTTTTCTACAGAAAAAAATATCGCATATGTAAGAGAAAACAAGTTGCAGAGACGCCTTATTTTATCCAAAAAGGTCATTACATATATCTATAAAGATGTAAACTGCGTTGCAAATTCGCTTCTTTCACGTTCCCCGAGTAAGGTTTGAAGCTCCCGAAAAATTTATAGTCTGTTTCGTGATCAAATCACATTGTTAGGAGAACATTTTTGCGATAAAAAAATTACAAATGGTGAGGAAGTGAATTTTCGTTCACTTAGATGTATCCGCATGCCTCAAACAGTATCCGGTCAGGGTGAGTGAAATTGCTCATTTGCACAAGCATTTACGAAGTGTAGGGTATTCGTGGTGCAGTGCGAGACAATTCGAACTTCGTTAATGGCGCATAAAATGCAAAACGGAAACGCTATTCTGTTGCGTCGTTGAATAAATCTAGATGAATTTATTGCTGTGTACAACAGCTGTTCCAGTTTTCAAGTTTTCTTTTTTAGTAAAATTGATTAGCCTAGACTGTCTAAGATTCAACTACAAACAAGGCTTATTTAAACCTCTTTCACAACTAACTGCCCCATAAAGAAGTTCAACAATAGAGAGAATATTACCATTTAGTGCATGAACATCACTCAGCCGTTTGATTACATCTTTTCTCTTCTATATAGTGTAAACGTGCCAATACAATACAAGATGTTTATGAATTGGAGGTGCTGATATGATGATTATTGCAATTGTCTGCAAGTAAACGTTTGGCTTTAAAAAATACGGCCTGAGCCTTGTTGTTGCCAACTTGAGGAAGGAGTGAGAGTTATGATGTGTGCGATAAAAATGTTCAGAAAATAGATTAAGAGTGACTTCAAGTCCAAACCATGTTATTTATGTGCGTCTCCAGCGAGATGCATTGTGAAATCAACTCTATAAAAGGGTCTAGAAAATCTGAAGATATGAGTAATGAAGTTATTGGTGGGCGTAGCCTATTGGTGTTCTATATACACCATTTCTTCTCCCTCCTCCCTTCCCAACCCTTACTATCCTCTCGCGAGCCCCTTCCAACCTCTTTGACTTAAATATTCAGTGAAATGCAAGAGTGTCCAATCTCTTAGACGAAGAGTGCAACCTGAGTGGTTAAACGCCCATTAAAAAAAAGAATATCGAGGATGAATGCTTTGTCTCACGCGCTTTTTATCTTTTTATTGGCATACACTAAGCTCCAGTCTGATGAAAACTTATCCGCCTGAATACGTTGACTCTAAGCACAAACGCGAGCATGAGCCTGAGTCTAATCCATTCCAAAATTCAGTTCTAAACCACTTAACCGAGTGAGCTCATACGTCTGAAATTTAAAAACATACTCCTCTTGTCAAATTAAGAAAGTTTGCTTATGAACTAGTGCAATGGTGCACACTGCCCACGTGGCGGAAGTAGGAGCTATACAATATGCAGATGGTGATAGCGAAAAGATTCTTGACGCGAAAGTTGTTTACTTGTACGTTCACAGCGAAAAAAGAGGAGGATCGAAGCTTGTTGAAGATCTCCTAGTAATATTCTAAAATTTTGTCAAGAGTGAGGGTTATTGGACTCTTTGAAATGCTGTTATTCCTAATACAGCAGTGAGTTGTATATAGTAATCATTCCAACACTTCCCCGCTTATAGGTATTGGAGTGCTTTTAGCCTCCGAAATGAAGGGAAGGAGCTTATAAGCATGCCTATACAATCAACCGATTGCAAAGGCGATATATTTGAGAGGAAAGGTGGAACAGAGGAGGGATATTCACGAAGTATCAGCAATGAGTGAGGATTCTTGCTTTGTGCTATTGTGCTCAAACCTGAAATATGAGAGAAGTTTCCAGAATTCAGTATGCTAAAATTTTGGAAATGCGCGCCATAATCGACGCACGAGGCTGTTGTGTGTTGTGTTCGATTGCTTTAATTCATTGCGAAAGAACGGTGATCGATATGACTAAGGAAACCTAATAAACGCTTCCCAATGAAACATATTGCTAGCTTCCTTAGACGCTGAAATGCACAAAAAATGTTCATTGCGAAGCATATTAAAAAAAAGTTTGTCGAGGAAATATGGAATGTAAAATTTACGAGTAGTCATTAATTTCTGCATTAATGAGGTAATTCATATGAAAATAACGAAATTTCATAGTAAACCTCCTCAATATCCTTTTTGACTTCCTCTTGAATATGTCGGTCATCGAAAGAAGTTTTTATTAATATTAGAAATGAGGAAATATCATACAAAATTTGTAACTTTTTCAATTTTGAAATGTATGTCACCGATCTTGAAAGCGTAAAACAAATTTTGACGGTGACTAAGCCTTAATTTATCACCGATAGATCCGCCAGGAATCTCAATATGGATTTCCAAAGTGAAGTTTTTTTTAGAGAGGAAAAATGTTAAGATATTTCTAAGCACGCTAGTGGCATCGATGAAGGAATAACTGTCCAAAAATGAGTTAATCTCCGAGATGCTTATTTGACGGTTGATTGCTGCGATTTCAAAAACTTGCCCTTTCCCTCCATCATAATCCAATGTTATCAGCAAAACAGAACATCGAGAATCGGACATCTCGAATTTAAACGATGGTTTATTCCCACTCGGAATCCTCAAGATCTAAATATATACGTTCCCGATCGAAGTTCATCGTCGAAGAAGGAACACTTACAGGTACACATCTCTCGCTTGTATGTCATCCTTGTCATGCTTTAGGATCCCCCATATCGATCAAAATTACATCGCAGTCGAACATAACAACTCTTAACACATCACCGGCTATGATGTACCAAAGTGATATCATTAATGTAAACAGAGTGCAACATCTAGGTCCATTACGATTTTCCGCTCACTTGTAAACATAATTTTTCGAAAATTTCCAGCAGCATCAATATTTCAGCAAATCAAAAACTGTGTAATCAAAGACCTAGAACGACTTACCGTGGGAAAGGGATGCCCAATTTGCCGTTAATTGAAACTGGCTCGTGAAGACCATCGGCAGTCTCTTTGATCTCTTCCATTTCGAAACGACAAAGTTTTCGTTCTTGGACGGATTTCACCAGGATATCTTCGATGTGCTCATATTTGATCGTAATATACCTGTGCACATCGTAGACGTATATCCTTAAAATATTTAAAATGGTAAGAAAGAAATTTGCAGATGTAATACCAAACGAAATGTGTAGTAATAGCGAGCATACTAATTCGACAAAGATTTTCTATGATTGAAATTTCATGAAGCGATTCTCATAAATAAGAAAGATCCTGAATTTTGATAATTCTTTAGAAGGAAGAGTAGTTTTATCTTAAAATATCTCAATAAAAAACTACTATAAGTGAGCAATATGAATCTATATAACATTTCAGCGAACGCCCTAAAACATCAAAAATGAGCGCCATCAGCAATAAGAAAACCGCTGTGAAAGGTGCTTTTTATAGGGCGAAATATACTAAGGAGATCGGTGGATGACTTATTTTCGATATCTCGGAGCATAAATGCTTTGAAAGAGTAGAACGAAAAAATCGAATCTCACTCGAAACTACCCAGAGAACTTGGCAGTTGAATCTGCGCAAGCATTTTCCTATACATTATTTTATGAAGAAAAAAAGAATGAATTAGAGAGTCGATAAAAACTGAGTCGATAAAATGCTCAAATTCATCAATGGTGAGGACATAATGGTAGAGTTTAATAGAAGGGAGCAGCTTGGTTGCTCTTCCTAAAAAAGATAATAAATTTCTAAAAATGAGCGCTTTTTATTGTAAAATAAAAAAAGCATTCTCACAGTAGAAGAGGATGAATTATTTTTTGATGGAAATATTTTTTCACGCGGTCGGCTAATTAACACTAGTTTGCATTACGAAATATTTGCAAATGCATAAGAGATTAGCATAATAAGAATTGTACAATCGCAAAGTAACGAAACAAAGGAAACAGTTTAATTGACTAGAAAAATGCACTCAAGTAAAGTGATGTCCTTATATGAGCACGTGCATTTGCAATACCTATGAAAAGACTACAGAGCAACCACATGACTTTAATATTAGCTATACTTCAATATTGGCTGTTTCCCATCATTGTGCATCCAGATGTGCGCGTCCATGTTTCATCTTATCAGCAATAAAACCATAAATAAATCGTCAAAATGATTGACAATTTCTTCACCTATAAGCTCAGTAATTGTATTGTTCACGACATTTCAAAACTAGCAATTTTAAATTAGATATTCGAAGAGGAGGAGTTTATTTAGAGGTTGAAGCGGAAAAGGACGTGAGGAAAAGCTCATAAATTTTGGAACATATATGTACTTGAGAGGGAATTGAGAACCGATTGCATTTGAGAAGTATATAAACTTGAGATAAAGCTTATATTTAAGCATAGATTTATAGTATATTTGTAGTATGGATTTATTTTATTATGCAACTCTTCAAAAATCGTCATCTATTCAAGAAAGATTTATAAAAAGAGGAAATAGAAATATTCAAAATAGCGTCATTCATGAGATCGAAATGTAGTCAATAGCGAATCTTTATGATAGGAAATGAATGTAAGCTCATTCGTGACGCAATTTGCCAAAAACTTTAACGCCGAAAAACGCACGTCAATCGTATTCACGACAACGACGAACGAGTCGCTTATTGCGCAGTGAATTTCGATCGCAAAACTTTTCCAGCGATTGACGTGACACTCGGCGACGCGACATCAATCCATCAAATGAAAAGTGCCACGCAACGCAACGATCATCCATTCTATTTGACTTAGTAGAAGTTAAACTAATTGACAGCCTCTTTTTAGTGAAAGAATAAATTGAAAAATCACTGACAATTATACAAAGAATTTATTGTCATTTAAGGCAGCTAATAAGTCGAAAAGGTCAAACAGTGCAGACGGCTGGCATGAGAATGATGTATAAAGATGATGGAAATTAAGTGGAATATTGAAGTTGAATGAAAACATTGATATTCCTCGTGGTGATATGGCTGTCGACAAGTAGGTAAGTATATACAACGATCCCTCTTAGGTGAGAGCTTCGTCCATCGGGAACAAAAAAAAAATCGCTAATTTCAACGTCAAATTTTATCCTCTTAACAGTGTATTAGGAATACTTTTAAGATGACATAGAATGTGACAATAATGAACTTCGTAATTGAGGTTTGTGACATGTAATAAAAAATGTGACAAAAATCCCATAAATGTGAAAAATCAAAAGCAAAAATGTGATAAAATGTAAGATTCACATGCCATATTTCTTGATGAAACTTCAAAAAGACGTAAGAAGATCGTAATGTCTATATGCTTATGTCGTCTGTCGACGTCTGTCTGTTTCTCCAAGTTTCGATCTGCAAGTCATAAAGCTAAGACAATGATATTCACTGAATATAACCTAGATTGAAGACGATTTTACCAAGCAGACTTTGTTCTTCGATAACGTTTTAAGTGGTTATGGAAACGTGAAGGTATTGAAAAATTTGAATAACAGAAATTTAATTATAAAAAATGTTTAAATGAAAAAATGAGCAATAATCGGGGCTCAAAAGCACAAATGTAACGAGGAAAAATGAGCCGATTATCCATGTTCGGTTTTCTGAAATTCCATCCAAACCTAATTGCAAGCCTAATTGCAAAAAGTCTACGAAGCGAGTCAGCGATATGATCAATATGCGCTACTTTGCAGTTCACTCTACCAAATCAACAAATCGCATCTTACGTTCAAGTAAAACAATAGAATATTGTCCAAAATACATAAACTTATGCGACTGAACAGCTCTATAGATATTCGATAAAAAGCTATTATGGACTCGAATTTTTTGAGTTGTAGAAAGAAATTATACATAGAAAAACCCACTTGCATATAAATAAATAATCGTGGCGTTATGTGGCGCACTTTTCAGCGGAAATCGATGAAATTATGTAAAGAATTCTATTTGCAACATTGAAGGTTTTCACTGGGGTTAGCATGGAAGTGAAGTCGAACTCAAGGTCTCCAGCGTTAGAGCCACTTCATTTGCACCCTCCAACCTGGAAGGCCCAAGCAGCACAATGATCAACAAGGCGACCTCACTGACTCTTGATTCGATTGTAACTTGGACAAAATACAAGTTACGGAATACAGCGTATGAGTTGGACAAATCAGTGCAAAGGCCCTTCAAACAGTACATATCAGTGATCAAAATAATGGCTTCATTCCGAACCGAAGAAATTGCGGTCCTGTCGACATATTACGATAGGCAAAAGAACTGATCTATGCAAGAGCAGTCGTTTAGAGCATTAGACAACAGAAATTCTAATGTAATAATTTGTGATATTATTACTTTGGAGCTGTAATAATGAAGTATGCTAACAAATCGGCTCATATAGATTTGACGTATGCAAACAAGTGAACGTTTCATAGGCGCATATGCAAATCACTACATTGATTAGCGTTGCAGCTGTAAATTAATATATTAATTCACAACGTATTTCATATTCCTAAGGAATTCGAAAGCGAGGCAGCATTCTACTGAGTCACTTAACTTGTTAATTAAACGTCCGCATCGACGTATATTTGGGTGTGCGGAAGAGATCTCAAGGAAAGCGTTCAATAAAGTGCCTTCTTATGGCGTCGAATCACCCAAAATGTCGCAGTAATTTAACCGGATTAGAGTTCTCTGCTCCATCTTCAAGGATTTGTTAGAAATACGACAATAGTTAAATATTCCAAAAGTAATTAAAGTGACGAAGTTTCTTGAGGTTCTAGTTGGATACAAATGATGGGTGGAGGGGGGGAGGGGGAAGAGGGGAGGGTTAGTGTGAGTACGAGCGAGGCACAGAAAATAAATGCTATGTCCTATTGAATTAGAGTAGGTTACTAAATAAAATATTGATGCTAAACATTCATTATATAATATTAGCAGTCATAATGAGTGGGCACAGCGACACGTCTGCTTCCTATCAATCTTCAGTAGAGACCATATCACTCATAGATCATTCACTTCTCTAATTATTAATTTCAAAAATTTCATACACTGTCATCTTTCATAAATAATTTCCAATAATCTTTCAGCAAAATGTATAAAAGAAAACGAGAATTTAAAGCGATAAGAGTCGACACTGGAAGAGGAAGAAAGAGAGAGAGATCTATGCGACATAGTGCACACTATGTAAAAATATCGGATGGTGGATATCTGCAAACAAATGCTAAGGGGATAGATATGACTCGTGTGTTTGATTCTCTTCTTTCAATGAGCGCTCCTAGATCGTCTCTTACGCATCACAAACACACAACACACTTAATGATTTTGCAACGATAAGACAAGCAAATGGATTCTTTCATTATTATGAGAGGATACGAATATAATAGATATGAATTAATAACAAATTTATACAATTACAAGGAAGTAATAAGAAAGCTGGAAGAGAAATGTTAACAATTGCTTTACAACAATACTTTACTCATCAGGTTGACTCTAAATAGTTATAACTTTTTATTCATTCTATGATTTAATTTCATCGTTTTCTCTCCCCCTATATTACCTATTACTATTCGACTTTTAATACCAAAGGTGTCATAATGAAAAGTTTCTCCTCTGATTTTCTGGCTTATTTCCCATTTGTATTAGCATATTTTAGTATGTTTATGGGTGAGTTGCAAACCACTGCAAATGAGAGAGAAAAAATTTATATGCGAAAAAAATTCTCACGTATTATGTCTTCACTTTTCGTTCTATCAAATTAGGCATCACTGTTCAATTGATCATATCACTTCATCAACCTATTGCTAAATTAAACTCTTCTCTTATTATCTACTCCTAAAAATTATCACAAATGTAGTTGACGTCATTCAAAATCACTCTGATTTCTCAACGTATCTTCCCATATACATGCTTCACGCTTTTTTATGGAAACTACATCAACTTAGTACATTAGGTTGGTGGTTCACAAATTCGTTGCCAATGTTCGGAAGGTTCAGGAATATAAAGAAGAAAGCCACTAAGGATGCTTTGAGAAAATGTATAGCAAGCTCTGGTCCTGGAATTCAAAAAAAAAAGTTGCCAAAATTTATTTCTTCAAACGGTCGTTGTTTTTCAAAAGATAAAACTCAGTGAAAATAATCCACTCCGGAATTGCAGATAAGCAAATCAATAACGTTCCATTTTATATGCAAATCATTCCTATTTTATATTCTTTCAGACATATACGTATCAGGGGCAGAAAAATAACCTTTAGGATAGCTTTGAAAGATTTCTTATGAATTTTCATAAAAGTTTACCCGGAATAATCTGAAATTTATTGTATTCCTTGCAATATTTTCAAAATTTTCATTAAGAACGGCAATATTTTAATATGAATAATGAAGTGATGAAATAATATCGCCTCATAAGTCTTTAGCATTTAGTCTGCAAGAATTGCACTTCTAATGTTCTATGAGTCGGCGGAAATTAAATAGCGAACTAAATGAACGTCACCTAATAACATTATACTAAGCATTAGAGAAGATTTTATTATATTTCAATACTGCATTTGTACACAAAAAGCTAAAACGATACGCGATACGGCACATGCTTCATGTTTCCTATCTTTGCTTTAAACGATAGGAAACAAACAATAGGAAATATGCTTTATGCTTACACAGCAACAAACTTATTGACAATTTAAAACTTCTGATATTTTTAATCTAATGTACATATCTATTGAATTGAATTATTTCAGACGAATAGATTAGCCTCGATTCATCACAAATTGTTGGAAATAACAATTCAATATCAATATTGTTTCTGCGAAAGAAGCAAAATAAAAAAGGCTCAACAATAAGTGAATAACCTGAATATCCCGCGAAATGGCCATTGGATGTTCTTACAAATCTTTTACCAATCCACAAAATATTTTAATGTGCTTATATTACGCCATGTGGCGTATCTTTGACATTAGTAAAGGCTAATCACCTATCGCTATAATAAAATTTCAATGTTCAATGCTCAAAAAGCATACCAGGATTTGGGATATTTGCATTTTCCCCCAATAACATCTTCAAATATATGAAATTTTAGAAAGAGAAGAGAAAATATTCATGCAGTTATCCTCAGCATTCAGATGAGAGTGCTATGAGCAAAAAGAAAAAGAAAAAAACAGCCCGAGAGAATCAAGTTAATCAACACAAGAGCACAAAGCAAATCAATTCGTCATATCAATAAAGCATTCAGAATAATAATTAATTGTACTCCTATAAATACTTTCTCGCAATTACAATCCATATTGCAAATAGAGCATTGATACCAACAGGGGAGAGTTCTTCTTTGATACAGCCGCTCAATAGCACGGTTGACAACAAAACGAAGGAAAAGGAAGAGGAAACAAGCAATAAACGTTGCTCGAATATAGCAACGCCTCTCTTCGTTGGGATGATGTGCACAGACGATAAGTCGCTTCAAATTGCCACTTTTTAGTTGGCATAAGAGCGATTACAAGAAAGTCAATTGGCAGCAATGAAGACAAATAGCGTTTTGCAGATTTATAAAAACAATGTAATAGTGCAAGTAAGAGAGGAAAAAGAATTCGAGAAATAAGACGAGAAGACAATTTTGCATATTTATTTGCTCATGAACAACTAAAAGCTTACAGAAATAATAGAAATGCGCGAATAAAATGCGATAAATGCTCTTTTAGGTTTTATCTATGCGGAAATACAATAAACATTGATGTTCATTTGAACACGTTTTAAGCGAAAGTATTCTAACACGGTGGTACATTACTTCAACTTCTTTGGTATATTGTTTTATTCCGTTTTTAAATCATTTTTACAATCTATTTTACTTTGCTTTGTGGGTAGGTACAGATTAGGAAGGGAATAAAGATCACAAAACTTAACCTTTCAAAAATTCACCCTTATGCTAGGATATACACTGCTTACTGAAACCACTAACAGTAACGTTTTTCCTCTTCGATTCTTTAGCCGAATATTGAGGGGAAGAGGACTTTTTGATCTCGAAAAAGGTTTCATGAGGTACAAAGACTACTGCTACCTCATATTCTGCTCTACCTCATAAATTTTATGACTTGAGCTTTTTTGCGTTATGAGCTAGAGGCGTCTAAGATCGACATTCGGCACACATTAACATCCTCATAGAACCGCTTTGAAAAGAAAGAATTTTCACTTTCTAGATACGCAGGCAGCAGAGAACTAAAAGAATAAATCTTTTTCAGTGTGAAATGCTTTAGCTTAACGATGCGATGGCTTCACTCTTAATCTAGCACTTCAAGCAACTAGGTCTGATGTTAACCTCTGCAGTACATGAACTCAGGCAACTGAAATGTAACGACATCTGGCAACGAAGATCACATCTTCTCGCACTACTAAACACTAAATCATGCTATACCGGCGTGAATTTATGGTTTCGTCAGCAGTCTTAACCGATATTGTGCATCAAACATCGTTTTTGATAACGTGAAGCCTGTGACCAACTAAACCTTATCTAAACCTCAATGAATATTTTCCAATTGTTGGACTCTGAAATTGAATAAAAATTAATTCCCTCCCTCTTATTTATCATACATAAGCCAACGACACAGCAATTTTGACGAAAACGAGTATCGAACACGAGTTTTTACATTTGTTAAAATTTCTGTGGTGTAGCACAAAAGTTTGGACTTTTATGATAGAAATTTCCCCATTTTAGTAATCGGTAACATCCTATCAGTAAAATTTAGACCTTTCGCGAAAGTATTCTATGACGGCAATTAGAGTAAGGAAGACAATTTTTGAGTGAGAGTCAATCTTTTTACTTCCTTCGTTGAATGGACTGAGGAAATCTTTTCACAGCAGACCACTACTGAAAATTTGACAAAACAATCGGTGTTCGCAATTAATAAGACGCGGATATTGGAAAAGACCTCGAAATCCGAATTTGAATAAAACCTAAGTTTTAGAAGTAACCTTAAGGACGACTTAAAGGCTCTATATGTTGGCAATAATGATACAGTCCGCGTTGACTTTTACCGTGTTGAAATGATGATTCAGCAGCGAAAAATTTCCTTACCAAATTGAACTTAGTAGAAAAAAATAACTCAGATGAGTTGATACGATGAGCGTTTTTAGATTTTCACTCACTAAAGAAAAACGAGTAGAACCACCGGAAAAAAATTAACTCTCCCAAAAAAGATTTATATATTCTTAACGATTTCAAACCTGATAGAAAGTGGTATGTTCTTCCATGTACAGATTTTAACGCATTCTCAAGTGCCTGTAATTTTTTTCCAGGTTGATGAACTATCTTGGAATGGTGCAGGTGAATATAAACTTCGCACTGCTAGGTCAATGTTTTTGGACTTGAAACGAACAAGATGGCAGACAAACAGGTGGACAGACAAGTAGCCAGACATATGCAAGCGTGACATCGCCATAATGCGCCTTGCAAATGCAACTGCATAGAAGCGAATTATGTCTGAAAGTGTGCATATTGGAGTTAATAATGAGATTGCGCGCTCAGTGAATGAATGCTACTAAAGTGACAAAATGTGGAGAGCTCAACGATTGACATGCAGACAGCTGAAATGTGTGGGCAAATGATCCAACCGGGGCGGGCATTGTAGGGATTTTTTTCTATATGTGAGATGTTTGCCTAGAGCTCCTTCATAACCTTGTACCATGTATATAAATCATATTACCAAAAAAATTCCAGCGGGATTTATGTTATGCAATAAAATTCAGGTTGTCTAGCGAAATCCAGGTTGATGATAGATAAGAGGATATAAATAACAGATTTCATACAGATTACAGCGAGTTCATAGATCGTGCTGTGCGGCTAATGAGTGCTTTTCAAGAAGTTCTCGCAAAAAGAGCGAAGAGACCAGAATATCACTACGAAGTAAGAAACTACCTGATATTGAAGCATATCAATGGCTCAACTCCCAATAGTCTAAATTAGCGTCATAGTCTAAAAAAAACCTTTCTTTTTAGAATTTTTTTTTTCTGTTGATAAATGGATTATCCCCCACAAAGCAACTAACGCCTCTCATCAGAAAGACTGTAAAAATGAGGAAGGATTGCTTATGTCCTTTAGACAAGTGGCTTCACATAGATGACAACATGTAGGTAGATAAGTAAACATCAAACCAGTGGATAAGCACATCGATAGTGATATACTTGCATGCAAAATCTTTCGTTCATGATGATACGTGGCAAAACACAACTTTCTCTCCATCGTCTGACTCAATTCCATACGTGCTGAGATAGTCGCGCAACGTGATGATGAGGCAGATAGGCAAGGTGGAGCTAAGGTAGGTGGGCTCGGTGGTGATGAGGTGAGTGGACAGGGTGGTCTAGAGCTAGGGGGCAGAGTGCGGCGTGAAGCGTTGAACGTCCCACCCCTGTCCTAATATCTCGGCTTCAGTGGAATCGATTCAAATGTCAATTGTTTTCCGCTAAATTTTCATTAAGAATAGCTGCATGATTATTACTTCCGTTTGCTTTTATATTGCCACTTCCTTGACAGCAGCGTAGCCTGATAAGCATACCTCTAAAAATATTCCACAGCTTACGGGGAAATTTTACTAAGGGAGAGCGGAAGACATCAAAAATGATGAAACGTTTAGCAAAGGGGGTTAAATTTTATGGGAGACAGAGCCCACTGAAATGAATTTAAAATTTCAAGCTGGATATATCCTCTTCTATCCCCTTCCCTTCACTCCCTCCCTCTTCCCGTCAATCGGAATACCCTTAATTCAAATTTTCAATTCCTATAGTTATTACAGTGTCATGCGTTCTTTACTGGTTATTCGAAATAAACAGAGGGAATCTTCAATCCTTGAAATCCAGTAAAGAGGTTCATTTCCATTCCCTACCAGGCCTTTCATTATAACCGTAAATTTTGCACCCCGTTTCAAATCCTTCACATCTCAAAATCGTATCGACGAAACAGGAAACAACGATAGGTTATATGACGCAACACACAATGCATGTGTCAACGCGTTTACTTAACGAGCGTAAACGACTCGCCGAACGATCATTATGCATGCAAGCCAAAATGAATGTGTAAATGAATACGAGCTATATATTTCATTGTGACAATCACGTGTCTATTTCGCGAAGTATGGACACACGACATTTGCGCCACGAGCACATGCGCCTCTCACTATTTCATGAAAAAAAATATTAGGGTTCCAGATGCTAGCAAAAGAGAACGTGAACATTAAAATCTTCTCTGGAGTGGAGATGGGAGAAGGGGGGAGGGGGGGGGAGGGGAAGGGGGGGGGGATGGCAGGAGGATACCATATGCAAATTCTTATATGAACCTAGTGCCAGAAGCTTCAAAAGTGTGTTAATGAGGCAGTCGTCAGGCCGTACTAAAAATATCTTGTTTCAATTTCAGCAAAGTGAATTAACTAGACACTCATTTCAAGTTTAATTTTTCAATAAAACAAAACTACTTCGCTAATTATCTGGGTTAGTACGGTTCTCGGTCGAGTACGCGCAGCTTAGCTGCTTAAAACTGATCCAGAATTCGACTTAATCTATGCCCACACGTTCATGCGTTAAATTCAGCCTGTCTCCGTATTGGGTAGCGACGTGACCGGGACTAGGACCGCATTTAACCTGGACCCCATTGCTAACAAAGTTTTGAAGTCACATGCACTCTTATACGTTTTCATATTGATCTGGCTAGCGCTGCATTAGCAGGCGGAGAAAATAGCATCAAAGAAAATAGCAAAAAAAATGGCGAGCTGACAAAAGATTTTGCATGCGATAATTTGCAGAATTCAACTATAAAAGTATAGCAGTGCCATTCAATCAGGCAAATTTCGTTGTTCGGTTTGACTAAAAAAAATCTTTTTGCGGTCTAAAACATGATATATTGTTGTTATAATTCGCCGAAGTTTTTGAGAACAAAATATTGTTGTCGAAACTCTCCATCAAGATTAAATCTTCACCTTAATAATTCGTCATCCTCAAATTCCTGGAAATTCATGACTCCGAGAGGTTTTATTCAAAGTTATACGGTAAATTAAGAAATTTGTTTTCCAATTAGGAAAATATATACCTATCAGGTGCCTAATTCAAGCAAAGAAAGCATCAGAAAAGCTGCCAAAATTTACGGTTGAGTGCTTAAAATTCTCGAAAAGTTTCCAATGTGGACGCTAGAGACAATTCGTCAAGTTGTGCGCTTAACGCAAAAGTGAATCGACTTCAACATGCAACAAATCCAATTTCAACCTACTGTGCACTTGTCAATCTTTTAGTGCACTTTTACACTCACGCCTCAAACCAAAATCGGTTCATTTTTCTTTTCTTAGATAAATAACAAATATAAAATTCAGTTTTTTATAGTTGGGGACCCACAGCAAATGTTAATTCTAATTCCGAAATGTGTTATTTACGAAAGAGATGAGAGACAGCAGATCACTTAAAGAGATTTAAAAAATTTTTTAAACATTATCACACAAGACTATGTTATAAATATTTTGTTGAGATGATAATGTTACAAAGTAGTAATTATAATTTAATGTCGGAAATTCTCTGAAATTCAATAAAACTTAGGAAACTCACAAATTCTATCACAAAGAATAAAGCCTTATTTTTCTGCTTTTATGTACAACTTCGTTCATTTTCCATGCGACAAATCTTTTTGGTTGTTTCGGAAATGTCCTGATATTATTTTTCGGAAATGAATATGCCTATAATTCTTTGGATATGAGAGTAGAAGTAATAAATCATTCAGTTATAACAAATTTTACTTCCTTGCTCTACAAACGAGATTATAATATTTCATGCAATAAGCAACAACATTGATTTTTATTGCCACAGCAGCAGTGCAGACCGTAGCAGTGTTTCAATTTTCACATGAAAGTTTAATGCAGCGGTTTGAATGTCAAACGTTGCAAGCATAGGAAATGGTTTCTTAGAAAGGGAAAGTGAGAGAGTGAATAGTAAAAAATTCGGAAGATGGTTAAATTCACAAACACAAACATTCGAGAAGAAAGTATTCTGGTAACTGTGAAAAAGGAATTCCCAAAGAGGCGACTTTCTAGTCAGATGGTTTCAATGTAGTTTTATGAAAGAAGTTTTGTTTAAGAAGCACTCAACATAGGGATTATCACTTAAGTTGGGAAACATTCATCCACGATAAACGAAAAAACAGCAATAAAATAGAATAGCTCAAGATATTCAAACAATAATTATGCTGTCGCCTGAATTCGCGAAGGACACAACAAAATTCCAGCGAAATAACTAAGAAGATTTCGCTGGAGATATGATGGGAATGGGAACATAGAATCCCCACATTGTTGTGACAGCATTCTACCTCTCCTGCTTTTGTTGTCATTTCAGATTACTGTATTTAATTCTCCATTTCATGGCTATGTCGCCTTTGCCCTTACCATTCCCCAGTGCGCAAAAGGGCCCGTCAGCCCTTTCCCTTCTGAGCACCTTTTGTATCTGAAAGCATCCCCACTTAGCTCTCTCGCCGCCACCGTCATTAATTTTCTGCCGCATTTATTTGCGACATATGGTGTTTTATTCCATTCGTATAAATTTTGCTGCAACAGAATAATCGTAATCGACAACCGCTAACATGCTCACAACGGCTATTCGGATCAATGTCTAAAAATCTTAGTGATATTAATTTTCAGGGCAATCGTTCTACCGTCTGTGGGTATAATATGAATCTCATAATGGTTCATTGAAATACTACGGTCCACACTAGCATATTAATCGTCGCTCGGAGACAGCATAAATTATATAGAGTATTTTATGGGAATGTGACAGGTAAGTTTCTTATGAAAACAGAAAAGGTATGCTTAATGCAAAGGAAGGAACATTCATAGGGAATTCCAGGACTATATTTTAGTCATGCAATTTCGTCATGCTGCATTATTCTTTGATTATTATTTTTTAACTATTAAAAAAACGGATTACATCATTCTCACGCTACTTTATTCTTTGGGATTGCCGATGAATTTGTAGCGAAAGTCGAATGGATGTCGTTTAAAGGATTGAAGAAATAGTACAAGAGGTGATCAATATATCACAGATCAACTGCTTCCGGGTAGAGCAGAGAAGCGATGACCATGAGACAAAGCAAACTCCCTAAAAATGCTTTGAAGCAAAGGTCGATGCATATAAAAGGAGAGCGCATTTGCTTATAGGAATCAGTGTGCTTCCAGCTTTTCACGCAAAAGCACCTTCTCGCGAGAATCGGTTTGGATCCCGAGCAATCGGGCCGCGAAGTGTCTTGAGCGTGAGGCGTTCCTGATGCGCGTTGCCGCGGAGGTGGCACTATTCGAGTCAAGATGCTGTCAAAGCGACGTCCTCCTTTCTTCGCGCTGCCGTCGCATTACCCCCTCCCCCTTACTATTGTTAATTTTGTTGAGACTCGATAAAAAACCTTAACCCCTCGTTTTGTTGCCAGATTACACAGCATCTGGTCGGGATTTGAAAGAGCAGGAATTTGCGAATCCTTCGGGACATGTCAAGGATAGAGGGGCAAAATAGGGCCCAACATTCTTAAGCAGTCAGGCCGATAGTATAAAATAATAAGTAAACAATGAGAAAGCAACTCATCGCGAAAAGCGTTTCTCACCAATCTCTTTCAGTGAACAGCTGAAAATGTTATCCACTTTTTTCGCATCCTTTTCACGCCATATTATTCTTTGACTATTATTACTACACAAAAATGATGAGAAATAAGACTTTTATGTTGTGGTTTAAAAAGAGGACATTTCACCTCTCTCCCTCCCCTCCCCCTCTAACCAAGAATTTCTAACACAGCGAAAGGGAATGAAGTGAAATTTTGAATGAATTATTTTCGATATTGTGTAATAAATCGGCTAGTATTATTTGCTAAGAGATGAAAAACAGCAATGAATTTTTTTTTTTAAATTCGATGAAAAGAGACGTCACCGTAGCGCAAAAAACGATTGGATATACAAAATGGATATCCTCTTTTGCCAACATCCTCCACAAAAAAGGGAGAAAAATGCAATTTCTCCTTTCAATTCTAATATAATAAAAAAAGGTTCTTGCGAGGTTTTCAAAAACGAATGCGCCGTCAGTGATGTTTGCAAAAAAAGAAAAACGCATAAAGTTGCTAAGTATCGCCAATGATGCGAATTTAACGCCTTTTCTAGCATGCTATATTCGCCCCTTTGAGGGGGCAAAAATCTTATGATGTGGAATAAGTTTACACAAACGAAGACGAATTAAAGATCCCTCGTCCGCATGAAACACTGCTTTATCTGCTCAACTACGTTTTTTAATGATCCGCTCACTGATGAGGTAAATTCCTAAATTATCATGTTAAAAAAGTTAGGAGGAGAATCGTCCCATATAAGAGTTAATAAGCACAGGAACACATATAAAACACAATATAGAATTTGTGAAGTCGACATAGAAGGAAGAAATATTTTAATTATTCGTTTTAATGAAATAAATAGACTAAAATGATGGGAAATTTAAAAATAATATTGTCTACATATATCAAAATAAGCTGAAAAATATCGGCATGTTAAGATATAATATTAAAAATTCTATCATAGCTACTCAACACCTGTAATAAGGATACTATCGCATATTAATATTGGCAAAATTAAAAGTAGGTCGAATAGTAAGATCATGGTGATTAATTTTCTAGAGTCGATTGCTTCTTAGAATTTCATAACTCATTGTTCATTCTATTCGATATTCGCTTGGTATCCGAATGAATTCCCTGGAAAAGAAAAAAAACTTATCGCCATAAAGAATGACATATCTGAATACAATGTTTAGAAATATATCTCACCATTAGGGCGCTTTAAATTATCAGATGAGTATGCTCGAGAGAAAGCAATTCACATATTACAGTAGAGACACAAAAGATCATCGATGCTGCAGCACTAAGTGAAAATATTTCTGCAAAATAATTCTTTAAATAGCGTCGATTCGATACCCTTCATTAACGTCTGTTGAAAAGAATGGTACAGATGCATTATGAGAACGATTATGAAAGGTGAATGTCGACATTCTCTTCCGATCCTCACAAATGTTATACAAATATAAATCAATGAGAAGTGTGGAAAACAAAACGCACTTAGATATTAGTCTCATTTCGTATATGCGTCATACAATATACAGAATATAAAATGAAATATGAACATATTAGGGATTGATTTGAATGTGTTAGATGGATCTATAAATGTTATACTTTCTTAGTTGGGAATCGATACATCATTGTGATAGCGGAAATCCTTCAAGTGTGACTGATGTCGATGGTGTTACTAATTGGTAATATCCTATAGCACCTTGGTGGATCGATCTTTGCCTCACACTTTTCAACTTCAAACAGCGACGCCAAGAATTTCAGGTAGTCTGCATAATCTGCTGAAAAATTCTAACAAATAACGCAAGCAAAATCAAATAGCTAAGAATTCAACGTGGCTAACACGATTCCCAAGTAGAGCAATGGTCAGCCATCCGTTGCAGAATGCTGCTTCACAATTGCAGTGCTGCGCGAACTGGTGCAGCAGGAAGAGAGTTGGATTTTGTCTCATCTCATTCTAAAGAATTCCTCGATGAAAATTTTTGGAAAGTTTATCGATCGGAAAATTTTCAACTCGCAAATGTTTTTGCTCATCAGCGTTCTGTTGATGTTCCAAATATAGCGGCTATCAATTGGCAGTTTAAAAGCTGTACGAACTACACAGCGCGGCATAACATGGGTGGAAATTGTGCGCTCAATGCCTGAAAATGTCGCAAAATGAAAAGAGCTCAGCGAGCGTCGGCGCCGTTTCATATAAGCATGTTTCGTTCCCCTTTGCAGCATAAAGTAGCCGATGAACATAAAAAGTGCGAAGAATAGTATATTATGACTACATTTTAAAACTCAACACCATCCTTACATTTTAAGCGAAGGCTCTTTTCTGAACGGGATCTAAGTAATGAAAAATATTTAATAGATTTGTTGGATCTCCCTACCAAAATAAGGTGGATTCAAGTACAACGACAACAACAAATAATGCAAACTTTTCGACATGCTTCGACAGGTAATCGACAAGTTTATGTAAGTAAAGGCAATACGGATATACAGCTAAACGGATGCGAAAAACGATGGTAAAATCTTTCTGAAGTCAAGAAATGAATGAACATTTTTGGCAATACCGCAAGAACAAAACCTATGAAAAATCGTCGCCACAGTATTTGCATCGAACCTTAGAAGCATTTAAAAAAGTTTTTGAATTTAGTAGTTCAATGCTAGTCGGCTAGTCAGTGTGTATAGTGAGAAATATCGATGAAAACATCTGAAATATGCAAAATATGCAACATAAGTCAATATATGCAAACATAATAAATGTTGATTTATAGCTTTGAGAGCATTTGCACCATCTGTTAGCCTCATAGCGAGAAGTTCACGCAATAAATGTAATTTAGTTGCCATTTTTTCAAACAATTTAATAAACAAAATGGAATTGGTATATCATCGTGAAGCGTAGAAAGAATTTATTTATGCATGATTGGTCAGCTATCAAATATGCTGTAATGTTGCACTTAAACAGATCGAAATTAAAATTAAGTTTTATTGCTTAAATGATGAATAATACAATGGAAAAAGAGGAAATGCTAACTGATGGCGGGAACACATCAACGAGTTAGTCGATGCTGTCCGCTTAGGTTCATTGCAAAAATGGTAAAATTCTGTAACGAAAAGATGCGTTAATGATCGATCAGGTGTGTAACGAGAATGCCCAACAAAGTTGAATTTTACTTGCAATAAATTTGGCAACCTAGTTAGTAGAAGAGGAGTATGTTAATCTTATGCTAGCTATGACGGTACTACACCTTATATAAGTAGGCACATACTTTATAATCTTTTATAAGCCTCACAGAAACTTGTCAAGCAAAAAAAGCACGAACTGTTGACTGCAATCTGTAGCATCAGTCCAAAACTTCACAATTTCGTGCATTATTAGTAATGACTACGCATCATCGTAACCCGTTAAACCCATATTGTATAGACCAACCTTTAAAGGTTTCAGTTACATGGGAGCTGCAAAAAATGACTGACAACTCACCCTCAATACCTCAGTTACATATTTTCATGACGTCAGGTGATTACTTCGGAAAAATAAACTAATGAAGAAGTTTATAGAGTTCATAGAAGATGAAAGTTGCAAAATTCGTTGCTTGCAGATTTCAAGTGTAATAAATCAGAAACATCAGGGCCATTACCAAAGGCTCGTACATTGGATTCCCAGACAGGAAAAAAGATTTATTGAATTGACCATAGCTTTGGAAATAGGCATTGCAGAAAGAAAAAAAAACGACTTTTTTTCGCATTTCAGAGCAAGCCCGATCGAATGAGGGCGGTTTTCCTTTCCGAATATTCGAAAAATAACTTATCAAAAAATTACCGGGAAATTTACTTCCCACGGGCTAGATACAGTGGTAACCAAACTAAAGAAGTATTGTGACTAGAATCCTGCGAGGTGGACTATATTACGACTATAGCTGGTGGCCAGCAATGCCAGACAGCTTTGTGCCAAAAACGCTTTTTACGATTTCCTGTAATATCTGACAAAAAATCCATTAACGTCGTTTGTAAGCGCGAAGGCACTCTTAGATATTTTCTTGTCAAATTGCCAAAAACTGGCGCAGTGACAAGAGCGCCAGACGGCAGCAAGCCACCGAAAGTTTGTACTGGTAGACTTGAAAATTTTTGAGCTGCTAGAGCGATTCTGAGCCTTCAAGACATTCTTTGGCATGGCCGAACTACTCGTTCTCTTTCCCTCGTATATTTGACGGGTTTTCGACAGTGATATGCCAACTAAGGTTCCAGGGCAGACGTTAGACAAAAGAAGGCACTAGTTGGGCTCGTATTGATCATGGTGACGGATGAAGGAAACCATAAAGCTCACTGACGACAATCTAAATCTTAAAACAATTTTGCTGTTAAGAAATATTACAGCTTCATATATAGCAAATCACGTATAGGTTCTGCAGCGAAGAAAAAACAGAAAACAAATAACGAAGATGCACATAAATTACCACTTCATATCACTTTTGAATTAAAAAGTAAATGATCTTCCGAATAGGATGAAAGCGCCTGGAGAGAATGGATGGAGTTTTCAATACAATTTTCGATTCAACTCTTTGATAAACGATGCTAGATGAAGAATTTTTGAAGCACTGAAGCAATCCTTTGAAAGTGTAAAGGCTAGCGAAGCGAGCAGAATAGTCGCTTCTTAAAAAGCTTGAAGTGAATAGAAAATCTTTTGTCTCGATAAGCGAAGTGAGTCGATAATTTTTTATCTTCATTTTTAAGCGAGCAAACACAGTCGAAAATATTTGCATTTGCTAGCGACTCCTCTGTCTTTAAAGTCCTTCCTGGATTCTCTATGGAAAGATTTGAAATCTTCAGCACTTCCTTCTCCTTCAGACCGAATACATTCAATGCAAGCTTTTTACGAGGCTGCTAGCATGCACTAAAATTGCAGAGCATAGAGTAGATTATTTATGTGGGATCACTACTGTGGAGACCTCCGTGATCTTATAGACATGTCATTGTCCCATGCTGAAGCTAGAACCACCTTGCCACAACCGCTTTCTTGATCAGCAGAATGCGTCAAGGAGATGTCGTTCGCATCCGTCGCTGTAGACGAAAGCGCTCGAAAACACACTTTGATATTTACGTATCTATGAAAAAGTAGTGATGAACGCAATTCTTTGACAAGCGAAGGAGAAGGATGTAATGAAAACTTGTTTCTATAAAAGTCATTGGAAAATTCCCATAGTACTTGCCGTCTTTTTCCTACACACTATCTATAACAGTGAGGTTTCCACATCCTTCTCTTTTTGCCTTCACCTCCTTTTGAATGTACAAAATAGTTATAAGCAATTTAGTATGCCACAAAAATTGCATTCTGATCAGGTGCTGGCAAGAAAGCAGATTTTTTGTGTCAAAAAAGATGGATAAAGGGCTCCATGATTCTAAAAATGTGTATATCGCAACAATATTCTAGAGCAGTTTATTTGCCCAAACTGAATACATTAGAGCAATCACCGCATGGTAAATAAGAAAGCAATGCATTCCCACCATCAAATGCTAAGCTCAGAGAGAAGCTTAGCACTCATTCAATGCATAAAAGTGCGTACATTAATTCAATCCGTTCCACATTCTGCTTGCTTCTCAGCAAAATTGCGCTACTTGATTAATAATTATGCGCGAGTACCATCTATGAATAATGTGTAGAGATTTAAGAAAGAAAGAAAATAAAAAAGATGTGAAATATTCTCTAAAATAAAAGATTTACAGCTGTAACGAGATGCATCCTACGAGATAAATCTAGAGCTGAGCATCGACAACGTTTGTTGTTCATCCGTTCATATCTGAATATGCTGCCTTGAATATAATGGCCTAAATCTTTGAAGCGTTCCCGTTCAATCTATAAGGTTCAAATGCAGCAGTTGTATTATATAGGTTCTAATGAAAAAGCTTGAAAAATCCACACTATTTTTTCCAGCGCATCTGGTTCTTAAGTTCAACCCCGATCGAATAGTAAGTCTGCTTTATACATTACTTAAGATAAAAAGCTATTAAAAAATCAACAAATTATAAATTGCCAGTTGTATTAAGGCAATGAAATGATTCATAATTCTTTGAGTTCTCCATTCATAATGAGTACAACCAATTTCATTTAAAAATATTCAAAAAATGAAGTGCTTAATTTTATGCAAAAACTGCAAGCCTTTATATTAGTTTTATTTATTAAATTAGTCCAGACTGTAACTTGAAATTTCACTGTGGTGTCTTCAGTGAAACGAATCAATTGTAATCAAAAATTGGTGGGGAATTGAAGTGAATCTCGGAACCGGAATGCAATATATGTGGAATACTATAGCACATAGATTACTAGTTCTTGAAGCATCAATCTTTGTCAGTAAGGTGCCTAATATAAGAAGACAGTAAAGCCACTAGTACGACGAACAAATAAAGCAACAGAGACATCTATGGTCCTTAATATAAATCGCTCTTTTGGATTCCCTAAAAAAGCACGAAGCTTGCCAACTAGGCTGGAAATTTTGACAAATTTCTTTGCTAATAATATGATTCGGAAAGATCCTTTGAAACGACGTATGCGTTGAGCTCCAGCTGCACGGGGAGACATAAAGCTCAAGCTCATATCCCCACTCTAAAGTTGGTAAATCGAAAGAAACACGAGGGCGCACGATCGTACGGCGATCCCTCCGATAGACCATAATATCGCAAAATTTGGTGTGGCAACGACGAAATTTTCCGCTCGAAAGAGATCAAATTTCATGTTGTTGAAAAAGCTTTTGCCAGCATCTCGCATGACTGATCTTCGATGCGCTGTCGATTGACAGCAGCTTTTTGCTGCGTTGCATAATGTTGATTATCTCAATAAATATGCAATGAAATTCACATTTTCATTGCGCTTACATTGCCGATGAATCCACTTCTCAGCGAAATATTAAATGTTTGATTTGCATATATTGGATGCATAACGAAATCATATGTAAATTCGTTGCTTTAGCTAACGGTGAGTTGACTTGAGTGATGAACGAATTCTTCGATTGGTAAATAAAGAGGCCCCATGCCTTAATGAAAGAAGTGCAGAAGCGTGCCACAAAAACAAGCACGATAAATGCTTCCTCATTCCACTAAGCTAATCAAAGAGTTTCTTAAATTCCCAGAAAATCAAATAAAATATGCAGTTTGCCAATAAATCTGACAAATCACATTCTCAGACAATCAGGCAACTTTTTAGCTTCTCAACAAATCAGGTTGTTTATGTTCTTACTTTAGTTCCTAAAATGCCCTGAACGGCTGAATGTACTATAAAAGATGGAAACTATTGGGAACATTACTCATAGAAGATTTATGTGTGTGGGAATTGCAATTTTATTGCAATGCTCTATGATAACGAAATATTATAGTACTAATCAAGAGTAGATGATATGATACAATTTAATGCAACTGTTGCAAATGATCACATTCGCCACCAAAAAATTGTGAATTCTGATTATATGCAAAATTGCGGTCACAACTACGCAACTATGCAATGTAAAGTACGCAAAAAATGCACAGCTACGTTATTCTTGATCGCCGTTCCTCCATTTGCAATTCTTTTGAAGACGCATTTATTTCCGCATATGATGAACGCATTTATTTGCGCAAGTTATGCACTATCGATTATTATATATCACAGAAATGTTAGAAGAGGAGATATATATTGTTAAATGTGGATATAAATGCTTCCTCATTCCACTAAGCTAATCAAAGAGTTTCTTAAATTCCCAGAAAATCAAATAAAATATGCAGTTTGCCAATAAATCTGACAAATCACATTCTCAGACAATCAGGCAACTTTTTAGCTTCTCAACAAATCAGGTTGTTTATGTTCTTACTTTAGTTCCTAAAATGCCCTGAACGGCTGAATGTACTATAAAAGATGGAAACTATTGGGAACATTACTCATAGAAGATTTATGTGTGTGGGAATTGCAATTTTATTGCAATGCTCTATGATAACGAAATATTATAGTACTAATCAAGAGTAGATGATATGATACAATTTAATGCAACTGTTGCAAATGATCACATTCGCCACCAAAAAATTGTGAATTCTGATTATATGCAAAATTGCGGTCACAACTACGCAACTATGCAATGTAAAGTACGCAAAAAATGCACAGCTACGTTATTCTTGATCGCCGTTCCTCCATTTGCAATTCTTTTGAAGACGCATTTATTTCCGCATATGATGAACGCATTTATTTGCGCAAGTTATGCACTATCGATTATTATATATCACAGAAATGTTAGAAGAGGAGATATATATTGTTAAATGTGGATATTTATTGAACTATAAGTGATCAAAAATTCGCAAGATTGCCCAATAAAGTTTTCAACGAAATAATATCGTTAAGAGATTAATAATTGGTTATTAATAAACTGGGCAAAACTGAGCTCATTTTATTCCATTTTGCGATCAATATTCGTCTTTCGAATACGCAGTCATACAGCTGCAACACAGTCCAACATATAGCCATCCACCTGCAATATTCGTTTGACTTACGCAACTTAATTCTTTTTTGCTAAGTTTTTAATCGCTCGACAGCAAAAACAATAGGAGATATCATTCACCTGCCAATTTTGAACTTTGTTGTTACAGCGACCAATTTATGGTCCTGGTATGCTGAATATTAAAGCTGCATTTAAAATTTCTGCAAAATTCGATATTCGTAAAATTTACGATATCTCGCTCCACAAAAGCAAAATTTGTGGCTGATATATGCATCGAGTGGTTTTCAATATATTTGAGATCGAAACTGTGAAACACAGTTCGAATACACTTGTATGACTGTTCACTATGATCGCTCACTGAGATCGAAACTGTGAAACACAGTTCAAAAATTTTTCTTGTTGAATGAAAAATTTGCAATTTATCGTATTTGAATAATTGAACTAAAAAATAATTGAATATATATCTCCACATTTAACAATATATATCTCCTCTTCTAACATTTCTGTGATATATAATAATCGATAGTGCATAACTTGCGCAAATAAATGCGTTCATCATATGCGGAAATAAATGCGTCTTCAAAAGAATTGCAAATGGAGGAACGGCGATCAAGAATAACGTAGCTGTGCATTTTTTGCGTACTTTACATTGCATAGTTGCGTAGTTGTGACCGCAATTTTGCATATAATCAGAATTCACAATTTTTTGGTGGCGAATGTGATCATTTGCAACAGTTGCATTAAATTGTATCATATCATCTACTCTTGATTAGTACTATAATATTTCGTTATCATAGAGCATTGCAATAAAATTGCAATTCCCACACACATAAATCTTCTATGAGTAATGTTCCCAATAGTTTCCATCTTTTATAGTACATTCAGCCGTTCAGGGCATTTTAGGAACTAAAGTAAGAACATAAACAACCTGATTTGTTGAGAAGCTAAAAAGTTGCCTGATTGTCTGAGAATGTGATTTGTCAGATTTATTGGCAAACTGCATATTTTATTTGATTTTCTGGGAATTTAAGAAACTCTTTGATTAGCTTAGTGGAATGAGGAAGCATTTATTTCCACATTTAACAATATATATCTCCTCTTCTAACATTTCTGTGATATATAATAATCGATAGTGCATAACTTGCGCAAATAAATGCGTTCATCATATGCGGAAATAAATGCGTCTTCAAAAGAATTGCAAATGGAGGAACGGCGATCAAGAATAACGTAGCTGTGCATTTTTTGCGTACTTTACATTGCATAGTTGCGTAGTTGTGACCGCAATTTTGCATATAATCAGAATTCACAATTTTTTGGTGGCGAATGTGATCATTTGCAACAGTTGCATTAAATTGTATCATATCATCTACTCTTGATTAGTACTATAATATTTCGTTATCATAGAGCATTGCAATAAAATTGCAATTCCCACACACATAAATCTTCTATGAGTAATGTTCCCAATAGTTTCCATCTTTTATAGTACATTCAGCCGTTCAGGGCATTTTAGGAACTAAAGTAAGAACATAAACAACCTGATTTGTTGAGAAGCTAAAAAGTTGCCTGATTGTCTGAGAATGTGATTTGTCAGATTTATTGGCAAACTGCATATTTTATTTGATTTTCTGGGAATTTAAGAAACTCTTTGATTAGCTTAGTGGAATGAGGAAGCATTTATTATATGTGGGATGTAAAGTTCATGTAAGATACTCAACTTTAATTATGCGGAATTATTCATAGCTTATAGAATGTTTGTAATGAATGCAATAATTATTCATCCCAAAAAAACAAAATGCAGAAATGATGCTATATGATCTGCAATTCATAGTTCTAGTCTATCGTACCATCGATGATTCCAATTCTTAAAAGTTCGTTGAATAATGATTCGATAAAGAGAGAGATAAAGCATTCAAAAGATCAAGAAACGAAGATAGGGAGAGATGGGGAAGCTTAGAGGAGAAGAATTAGGCGGAAAATCATGCGTGTCAGCTCATTGAATTTAATTCCTTGACCACAACAAAGCTCAAGAAAAGCCTAATTCTTGGCCCGCTTCAATACCAATAATGGCGCAAAGCTCTTTTCGTGATGCATTCGAAATTAAGTGCGCCTTTCATAAGCTGTAATTCTAAAATGCAAAATAAACAATGCCTGAAAACAATGTTGATTGCCGACTTTTGAACAATTTCTAGGTTCTTCGGTCAACATCGTAGAAGTTGCAATATAGAATTCTATATTTTTATTTCATTGCTACTCTACCTTTCCTCTTCTCTCCTCTTCCCACTCCTCTATCTTTTCTATTAACTGAAGTCACGTGAAAAAAAACCTACAACCTATGAAGCTGCATATTTTCTACAACATCCCACCTTTATTACATGTCCATCTAATGGAAACATAATAGAAATATAGTGGAAGAGAGAAATACAATCTATCCCATCATCCGAATTATCGTATTAGAGCACAGAGCATACGATTCATCCCAGCAAATAAATGTCAGCTGTATGGCACAACGACTCTTTGAATCCTCTAATCTAGCAATAAAATGAGAATGGCGTTGCATCGATGTGCTGCAAAAAGCAAAAAAAAAAAAAAAAATTGTGCGCGCTTGGCCAAGAATCTCATAATGTGCTCGGTTATTGCATGCTTTATATGAAGGAATATGTACAAATGTGTGCCAAGGGACATTTGCATCTCTAACACTTGTCACCAACATTTTCGCCATGATATATTTGTACCAAAGGAGCATGTCCAGAAATAATTTACAACAATTCGATTCCACTCGAGGAGCAAATGTCGATGATGGAAAAGTCCCACAACCTTAACTTTGCCATTGGTTGAAGTAGAGCTGAAGACACATGTCCTTGCTTGAAAACTATTGATGTGACATGTGTGGCGAATATCTCAACAATATGCAGATTTCATAAACAAAAATCTATCGACAGTGTAGAATTTCAAAATAAATAAGATTGGTTGAAGGGGAGGCTGAAGACACTAAACCACTGGTACAAAGTGATTCCCCGTCAATGCAAATCAAGAGAGGCTTTTTGTGAACGGAATGCTGGACATAATTGCCTAAGGTGCTTTCCCAAATGTAAGCCACTCAAACGCACTCAATGCTCCCAAGTGAGTATGTGAGTGCGGTTCAACAAGCAAGAATGCCTCGATCAGCTCATTCAAAGATGTATTCAATTCCCGTAAAGTTACAGGGATCTGAAAAAAAATGTAAAGCGTTCAATAAAACAATTGTCATTTAGGAAAAAGTCACACAAATAATATTGATCCATTTGAATTTTCTTCTCTGACAACAAGATGGCTCGAATCTAGAAGCCAAAATTTCAACGCCAGAAGCGTCACAATATTAACGGGAGTTCACGACTGGATCTGAGGGGCTACGTTAGAAGCAAGGGAAGAATGCCGCACAGAATCAGCTCAACTTCAAAATCAACACATTCGTTCTTTTTCAGTTTCTGCGAATTGAAATGCAAAAACGAGAGCATTACATCAGAAATGGCTCACAATACCTGCCCGATGAAAATGTTTTTGACGATCTTGAAAAGATGACGGGCAGGGGTTGTATTTCCATAAAAGGAGAAATGGAGGTAAAAGTAAGGGAAGAAAGTGAGACAGAACGGAACTGTTCTTTGACTCCAGCTGTTTTTCTAGCTTCTAAGCGATTAAATATGAACAGAAATTCGAAATGAATCATTGAAAATTAAAATATTTGTAACTTTCGAATAGGAAAAGTTTTGCGCTCTTGAGAAAATTAAAACTTTACCCAAATAGAGTATGAAAATTTGGGTTTACTGCCGAAACGCATAAAAGCAAGAAACGGTTGTGAAGAGCTTTGGCAACGTTTTTAGGAGTCATAGCCGCATAAATCAACCAAATAAAAACGATAGTTGAGTGATAAAACATTCACATTTGGAATTAAAGAGAATTAACATCGCAGAAAATGAGTATTATAGATGCAACATGTTATCAAATCAAAATTTGCATGAATAAAAGAAGACCTGAAATTATCGGGGATATATCGAAAGAAGTTCATAAAGTAACACTTGGTTATAGTTTGTGTGAACATCGATGAGCATCCGTTTTAAAATACGCTATGATATTAAAGCTTTACAACAAATCCCCCTAAAACAAGATGTATCAACGAATTTTCACTGATAAATGTCCATGCAGGCGATCCTTTCAATAAACCAGTTGATTTGAAAGTTAAACTGAGCGATCACCTCGACCAACTCCCAATTTAAAATGCAGATGAATCTGCCTGCTAAGGGATTAGGTTCCCCAGTTGCTCTCCGTACACCAACAAATCGGTTGATGTAGCAGCAATGTAAATAAATGAATAAATTCTGTCATATTAAGAAAGAAAATATTTCTGCATAGTACTTCATATTCATTGGTTGGCTAGTGGAAAAGTCGTCGACTGTCGATATATATATATATAAACAATACTAACATCCCCTACGTAATGGAGAAAAAAGAAAGGAGGAACTGAGAAGATAGGAATGAGCTGAGGGAGACATTCGAAATGCTTAATGCTTGAGATAGCGCGTAATGCAATTTGCACGCTGCCTCACTTTGTCGTTAGTAAGCAGGTTGGAGGGCTACGAGAGTAAAGATGGGCCAATTCGCCCAACATAATCGTTAGTCTTTTCTGCAATTCTAAAAGCAATTGCTTCAATTATTGAAAATTTATTGATCTTTGCAATTATTGTAAAGAAGTAATTTGTGGCAGCTTTCGCAATAATGCTTCTGTTATCACTTTTCCGCTCTCAAAAACAAATGTAGTGCTTAGAAGAGTAAAAAGCTATAAATCAAAAGTATTTTGCCAAAGGTGGATGATGTCGAAGATGTCCGAAGGATAAGTTCAAGCATGATTTCGTCGCCTTATAGAATTTGCCTTACGGAACTTATTTGCAACGTGAAAAAATTCTATGGCACCCTAGCAAATAAAAGCCATAACTTGCAACAAATTTTCCCGACTGTCAAATACCTAAAGGTGCAATGGCTGCATCATTTCATAATAAAAGGCCGATATGACTAGCGCTCCGTGTTCTTTCTCATTTAAGCTGTGGCATTAATGAAGATGAAGCATCTGGTAGCCGACAGCTGGCACGGTATGCATTGCTGCATTCCACTCACCTCATCGACGAGTTTCACTAACCAACAATATAACAGAACATACAAAATAATGCAATCAAATATCTAGCCACTTGAACAAAACGCTCACAAAAAATTTGCATTTTCACTATTTGATAAATTCGCTTTGCAAAAATGCATTATCGCATTGTTATGTCACTGCTTTCATATGCGTGTAATTTCTCTCCTTTCCATAGTCAAATTAGAGAAATGAAATTTGTTGGACATAATGATGCCACAGGATAGTTTCCTCATATTATGTATTGAGTTGATCCACAAGATTCGAAGATATATAGACATTTAAAGGTGTGAACAAATTTGTATACACCGGTAAACGAAAAACTTTAAAAAAAATTATATACATAAAGAGTTTAAAAATATCACATTTAAGTATAGAACAAATTGTAATAAGTTGAAAAGTACACTGAAAAAAAGACAGGCTGACGTTAACGCCTAAAAGTGAAATAGAATGTTGGCGACTAGGAAGCTTAAAAGCACTTTGATCAATAGAAACTGGCGAGACGATTTTATGACGGTCATATGGCGAGCTTAGTGAAAGCTAGCAGATTACTGAATGAATGTGTTCCATTAACTCGCAATTACTTTTGAGGAGCGCTGAACGAGTCTAGTTTTATGTATTAGGGATTCACTGAAGGTTTCTTCTATAGGCCCGTGCATTTACATTGACATTCACCGACGATGAAGACGTGGCAATTTAATAGCGATTCTCTACGAGACAATTTTGTAGTCAGCAGTATTCAGTCGATTTGGCTGCATCTTATCTCTCGGAATGTGCCCAGTTTTCCCATCATCGAATTTGAATAAAGTTCGTAATAAGTTTGACTCCGTTCAGAAAATGAGCATCAAACACTGGACAATTGGTCAGTCAATCCCCTCCTCGCCCATCCCTCAAAAAAGTGACCGAATCCATCAGCAGAAAATTTTGAATGAGCGCGGTGGTGTTCAGGACAATGGCATATGGATTTAAATTTTAACTGATGTGACCATTCGAGTAAATCTTCATCAAGAAAGTGGCGTTTTTATGGCCTAACCAGTGTGAAGTGAGGATGTAGATTATTGAAAATGCATGCAGATTTTACACCCATTGAAATGCCCACAACATCTGTCGAAATTAATGGATCAGCTTGCGTGTTGGTAGATCAAATTGCTCTATGATGTATATTATACCCATCGAATCCCTTAGCTCTAGCTTCATTGATTCGAAGGCTGAATCTATGTGGGAGACAAGTAACGCCTTATAAATACAGATTTGCTAAAGGATAATGAGTACTAAAATATGAGTTGAGCGGATATAGCTAAGTTACTTCTTCAATTAGAAATTTTGGTCGGTTTTACTCGATAACAGATTTTGCAGCCTTTTATTGAGTTCGATGATGCAAACCTATAAATTCTTTGTAGCTACCAAGATAGCAATTTCAAATGTTAGAATGGAGTCGACCTGCCGAAATTTGGAAAATGACTTTATTGTAAAGGAATTAGGATAGCATGCTTTTGTCTCGAAAAAGTTTTTTGTTCTACCATTATGAAATTTGCATACAGAAAATGAGATTTAAAACTTTACATGCTGAGGAAAGTGGCCAGAAATTTAGATCAGCTATTGAAGGGAATCGTTGGACATTGTAAAGCTCTAATTCAAAGTAAGCTTTGAAGCTTTAACTAATGCTGAGTGAGAGTGATGACTGCAAAAAAGCAATAGACTACTTCTGCAAGAAGGAAATGATTCCGCAAAATGATTTCGATTAGGGACGTTTTTGATGATATTTTGCATAAGTGATTGACACTCTTGGTAATAAGCCGCTATTAATTTTTATTTTTCTCTTTAAATTTAGCAAGACTATCGTTCATTAACAATGTTATACGCAGTTCTTAAAATAAGAAACCTATTACGACTAAATTTCTTCACTTTTAAAGCAATCAGATGCCGACACAGTTCGATGAGCATTGGCCTATATACGTTATGATAACAAGTAGAAATTATATATATATTTATATATATATATATATATATATATATATATAACCGGTCTGTTTATTGCATATTTTCATTTATTTATCTACTTATTTACTTGTTTATAAAGCAAGTATGTATGAATGCATAAAGTGAATCATCACCGATCAATAAAGCTTCGTCTCTGTGACGTTGACATTTTCGTGCATGTACAAAGCAATAGCTCAAAGAATAAAAAATAAGTGCAAATGAGGACATTTATCAAACAACGTCCCCACTGTTATCGTCCAAAGTTTTCTAAGCCGAGCGCTAGAGGGCAAATTTTGTTCTAAAACAGTTTTTTCTGTAAAGAAGAATTGTTTCTCAAGAAAAACAAAAACGTTTCAAAATTAACTGAAATTTAAAAGAAGTGAAAACTTTGTCTGTTGGGTTATTCTCTCAAAATTTTGCTCAAAAATTACCTCACTTTTATATCACTATAGAAATTTGTATCCTTCACTTTTCTTCATTCTAATCTTCGAATTGATAAGGCGCTAGTAAAATTACTACAATTACCCAAACATTTAACACAAATGACAGCATTTATAACACAAATCATGTTTTCATCGCCTCCACGATGATCTGTTAGAGCTACAGTCTTGTAGAAGAGCGTTGGAAATTTGCGAATTTGAAACGGACCAATCCCTATCGCCTTATGTTTGATGCGATTTCATTTCATAGTTGGGTGAGATTAATGTAGCAAGACTAATTAAACAGTAGGAAGAGCTTATGGGGATTTTGCTGCAGAGAATCCACTAACATAGGTTTCATTTTATTCATCTAAAAAAAGCAAATACCTCAAATATAATTTCATCTTAGCAATAGAATTTATTGATCGCAACATAACAAAAACGAGCTTCTACTTCCTTATTGTTTATGCCTTTCTTTTACATCTTAGATGGATTTCTCCATATCCTTCGTCGATAATTTCAATCCCATTAATTGAAAAAAAAAATTGTTCCTTGTCGATAAGGTTACTACTTCGATAATATAACTACAAAGCTGAATTATTCTAAATATAAAAAAGTTAAATATTGCTGCTACTGTGTATTAAAAAATCTTAAGCAAAAACATTCCTCTTCCGTTATGCTGTAAGGAAAGCTGATTGCCCTCGAGATTTTATTTGATGTGATAAGATTTTTTATTCATAGAAACGATAGACAAGCAGTGCTTTTAGGGCAAATGGTCAACATTAGCAACTGTATTTTTACTGATATTAAAGAGGCATTCATAAAATGAACGACCATTTTTACGATTAAAATATGCAGAAGGCACATTTTTCAATTTCTTATTAATTAGTTTGAAGACTGCGAATGTGCATTGAAAACTTTTAAAAAATTAAACGAATAGAATTGACTATGATCGATATTTATGAAAAATCTCTTCAAAAATAAAAATTTCACTGGAATTCATAAAAATTATGGAATAAACAGTTACACTGAATCATTAAATGCATTGCAATAAAAAAAATTAGGAAGAATATTTTCTCATCGATGTGAAAACTTCAACTGAATATTCTGATTAGAATTCATAAACTCGAATCAGATATAATTGCTTCGAAGAAAAGAATCAATGCGATCGATTTTTATCTATTCAAAAGAGGCGAATTTGATTGAAATGATGTTCACTTCATTAACGGAAGTAAATGCTAGATGAAAGAAACATTTCGAGACATATGTCATTGTGTCATATGAGTATATTGCAATTTGCATAAAAGCTTTTAAGAGAGAAGACAATGCAGCAAGCATCAACGTTCAGAGTGTGTCATTTCTTTTCATTTAATGAGGGTTTCTAATCGATGTAACAATTTCACATTGTTCATTAATATGAAAACATGCAATGTTAGATGGGGATATGATTTTGTGAAGAGATTCCTTTATTTAATCGAGTGAAAAATTTCTATAAAAAGCTAATATGCAAAAAATCCAAAAAAATTAAGCAAAAAGCGCCAAAGTGTGAATCTCATAAAAGTTCGTTTTCTTTTAATATTTTTGAACACTCCAACACAATAACCTCATACCTTTGCATATGAAGGTATATGTTCGTATATTTCTTAGTAGTTTCAATCACCACGAAAACTGTGTAGGTATAAATGTTACCGCATAATTAATACCCATCAATCAACGGCGGGAATTTTATTTATTTATTCAGATGAATCACTCTTTATATCGTTTATAACAGATACCACTAAGTTTAGAAGTCGAATTTTTGAAAATCCAACCTGGTGAAAAAGTTAATAAAACGAAATATTGCTAACGATTCGAGCTGATGGTCGATTTTTATAAGAAAAAGCATTATGAACGTTGCGTCGTCAAAATATATTCGCAAATAATTGGCATCGTTGCTGAATAGCAAAAGATGTTCATATCGTTTACAAAATCAGCATCATTCCATAGCAAAAAAAGGAATATTTTTATTAATAGAAATTTTCATCGTGAAATTAGCATATTAAAAGTGTTTGAGTTTGTATCGTTCCTTAATATCTTCTAATTTAATGAGCAATTCAATCAGTAAGATTTTGAACTGCTTGAAGTTTGCGGACTGAAAACATATATAAGAAAGTGAAAGAAATTGTAATTGGAACGATTCTTGTTCGACAACGATACTTTCTTCATACTCATGACTTACTTACTAAGTTATGCGGCAATAAGTGACAAATGATATGCTCTATAGAATGCCACAGCGGGAACAATCAAAGGATAATTAGCATCGCTGCAAGGCAGCTTCCATCATATTGAATAACCGTATAATGATGTCATCGTACCAATAATCATATCTCATTACACTAATAGGTTAGTAAAAAAATAAGCAAAATCTACAAAATAGTGCATTCAATTTTGCAATCACCTGACCGATTTTATACAACAATGCAAGCAAAATAAAACGCATCCTTGACGGTCATATTTGAAGGATCGATCATGAAATGTAAATTAATTCATGCAATTCAAAGCAGCAATCAAATCTGCACTAAACCTGAATGGACCATTCAATCAATGCAAAGAATGGGTTTCTTTTTTGAATTATACTGGTAAAGAGAGCAATAACTGATAGTGAATAGATGATACTGAATAAAGCATTATATGTAAAGTAGAAAATTTCTGCAGAGACGATACTTCGCTTGGGAGAAGAAGCTAGCTAATCAATGAAGCAAGCACCAAGATTGTTTGCATGATTGGATGCCAACAAGAATGTTGTCGCATGGCCAAAAGGCTTCCATGAATAGAGTTTGCCAAGAGAACGAGAAGACAAACAAGCAGCGCGGACATCGTTCTCCCTTCAACAACTTTACAAATAGAAAAAAGAGCCACTGAAAAAACACCAAAACTGGCCTCATATTGATTTTAACGGGAGAAATTCAATAAATTATTTGTTAATTTTTTATAGAATCACAAGCATTTTCTCTTGGCTATTAAACTATGAAATTCTTTATCGACAGGAAAGCTAATAAAGAAAAAGGAAATAAAATGCCCAATATTATCGAAATCTATCTTAGGGAATAAAAACTTTTACCATATTGGCCTGAATTAGAAGCCCAGGATCAAAAAATTCCCGCGTTCAAGAGGAAAACGCCGCTTGATGAGTTCTATTGATGGCAAATTAAGTTGTTCGGTTCTTACAGTTATAAGCAAAAACATAACAGTTAAACACCACTATTGCGATGTGAGTTTTGCAGACGTTTCACACTCATATTTTCGAGGCTCTAACGGAAACTCACTAAGAGCGATTTGGAATGAAATGAACTCTACGCTCATTTGTAAACGTTGCAAACAGTTAAATAAAGCATCGCTTTCACATCTCCGAAAAGTCGCTCGTTTCTGTTTGATTCATCAAAGTTTTTTACAAAAAAGATCGCCTCAGTTAGGTCTTCATCACTGATAAACTTTGCAACTTTTATGACCTACAAGTTTCAGTCGAGTGATTTAGCACCTAGCAAAATCGGTTCCACGCTTTCCGCATTTTAGTGATGGCTTAGACAAAAAACTACAGGGAATCGCATTATGGATCAGAGCCTGAATAGTATCCACGAAAGCATTCTAGCAGTCGTCAACAAAAGGGCAGGTCGTGAATATATCAACCAATTTATTAAAGCAATCATCTCGTTGACAATTCAATTGTCCGTCATTTTCAAGGGAATTTCGGCGTTTATTCAAAGAAGTGCTTTTTTATTTGAAGAAACAAATAGATCCGACAATCCGCCAACGTCTCAGATTTAGAATTCAGTGCTAAATCCAGCCGGCACTACTGTTAGTAGCAATCTTAGTAGGCTTAGAAACTTGCAGGCAAAAATTATTATTAACAATCCGCTTGGTGAAATGTTTGTGGTAGCCAACACAATTAAACGGAAGGATGTTCTGTTCAGTATCTGGACAACGTAATTCCTGCTACAACCTTTTGGTCTTTGGAGAAGTGACTGAATCGAGATAATCAGCGAGCAATTTGTTATCCAGTGATGGGGCCAAGAAAAGACCAGTAGATGCATATCAATGAGATGTTTTGAATATTGGAGATTAAGGAGACAACCAGGATCTGAGTGTAGCTGAAGATGGACACTTAGCTTTCAAGAATTAATGAATGTTGTTATTGATCAGCGTTAGCATACCGTCACCGTGATTTGGGGTTATGGAAATAGACAATTTTTGAAAATTACTTAAGGAATTATTTAGAGCAAGCACATCATCGAGACAGTTATCTGAGTTAATCAATAACCGCGTAATACAAGGCTATTTCTAGCTCACAAGGATCAGCAAAGATGGTGAGGTAGCGAGCGATCTTACACTGCTCTCGATGGACGGGGCAATTCTCTCTCCGTAAATTCAATTGCGTCTTGTGCATTCAGCAAACGAACATCTCAGCTTTAGTTCTCTTCTCTACTATTTTTTGTGAGACGTTCAAAGGAATAGCTCGACATTTGGCGCATTACTAGATCCGAATATGGACTGAACTGAGCTAATACCCACAAGACCTGACGATTATTTGTAAACTTTTGCCGAGAAAACTTCATGTACAAAAGCCACGCGCGCATGCCTCACATCGTTAGCATGATAATGTCAAATCCATTAAGTGAGTGCTTCAAATCTGCATCCCACACCAACGTCCCCTTCCCCCCCCCCCCCCCCCCCCCCCCCCCTCCCCCCCCCCCCCCCCCCCCCCCCCCCCCCACCTCAGCCTTCTTTCGTACTATCGATTCTATCCTATCACTGTCGTTCTCCGTAGATCAGAAAATAAATAATGTATTAAATAATGTATTTTCTCCCTAACATATAGACTAAGATGTGATTCTCCCATGCAAAGTTTAGCAACAAATGTGTTCATAGACTGCAATTTGTGAAAGTCCGATAACTCCACTTCTGCATGTGGATTTATCGCACTTTCACAGTTCGGAGTGTGTGTTAAAAAAGCAATCGTAATAGGTATTAATACTACTACACGTTTGTGTTAAACTCACGTATGAGACGGTAGTTGGACTATGTTCTACGTAGAGCAACGTTTCGTCTATTTAATATATTCAAAGAGGAAGCAATGGTTAGTATCGAAACGAGGATTGCTTCATCGACTCAATGGAATTTGATTTTGATGAATCACAGTGATGTAATAAGGCATTCATATTCGACAATCAATTCTCAGTATTGCATCTGATGAATTTCACTGCGATTCGAATTCACTTATTAAACATCTCATTAACGCGCGTTTTAGTTTACTTGCGATAGCGCACAATTTTTGCTTCTTCATATAATCATGCCCATTAAGATATGGCTATTGGTGAGCATTAATACAAACATTTGTAAAATTTAATGAGTCGTTTCTCATCCGACTGATCAATGATCGATAGTCGTTAAATTCTATTCGTCGGCAATCTCTACTACTTCTTTTCAAAATATAAAATCGATACTCATAATATTCGGTCTATCAGGACTATCCGACCTATAGATCTCGATGAACGAAACTTTTTCACCATCGGCTAGTTTTTCAACAAGCTGTCCGTGGATGCACTTTTTGAGTGCTATTCTGCTAGTATTCGCGATCCCAGTCAGCAATTAATGGAGGATGGAGAATGGAGTGCTTGAACTGGCGCATTTTGCCGAATTTTTCAGGGTTGCCCTTGAGTTCGACATGCTGGACGGAAGGGATCTATATCTTGCACATTTCCCATCCGAATTTACATATGTTGAATGCGAGTGTGGGTTTTATAAATTAAGATGCTTTCGAAGTTCTCAACGTTAAAAAGTTTTCAAGACTGAAAAATTGAAGCAGCATTGTCCGAATGCAAAATTCAAATACAATGCGCGAACATGCTTGCCCTTTTGAACGATGTTTATTCTCCTATTGTTCAATGGTTCACCGAACGTTTATCAATAACGTGATCAAAAATCGACCGAGCAAATTTCATAGAAGGTCCATCATTGTTTGCCCGAAAGGCTGGACAAGTTTATGGTATTACTAACGATAAACGGTGAAAGGCTCAATAAATTTATTTGCATATGCGAGCTGAATGCAAACAAAGAAAAACGAGTTTTGCAGAAAATAATACTGCTTAGCATTCAATGAAGTATCATTGGTTGAGAGCATGTTTTGATGCCCCCTCAACGCGCTAAAGATCTTATTGACCTAGATATTAGCAGCAACTCATCAACACTAGAGGCGTATTTCCTGTTGCAGTGAATAACATTAAACATGCCCTGACCATCAACATCGCCATAAGCGACGAACATGACGATGCATTGCCTATGTAATCGTTTAGACATTGAACGATGATTTTGAAGAGAAATACAATGACAACGAGATTTATTTAAAGGCCTGGCAATTAGTTGAATTCCAGTGTAATTTTATACAATTATTTATATTCCTTTTTTAATAACTTCATCGCAACGAGTAGTAGAAAAGTAAAAGGAACGCTCTTTTAGGATTTAAAAAATTTGTTGATGCGTCATTTTGTTCTTATTTAAGCAAATATTAGCAATAAATAAATCAATAAAAGAACCAAAAGACGTAAACTACGCCTGCGATGCGTAAACGCATAGATGCAAAACATAATAATTACGCAAAAAGCAAACAAATTATGCCAACGTTGCGCAAACACCANAGGAACATAAACCAGCAGATAATTCAGAAGAACATTACAAGAAAGAAAGAGGTGTAATTTTGAAATATATGTGTATACTTCAATTAAAATTTATAGTTTTATAGAGGAAAAACAAATTCGCACGCAAATCTTCTATAACATGCTTAAAAGCTTTATGAAGGTGAAACAAATATATAGTAGGTAGGCTTTATTAAACATTGCAGTATTATAAAAAACAAATATATAGGTAGACTTCTGCAATTGTGAAAGTTGATCTAGTAGAAAAACAAATGCAAAGGTGTGCTTTGAATTATCTTAAGTAGTATTTGTTTAAGTGAAGAATGTTTTCAAAATAAACTTTACAAAAACGTTTTTTAAAATAGAATGGCGAATAAGTTAGTAAACGTGTAGTTAGATAAAGGTAGGCGAGTGTTAGGGTACTAGGTAGATGTTAACGATGCAAAAAGTGAGACGCGAATGAGAACAAAAGGTGACCATGTTTCGGCCCTTATCCGTTGACGTGTGCACCGAGTTATGCGCGGGCCATAGTTAGAACAAAACGCATAACCCTATTACTATAAGGAGCTACATAGACAGCTTAACTAAGAGTAGAGAAAAGTAGAAATGAATGGAAAAGGAATTCTTATCTAAATAAATAAAAAATGTAAATTAAGAAAATTATAGCAAACATAAAAGTTGTGCACGATAACACTAACCTATCATAGTGCGAAATAATAAAGGAAAATCAAAACTTATGAATGGTATAATAGAAAAAAAACTTAAGAAGGGTATAATAGAAAAAGGGCCTGTATGAAAACTAAGGTACATTTACAATTTATCTACAAAGTTAGATATAGAATTACGCTAGGTTAAAAGATAGTATGTATTAAACTATATAGTTGAAAGAAGTTAAACCAGAAACACAAGCGATGATGATTGATAATCGATAAATCTGAGTGAAGATGTTGACTGCATCGCGCTAATAGCGGTAACACGTAGAGCAATATTTATTTGATGTGTGTTTAATATTAGACTTATCGAAGCAATATGAATAACATTTGAAGCTCACTAAAACGTTCTCAAGATGAAATACTAATATAAAGTGCTAGAACAGAATCCTAATACTAATAGGGAAACTGAAGTTTCGTTACAAGTAAAACAAATGCATCGGTGAAAGATGGAATAAAGAGGACATAGGATAATATAACATTACGATGCAAAGTTACATATATAAATGCTCCGTTGAGAAATAGAGCATTGAAGAGGATAATCAATAAATCTTTGTACACATGATCAAAGCGATCGTGCTATTAAATATCTGTGACAACAAAGATTAAATAAATATCTGCAATATACATTATTAGTGGGCGCGTCGTCATCGTCGTCGAGCGATAATGAAACCGGCAGAAAAATCATTAAAGGATAAATAAAGAAACATATAGCAATATGTTCAACTAGTTGAATTGCAATGTAGTTTAGATATAGATGTGTTTATATTTATTCAACAGGTGTGCCAAATTGTTTTGAGTAAAGCATCTACTGAACAATCCTTTAATGACGGATGGAAATAGGTGGTAGCTATTGGCTTATCAAGCAGTGATTATCATCTCAGTTTGAGCCGGATTTAACTCGTTTGCATTACCATAAGATGCTTATCTAATGAATGAACTCCACGCTATGAATATGACTCTATGACCAGTATTTTTTCATTTTGAAAGGTAAATTTAATGTCACTGGAAAATTCTAGTAATCATTGAATGCCACTATACAGTATACGAAGGAAATCATTACTTCGCAGATAAACGGAAGTTAAACTCAAATACCAAATAAACGGAAATTATCAGGGTATATGCTTTTTGTAGTAATTTAATCGAGCATATTATTGTATATATTCAAATGAAAACAACAAAACAATGGCTAGCGTGATTTTCTATCGCCTCAATGTTGACATAAATTCTCAACAAAGAAGTTTATTTTCGTTGTTGCCAATCTACTTCCCCTTCTTTCACTGAAACGAGTGAATTTACATTGTATGATTATAGAGTGAAATTCAATTTGCAGTTTTTATAGCACCGTGAAGTGTTGAAAGCTCAATTAAGAGATGGCCAACCGCAACGAACCTGGGGCTAGGATATTATGTGAAGATATAAATGATCTTTAACAAATTTCATCGTCATAACCCTTGCGGTTCGTAAGTAAATAAAGCTAAACATATGTTCACTACAAAAGCGGATATGCAAATCAAACATGAACGATTCCTAGTGCGCATATTTTTCAAGGAGAAATAAATACCGTTAACTACAATAGTAAATGCATAAATTTAGTGACACTAGTATGTGCACAGATGCGAGTCTACACCCGGCGTCTGTGCTAGGTTACGGTGTTTAAAAGGAAATCCGCCATTACCGTACTCAAAAAAGTTCATCCTTTCTACCGTCGCTATATATGCATATGCTGTGGACTGATTCATTGGTATGCTACTTCATATTTGATATATTTGTAAGCAGCTATTGCTTCTATATTGCACTAATTAAAAGCATATGAAATTTGCTTAGATAAAACGGTGAAATTTATACGAAACTTTTTGCCGTCTATATTAGCAAACATCTCGAAATGGTTACTGTCACAGTTTTCATAGCAAGTCATCGAGAATTACCATTCCGCTCGAAGAGGTCTTAGAGGGATTCAAGCAAGGAGGAGGGCATTTCAATTAGACAATTTGTTTGAGTGTTGGATAGGATGTTATTCGAGAATTCTGTAGATAAGTGTTTAGGAAAAAGCGCACATAACGCCACAACAGAAATATGAATGCACATCGACCGATTTTACAAACTGGTGCACAACAAGACTTATTATTGACTAAGTAATCATTACACTGAATATGATAGTGTAGTAGATTTTTGGGCTGCAATTTTGAGGTGGTTTTTTTTCTTTTTTTTTTTTGAGGAAAGGACGATTATATTTAACAGGAAATGTTTCACTCTGATGGGCTGATTAAACGCCTTCCTTCATTGTATGACGATATTGGGCAAAAAGGGGATAAATTGAATTGCAAATCGATTTGGTGAGATAACGTTGTGAAAAATTTGAGGCATCAAAGATGAGAGTGCTTCTCACGAAATTAAATGTAAGCGACGGAAATTAATTAATGAATGATAATTGCTCTTGGGTAGTGATGTTGCTGTCGAATGTTGAAGGACATTCTCTCGTTGCAGATCCTGAAAGATTCGGCTAAGACAGTATTCCGACAAACTCCTCTTAGAGAATTCTGTGGGGTCAACTAGTTCGATTAAAAGTACAGCTTATAGAACCACTACCAAATTCAGGCCATGCTAAACCAGAGGACGAAACGTTGTTTAATAAAATCGGTTGCATTACGAGAGACATCTCCCAGTAATTTGGGTGAAGAGTGAGGTGGGAAGGGGAGGGGGGAATATTAGAGATGCGTTCAATAAACGCATATTTGCAAAAAGCAAACCGCTAACGCAATGAGACAGCAAGCTTTACGTTGTCCGTACCAGGAGTTGTCGGTAATCTTTCAGAGCAGAGAACAATTTTTTGGCGAGGTTTATGAAACTTGTCCTATATAAGCTATACAAAAGGGAGTAATTGCCGAGGAAGCAGCAAAGGCAACTCGGTGGAGGAGGAGGATCAAAGCGAAGAGTTTATTGAGCACCGCCAAATAAACTTCAATCAGTGTTGATTGAAATCGCACAAGTGAAGTCAACGAGAGCGTCGCTCTCTCTTATGCTTCACTAAATGCCATTTCGAAGTCTTTTATTATTGGAATATGATGTAAATAAAAGCGAGCCCAATATATACTGACAAGAATTTCACGGAAAGAAGTGAAAGTGGGAGAAAGAAAAACGAGTAGGAGGAAATCTCTTCAAAAGATTTCTTCGAGACGATATAAAAGGGCTAACTATAAAATGTTATGTAGAAACAACTCCAATTTGTTAAATTTCATAGGAAGGAGTTATAATGCAGCAATTAAATTTTAAAACTTATGTTTTTATATCTCCTTCCGATGAGTTTTTTTTTTTTTTCATTCTGGCCAGGAAACAAATTTAGATCAGTGCAAGCCATGTGGCAATCAAAAAACATATGAACTTGTGCGGCTGCTGCTTTCAACAAAAAACTAATGTCTCCTCGCATGCAAAAAAATATACGAATACTGTTGAAGAAATCACTCTGTTTATTATGTATTTTACTCATATTAAAAATTTGTTCCACTTTTAAAATATTTTAAGTGCCATTAGATTGCTATAGTATCGAATATTGTATTATCGAACGGTGTGACTTGCTTCTTAACTTGATGCATTATTGCTGTGGGTCGAGAATGGAGGGGGAGGGCGGAAAGGGGTGCTGAATTTGCCGTGATGTATCATTGAATGCTGTGTTAAGTTCGAAATTGTGAACATTATTGATCGCAGAACAGGATCTGCGATAGGTGGAGTTGGAGGGCAACATTCTCCAATGTGATGCTTCCAAAATGTCCTGCGGCCAGCAGAGGTAGACGAGGTGTGAGTGCTTTTGGTGCGTGGGATGCATTCCGCCCACTGAATTGTTTGCTGGTGCCTGAGGCGAAGAGAGCACCGAACCGTAGCGTGCAACACTAGCGCCGCGATCACCACACCCGACACTCTCACGCTCGAGCGTCTCCTTCAGGTATGGTTTCTGTAATGAATCCAATACTCAATTCCCCATAAACGTATCTTTGATAGCCAGTACATCCTTTAAAACTTTGGTGCTGGGCATTGAGCGAAAAACTCTTGTGAAACCCATCTCATCACATTCTATAAGTCATTCGTTTTAAACAGCCTGTTAATCGTTATTCAAGCTAGTTTGCGCCGAGGTGCTGTACTTATGAACGATGTGGTGAATTTATCGGCAACCTATATGTCCTAATAAATGAAGGATTCGATTACGCACCATCGCTTAAATATAAACATTAGCCTTTTGATTTAATGAGTTTTAAATCTAAGTATCCTTAGTTGCACTTCCTCTAATATTAGTGTGTTTCAGCCATCAAAAAATGGATAAGCGAAACAATTTTGAATTATTATTTCTATCAAATTACCGTTTACTTTAAATTTACTAAAAACTTTTAAAACCTTTTAGAGCAATTAAACAAACGTTTTAGGTTGTAGAACAATAGGGAAGAACAAATGAACCGCTAGCATTTTTTTAAAATTTTTGTTCAATAGCTATGTAGCCCAAAATAATACTCCTCTAGTTCTAGTCTTAAAAAAAAAAAACTCCTCTGCTAGCGACAAATTAACCACTTCCAAAATTTCCATCGATATGGTTGGTCGAAATTAAATTTCCATCGATATGGTTGGTCGAAATTAATGTTTAGATATTGTCTCCCCACTTCTTCAAGAGCCCTCGAGGTTCGTAACATTTTCAAAATATTGGGGATATATAAGATATTATGGTAATCCAAGTTTTGAGGGCTCGTTGAATATCATCAGGGCATACAGCTCAAGTAGAAGTAGAGAAATCTGGAAGAAAAGTTGTCCCTTACAATAGGGAGGTTAATTCGATGAAGTGCTCTATAACGGATCCAGTGAAGCTAATGTAGAGGCACCAAATGAATCAGATGACCTTTCCACCCATTGCAATCGCAAACGAAATCTAAAATTAATAGCAAGCTCCATTGTGAACTGAATCACCTCAAAATATATGAGTGCTATCATCTTACGTAATCAATATCGTTTGTGAAGGGAATTATACTTTCGTATATACAATAATCTTTGCACACTTTAAATCACTACATGTGGCAATCGGTGTATACTACAGCTTTCTAGACTCGCTCTTTAGGAATGCAATTCAAATACAGCAGTACTCTCAATATTTCCTCATTTTATTATCGTCATTTGAAATCTACCTGTATTCAATTTAGCTTTTTTTAAATTTTGTAACACCCTCTTTAAATAATCACTTACCGAAACATTTAGAAAACTATCAAAAACAGTGGTCGTTGAAGTGAAGCTTTACGAGAAGCTCCTCAAGAAGTTTTGACTTCCCGATCACAACGATTTATTCAAAGAAAAAAGAATTCACCATAATTGGAATTGGAACGGCTGTCTGCTGAGAAAATGAATTACTATATCAAGCGCTCGAGATCACTCGATCTTTCCTACATTCCAAGGCAAGTTTGATTGTTTTAATGCATCCTCAGACATTCTCAGACAAACACCACTCATATCGCTTCTTAAATTTCCTCCAAATCCACATATGCTATTCAATTCTTCTAGATTTGAAACAGTGTACCAAACGAGAAATATTAACTGATCACTGATACTAAAATACCTGTAGCTTAGTAAATACGATGAGTACTTTCGATATGAAATAACAGGTATTTAGGATAAGTAGATACGATGAGTACTGCCATCCCAAAATAAAGGATAATGATCAGGCAACGCAGCAATTATAAAGTGATGTACTACCCAGAAAGCCCAGATAACGATTTAAATAGAAATGTATTTTATTCCAGAGAGAGTTACTTAGCTCGGTGGTCACGCGAGACGACACCCATCGATTCGCAGGATGCGTATTCAAGACGCGTGCGACGATCCTATACGCCTGTTCGCGAAATTGGCGATTATCGGGTAGATTAGTATTTTAGCGATTCGATATTTCTAGCATTTAACCAACAGTATACTTATTCATTCACTAGCTATTATATTTGAACTTCAAATAGGCGTTTTAAACCGTCGTAAAATAAGTTTTAAGAATTTACTGTAGTCCAACTGAGAGAAATTTCGTAGGAAGTTGAACTTCTATTATTCTATGCTAGCGTTTGTTGAATTTTAAAGGGTAAAAATCAACGATGTTGCTGCCACCTTAAAATAAACAACCAATTAATTCCATAAAAGCTAATAGATACTCGAACATAGGCAAACATTTTAATAAAACCACAGATATATAAGAGATTATCTCTTATATTAAAGCCCGAAATGAGGATTGGGCATTCGCCGAGCACAGCAGTGAATCGGTTAGACCAGACACAACTCACCTGGGTAGGTCCTAGTTTTCGTCTGTCGAAAGAAGCAACTTGGTAAGAAAACGGATTATCCGCATTGCCCCCAAAGATGGATCTTTTTCACAATCGATCCGCAACTTCCGTTAATATCAAATATTGCAAGGAATTAACACATAGATAGACGTTATAACACATTTGGTTTTGTCCAGTGCACTTCGTACGAAAACAACCGTTAAAGAAAGCAATAGCATAAATGTTTTGTGTGGCTTTCAGTTCGTGCCAGATAATCGTCGTCCGCTGACCGCATATCGTGCACGAACACCCCTCAGCGTGGTAACGACACCCTATCACACCAATGTGCATTACTATCAAGAGGAACAACCGTTCAGGAAATACGATTTGTTCTCTGTTCGCACTTGGGCTTATCCTATACACAAGTAAGCGAGCGAATTAAGCTTATTAAAAGAGCTTTGCATGTCGTATTAACCAAATGGCATTAACGCCAACTTCTTGTCGGTCAGTTGTGTGTATCTCAAGTTCTTCGGGGGTTTTTATTTGCATGAGCCCACTTGATAGGAGTGGGTTGAGTGAGAGGTGGATGCTGATTCGTCTGTTGCACTTGTTTCGATTGACCGAAAATCGTGTTTGTATGTGAAGATCGACAACGTACACGTGCTATCATGTGAAGCCGCCTCACTCAACGCGTTATTACAGCAACAGAAGAGAGGAGAAAGAGCAGCAGGTTGCGCTTAGTTAGAGCGAATCACTTCCCGACAATCGCAGTTCTTTTTCATGTTTACGTGAGTGTAGGCTGATACCGAGATGTGCTCCAAAGTGCTTTGGTTGTGGCGCCGTTGATTTGCCACCTCTTGCAACAACAAAATGTTCCTCTCAATGGTGAGGCGTTAGCCAGAAGCCGTTGTTGCACAGCAGCACCCATCGTCCCCACAGATGCGTCCTGAATATTACCCACATCCGTTTGATAACAGCGAAAAACGACAACTTGGTGATCAATGGGCTCGTCGTGCCTACCTGTGAGTTCACTTCATCTCCTGTTGCTTGTGTAATTGAACGCTTCCTCGACCTCCAAACTCTATGCGACATTCTATTCATAGGATACCGAAAATTTGGATAAATGCTGCAAAATATTTCATAATTTGCATCAACTATAAGTTCAGCTTATAGATGAGTACAAGCAAGAGTAGCAAATATTCTAGAACAATCCATTCTGCATAAAATATAACAATTTCAGCCAACCAATTCATATTAATTGTCTTTCATGCGGATAAATGGAATGAACCATCACCTTTTGCATAACTTTAATTCTACAATTACGGCCTAGCATTGGCTTCAATCAGCTCATCCTTAAAGAATGTCCTCACACGATGATTGTTGACTATGAAGTGAGGTGGAGAGTAGCACTAAGTGTATACGAAGCACTATCGTTCAATAAATTCTGCTTCCCCCTTCACAATACTTTCCAGCGATGTTGACTAGTTTAGTGTGTACTCAAAAGCTATTTACTATACGGTGAGCCAGTGTCCCTCCACTAATAGCATCTTTCAACGATGAATAATGGCCTCATAACTGAATATAACTTTCTTAATATTCTCAAACAAATGCAATATTCGCCTAAAGATATCAACGACGATTTCTTCGATCTGAGGTGATGTTCTTAAGCTTGATCTGTAAAGCTGTAAAAGCTTTTAATCGCTCATAAACTAGCTTACATGAAAATGTTTTGAGCTATGACAATGTATAAGTTGTGATTTTTTCAATATGAATCTTAAAGCTTAGATGGCGAATTAATGAAATCACTTTAGCATTTCCTTCAGCGTTTGCAAAACGTTCGCAAATATTCTCTTCAGCGATCGTATTTGCGGATATTATTTCATATTTGTGGACATTATGATCTAAGTTATTTTCTCGTGTAAAATTGCTTTTTATGGTAATATGATAACTTTGTGATAAAGGATTATTCCTTTGTGAGCAATATTGCAGTTATTCTTGTCTTTTATACAGATACTCAACGTTAGTGTCAAATTGTTTGTTATTTGCATCGTCAACAACGCTTTAGTTTATTTACGCAACTTCCAAGTAGGAGATTGGAGATTCTTATCGATTCCATTGTTGCAACGGCCTCCCTTTTGTCATCACCTGCAAATTTTACTTAAGAGTGCTGCCGTTAGAGTGAACAGCTGTTCCGTTAGATTTAGCCTTCGAATACCTATACAATGCATCGTCTTTTTTGTTGACGGCTCCAGCATTCACCTTTGGTTTCCTTTTCTCTGTCTTTTTTTTCAATGCTAGCATCATATTTCGTCCTCGAATTTTTTTCTATTTTTTTCAAGCCTCCTGAAGTTATTCTGCAAAGATCTGGCCTTCAATACCATATCATATTGCTTCATGTAGCAACACCACATTTCGCGTATATATATATATATATATATATATATATTTATATATATATATATATATATATATATATTCTTCAACCGAATACATCTAGCATGGAACTAACTTATTTCTTTTCTGATAAGAAAACCACCCCTTACAAAAACATCCGTGTCACAAAAGTTCTTATGTTTTTCACAGAAGCGGATATGGAAATTGAAGAGGCAACACATTCGGATACACGAATAAGCTCATTTTTAAGGTATCTGTATTCACGTGACTATAACTCGTCACGTCCATATTCGTATGCGCGTATCTATGGGAATACGTCACTCTATACACCACCAACGATGGCTGCTGAGGCAAGATCGATGACTACTCGACGTGGCTATTCTGGCTATACATATATGGCCGCTGAACACAGCTATGACATAGCATCTCGGCCACGTTCTCTAAGCAATTACCACTTCTGGAGGTCACATGTAGCCAGGTATATTAGAATCATCTCTCTAAAATAAAATTCCGCTTCTCAGAATTTCAATCTTCGCCCTAGCAGCAACGCCGCTCTCGATAAATATTTACAATTAAGGTGTGAGTCAGACTTTAAGCAATAATTCTTCCTAAAAGTTAATCACATTGCTTCACCTCTGTGGTCTGTGATGTGTCTACAGTACAATATTCATTAAAGTGGTGGAATATGATGCACTTCTATCATTTAAATATGCAGCATAGATTGCCACTGACTGCGAGTGATGTTTCAATGAATTGGCAGTGAAAACGGACCTGCACTCAGTAAAATAGATTTTTTATAAGTTGGACTTTTCACCCATCACTAACCTACAGCGCTTTCATAATACCTCCATAAATATTAATTTCAGTTCACCATGGTACTGGACATATTATGGTAACAGTGGTTTACGACATTACAACAGTTACCGTCCTCGTGCCTATACAAGCCGCCTATCGACATACTGGACGCCCTACTACTAGTAAACATTTATGAGCGCAAACCCTGCGGGCAACTCGTTCGCAATCTGCGACCAAGCGATGAAGCATCAACCTGCCGCTATTAATAATCCGAGAGGTGTTTTATGAAGTGAACAATTATGCTTCTGGACTTCTCTCAACGATGAAGCATAAAAAATACTGCTATTATTTCTATGATATCTGCCATCTTTTGCTGAAAGAAGCAACCGAAATTAATCCTTGAAAATAACTGCAGACATTTCCAAGGAATAATTCAAATCTCCTTTAGTAGTCACCATCTAAATCTATCCTCATTTCAAAATTCTTCTATTCATATATTTATACAGAGATCTATTTTTATAAACCTCAATACCAGTGATACGATACTGGTTGCTGATGAACACCTGTTTCATAGTGACCGAAATGTTCTACTCGTACGGTCATAACGTACTAATGACTATAAGTCATAAAACCTCCTAATGGCCCTATTAAATGTAAAAATGACGGAAATTGTACAATCGACGTTATCAGCGAAACCACTGAACTAATAATGAAAACCGCCCATATTTCATATATTGAAAAGAAGCGATTGAAAGAAGTCCATATAAACGACTGTCGATAAAATAAAACTGCCATTATGTACAGCAATGCAAGAAAAAAACGACGCTTAGTTTTGTATTTCTTTTTTTTGTCAACTCGCCATTTTTATTCACTTAAATGTTGTATTCGTCTAGCAGCTAAATGAATGGCTTTTTTGCGTTTGCGAACTATTTGCTTCTTTAATTTCGATGCTTTGCTTCGCTTTATCTATGTTCTCGCAATCAGAACAGTCTATTCTGAGGTGTGTGTTAAACTTCTTCCCTCTCGTTCCTTTTTTTTGATTAGCGGTGCTCATATTTGAGCGAATGAGCGTCATGTGTGTGTGTGTGTGTGCATGCTACTCCTATATTTTTCTCTAAATTAAAATTGCAAAACAATACATTGAGAATAAATGTGATCAATGAACTTAAAAATTAATAATAAAATAAAAGAAGAAAATTACTTCAGTTATTTTTTATATTTGCTAAGAATTTATAATGGAAAATGCACAATGCTGTTACCTTCTCAGTGTAGTTTTAATTGAAGAAAAAAAATGCTCTGACGAGTATAAACGAACGCATCTCAAATTACCATCGCGAGTGATGAGTGCGTTGTATTGGGATGGTTAATGTTTTCTCATTGTGAATTCGCTTTTCAATCACAAATTCAATAAACTCTATGCTACATTCTCACTTCAACAACAGCTAACAGTACTAGCGCTAACATATAAAAGGTGAAGCAACGATATTTGATTTCCTTTGCTGCAGGAATCTTCTCGTTGTATGCCCATACAAAGCACTAAGTTAGGCATATATATATATATATTTATATATATATATATATATATATATATAATTTTTTTCTCATACAGGAAAGAAAAAAAGGATAAAAAACGAATTTAAAGAAAAAATCTAATCCAGCAGATAATTCAGGAGAATATTACAGTAAAAGAAAGGAAATTTGGATACAATTACAAGAAAATAAATGGAATAATATGATGCAAAATTGCTCGCGAAAATTAGAAATGGAAAAGAACGGAATAAATCAGAGAATAAGAAGGAAAATGCTACCCGTTCAATGCATCGAACATCCTATTTGCTCGATTGACCCAACAACGTTTTGCGGTAACTTGTAGAACATAAGTAATATCTCTAACCTCTTTACATCGATTAAAACTGCTCGTATCCTCTGACAACTTAAATACTGATCAATTAAGGCCTAAATACTACTAAATTGTAGAAAATTATTCAATTAGTACAAAAGCTAGAATCTTAATTTAATTGTCCAAATAATTTTTGCATATTCAGCACATTAGCTGAATCGCCAGCTGGAAAGCAAAATATGCGCATAAATGCATACGGATGTATTATCACCAAAAACACACAGAAGGTGAAAGCATAAAGATTATGCTTGCAACAAGTGCACAGCTTGTCAGTGCAGCTGGCAATAAGTGTCCTCATAATCCTTCTTGGAAGATAACAACTCATATCGCACAACATCATCATGCAAATTGAGGATGTTAAGACATCTTCATGCCGTGATTGTCTCGATATGCCCTCTAATCGACATTACACTCCTTCGTTTCTATATCGATTATGTAACGATTTTGATCGTAGTCTGAATAGTGCACTATGAATATTCTTATACGTGTCGCTTCGATGCTACGAGTAGGGTATATAAGAACTGTTACTGCCCACTCTGTTCGGCTGTTCGTTGTTTTGAACGTCCGTGTTGGTCCGTCGCGTGTGCTGCTCTTGGGACATCTCGACTAATAAAAATAAGCTGTTTTTACCAGTGTGCTCCACAAGAAACCGTGGACCCGAAAAGGAGATCGGGTCCTTATAATTACACTCAAAACAATCACAAATCCTTCCTTCAAAAAACTTTAACAATTAGGGGGTTTGTGTGTATAGAGTGGACGATTCTACAGAAGCTTAAGCAAAAACATTTATCACTGCATACAATAAGCTTCGTGGATCAGCTTCTTTTTTCGAGTGAAAGCTTCAATTATAGAAAATATTTTTCAGAGCTTCAATCACAACTCAAAATTTGCAGTTTATCTTTAAAAAATTTTCAAAGAGGTGGTTTCCCATAACGTTGAAAAGGGCATAAAATATTCATTTCCAAAAAATTGAAACGTACCAATTGCTTCTTCATTTTATCGCATAAATGCTTTTAGACTCAAATTTTCAGCAAGAAGCTAAGAACTAGAACCTACCCAATAATACAAAAAACCTCAGAAATATGGAACTCGTCAAACATACCAGCAGAAATTGAAAAACCGATCGATAAACAAAGCAAGTTGAGAAATATCACAGCAGAGTCATGTGTGTGCCTTAGAACTGCAACATAGAGAAATGAGGTGAGCAGCCACGGAAACTGAATAACAAACCCACTAATAGTTTCGGTTTGGCGCACAAGAGAATCAACGAATATCTACAGCCCACTCCACAGCTACTTGAGAACAACTTTCACTGCCAATACCAATTGCAAATCATAACTCATAGGAACAAACTCGTTACCACTGCCACAAAACAACAGTGGCTGAAGTCTTGACATTCTACCATGGAGTGCATACTTAGATGAGCAACCGTGGATACAAAGCTCAAATCAAGTGAATTCCCAATGAAAAAATGGCCCAATTTATTGAAAGACATTTTTCGCAGATTTCATTTCTTGCTTATATCTGCATTCGCTAACAACCAGAGTTCAGGTTCTGCATTCACTACGAAAAGGAAGTTGTAGTTTTAGCATAACCCAGAAACCTGGATGAAACATAGACAATCTTTTTTCTGAAATTACCATAGCTTCTAGGAGGAACTTGGCACCAACTTCGGTTTTAAAAAGTTGCGCCGGAACCAGTGCCCCTAATTTTTTTCCTCACCAGCCACTGTCGTTCCTGTTCCATGTACTCGGTTTCCAATTAAAACTTTTGGAGATCACCTCCCGTATATGACCGTTAATAAGGAACTACACAAAAGCCACAAACTACTTTTATTGTGAACATAAAGATCGTAATTTAACGTTACAACAATATATGATTTGGAAAACATACAAGTGCAATGCTCCCGACTTTGGGATGTCACCAAGCTTTTTTCAGAAAACTTCCGAGGACAGCAAAAAAGTTCTGAAGCCGGACGCATCCCGAAGAGGCTAGAAGAGATTTGCGGACAATTTGGACAATTTTCAAGAAGCTCCTAGATAGAATGTGAAATTCCTTTTCCTGCGATCCAAAAATACAGTTAAAGAGATCATCGAGGTCGCTGAGACGGCCATCTCTTCCATATCTTCTTCATTCAGTTCAGTTCTTTGCGCTTCACCTTTACAGAATTAGCTAATTAATTAATTTTGTAGCATTTAAAAAAACATACGGGTGCAGACTTTCCCAAACTGACTGCGCGTCTTTCAGTAAATTCTTCAAAGGTCTATGATCTTTGCAAAGCCGATCGCCTCAGAGACAAATTTATTACATTAGTAAATCATAAGCAATAAAAATTACAAAACGCAGAAGCGCTGTTAAATATGATTCCCTTTATATCAGTCGTTTATTAAAGTTTTTTTTACCGCATCTATGTGTTCTAATAACCGTATATTAACCACTGGGCCCAAAAATTTTGAAGATGCCGGTCGCAACTTATATATTTGTACAAACATATGATCAACTATAAACGTATCAACTCAATAAGTGAGTAATCTTTTTGAAAAGTTTTAAATAATGAAAGCAGAATAAAATTAGTGAATATATGCCCAATATAAAACGACATAAAACAAAAACTGTGCATCGATGCCACCTAAGAATAACAAATCGCTTACAAATATACAAATTATAGAAAACTTACATACTGCTAATTTGCATAAGGATTATGGCTTCATCTATTCGTGCAGTCGATGCAATGCTTACATAAATCCTAAAGAGTTCTATAGTAATAATAAGCTCTAAAGAGAGATGAATGTGAGGGTAGGAGAAACAATTTCGAAACAAATAATGAAAATTGAGATGACATTTCCCCAATAACTCACTAACTTTCCATTAAACCTTTAAAAAATCTATTGACAAAATAAACAAAGTGGTAAAAACGGATAAAAAGGGAATCTGTATCGTAAGCCATAATGAAAACAACTGTGACACCTGCAATGCTCAAAGAAACGTTTCACAGGTGTATTTCTGAATTGAGCGTTCAACTTGCTCGTCACTCGATCTTTATTTTACTTTCGTAGAAAGATAATAACTCCTGAAAGATGGGATTTATATTCAAACATACAGTAATAAACTTGAATGACAAATTCACTTCGTAAAACCCTTCCAACTCCAAGTTTTTAAGCATTGCTGTGCCTCACACACTTACTCCACTAAGCTTCAACTCATGTGGAAATGTGGAAAAAGAATCCCTAAAATGTTTCTAATTTCATGTGCTAATGGCTGGTTCAAAGATTATGATCTGGACAGCCATCTCTCAAACAATCTAATATACTTATTATTGTTAAAACCACATACCCATTAATTTCGAAAAGAAAAAACGGAAAATATAAGCGAAGGATGGAGCAGATATAGACCTAAGATTTCCGCATCCACTCCAGTGTCAAGTAGCAAGAAGTGTCACCTTAGATCCCAGCAAATAGTCTCCACCGTTGCTCTCCTTTCAAAACAATCACAAAGTATACCTTTGGGGCAAAATCGATGAGTACTTCAGTGGGAATGACTTCAAAGCTTAGGTCATCGTACTGAACAACCGCGCTCACTGACTGATTGCCGACATCCCGCCAAATACCAACCACCTTTGAGATTTTGAATCCTTCGTGCACCCCGTAGACACCAACCGCTCTTTGTGGAACGACACTCCTCTCACTCGAAACGCCCTCGTTTAGTGAATTCTTTTCCGGTTGCTTCCCCGGCTCTTTCACACAGTCATCTGCAACACGTGTGATTTAATCTTCCACGTGATCAATAAGAAGAAAAGTATAACGGTGAATATGCTGTCCTCAGCGCTCAACAGGTAGTTCAATCCCGCATAAAATACAACTAGCACTTATTTCTATGACAGGTGAGCCACCCAATATGCGGAAAAAAGTCTCTGAAGACAGCTTTGACGTTGAGTTTGGCTCCAAAAGTAATCTGGAGTCCAGTGCTCCTAAAAATTTCAGCAATTTCAAGTAGAAAGTTATTTTTTCCACTCATTTGAGGGTTCGATGCAAGTAAAGACTGCTCCTCTTCTCCTTTCCCCTCCAGATCCCCCAATCCCTCTTCTGGCTCGTCACTGCGCTCTTCACACAGTTTCTTGCCATATTGAAGTACCAGTGAATGTTAAAGAATTCAGTTGAAAGAATTCTATGCATGAAGTCTCCAATTTCAGTTTTTTTGTCGACTATCAAAACCACTACATTTCTACAACAACAGGCATACTGAGAGACTCAGCTCTAATAATGTCTTTAAAATTGGAAAGCACGTACCTCGTTTCTCCATTAACTTTTCTGTCGGCACAGGTAAATCAGCACACTCTCCAATCTCCCCTGTGTTCTTCGCATCACCTGTCACCTCAACGATGCCTGATTTCGTCTTTGATGCTTCCTCGCTATCGCCAACTAATGCAGTCGAAGCTTCCTCTGACCCCTTAAGTAAACAGGGTTTGTTTCACCGCAGTCTTTGAGATCTGAATTGTTCATGCTGCTCGATGACCAAGCTTATATTCAACAAGGAGAGGTGAAAGTGATTCGAATTTCAGGTGATTCGAAAGAAAAACTCTCAAAACTCTAGCATTTATTCTTAAGAAAAGTTAGCCAAATCAGTGCAGTAATCAAATAGAAGCGAAGACAAGATAGCGGCCAACAATCTGAAATACAGAAAACGTTGAACCTGACTGTCAAAGAAAGGAAAGAAAAGGAAGTGCAAGAATCGCATAGTACCTTTACTTCCAAGCTTTCTAAAATATGCAAAAACCAAGGTATAATTATGTCGAAGTCTCCTACTTATGGTTGCTTTGTTACTCACTTGACAAATACTTAGATGACAGTTGCGTCTGCAACAGAGCAATGAAATGAAAAGAACTGATTTGCCGTTCACCTCACTGAATGAGATTTCGAATTTCTTTAAAAGATTCTCAAGTAAATTTCCTTAAAATTAAATTCCTAAGTAAAATCAGTTTAAATTGCTCCTGAAAGCTATTCAAGAAAAGGCTCAAAATCCATAAATAGCAATTGTACTGTAACTAATAAAACGTGATTTTGAATTCTAAGAACAGTTACGTTTGTGAAAAATGGCTTCCGTTTTTCATTGCTCCTCAGCAGCGACTCTAATTGATGGGTTATTTTCATTCAAAATGGGCTTTTATTCAAAAAAGTATGGTGCGTACAGCTGCAACTAAGCAACGAGCGATGTTTTAGTATTGAAAGTGATAGAAAAGAAAAGAAAAAATACGTTCCAACTCAAAAATAAGTGGTGACTACAACTAGCAGCTAGTGCATTTCTAAAACACGTTAGAATTCGAGCATAATAACGCGAATCTAAAGCAAAAATTACTATCACATCAAATACGGGTTACAATTAAAACTTTCCAGTGTTAATTCCGGCTGCTTTTTTGATGGCTAACATGATAAACACTAACGAATAACATGGCTTCATCGCCGTCACAATGCACTGCGGCGAATGCAGATCACTGAAGAAACGGGCAAGATGAAAATTACAAAAACATAAAAAACAAACCTGTTTCAACTCAACTGTCTGTTCATTTCGCGCTTGTTTGGTCAGCTCCTCTTTTTCTTTAAGTGACTCCTCAAATACCGTAATCAATGATATCGCTTCATACTGAAAAAAAACTTCCAGGAAGTCTTTAAAAGATTCAAGTACTACTAGAAAACTTCTTACCATCAGTGCATGCACAATAATCGCCGAGATAAAAAGTAGCAAGAGCATTTTTACATAAACCCCTCCTTTTTCCAATTTTGAGGGGTAAAAACAGACGTTCATGGAGAGGTACATTAAATAATAACGTTGTTTTACTACAAACAATATAACATTCATAACAAATAAACATCTCGTGATATCGCTACCGCTTTCACTTAAGAGTGGATATTGTACGGTCACCTCAACATTACTACGCTATAGATTTCACCGTTATTGTTCATCGCTTCGTATCAGCTACTGCACACTCTTTTGAAAGGAAGCTCCAGCCAAAACCCTGGCTTCATCCCGCCTAGCCGCCTCGCCCAGCATCCTCTTCGAATTAAGGGCAGCGGAACAAGTCCCAACTTTCCCATTCTGTGAGGAACAAAGTGAATCGACTCGTCAGCATCCGACAGCTGTATTCTTCACGCGACCAAACAAAGGATATGCAACCTTACAAGATTCTTTTTCAAGTGGTTGCCGGATCAGCGTTAATTTTTTTTTTTTTTGAGGGGAAAAGAGGGGGAGTAAGGAATGAAACAAACATAACACAGCAAATACTGCATGTATTTCGTCCCAATTTCAAAAAAACATGACACTTCCACCAACTGTATTAATAAATCGTCAAATAATTTCTCCTCATAAAGCGAAAAGAATAAAACTTTGCAGATTAAACTTGATTTAAGTCGAAAGTAATGAGCAATCATCATAAATGCAATCTTTTGCAATATGCTTGCAACGACTTTCAACCAATCAAGAAAGAAGAACAATCATACAAGATTGCTTAATGGCTCCCAAGTGTCATCTTCATCGTTCTCATATCCTTTCCATTTAACGCGATATTGTAATACACCGTTGAAGGTACGTTTGTCGACGATTCTATCCACAAGGAATTCCTCATCTTCCAATTCCAACTCATCGCCCCAGTTGAACTTTTCATCGCTTTCAATCGGTGTTGCTTTTTCGTCATCTGCTGGCTTTGATACTTGCTCAACCTTTAATAGCACTTACAAAATATATCAGCAAATTGAGCGGTTCTCCTCCCCCTCCCCCTCCGCCCTCATACGATCCGTTACAGCGTAAACGGGCCTAACTGGAGGATAACGTATACTAACATAGATGCGAGCAAGGAATCTTAAACACAAGCACGAAAAACTGAAGTTTATAAATGGAAGGAGGGAAAAGGTGAGACGAAGGGGTTAAAACAGATTAATTATGGGAAGCAAGATGTCATTAGTTTGGCTCACAGCGAAAACTCCGAATAAGTGCGGAAGCTCTTGAGCATTTAATATTCTTATAAAAGGGGCTGTCTTTATCTAGAAAATGTGGAAAAGAAATGTAAATCTTGTGCAAGCTAATCACAGATCCTATGCAATGTGGCTCATGTAGAACACAGATGATGCTACTTAGAATGCATACATTAAACGACGCGCGAAGATTGCCTAAATCTGAGACTTACACACCACACACAAATTTGGTAAATGTTACAGATGCAATACGAAGTTAAAGCTAGAAAAAACTCTTGTAGAAATCCTCGTAGAAAAAAACCCCTGTTTAAAACTGATGTATCACCCAATCAAGGCGACTTAATTGGGAATACTCGCCAGGAAAATCAACTGCAATTTACAAATACTTCAGAAATCAACTAAATTCCTCATAAAATATATGAGTCGAATTAAAAAAATATTCTCCAGAAACTACCTAAAAGCTTAGAGAAGACGCAGAGTGGTTAAACGTTGATGAGAAATGACGTAAGCTGCGGCAAAAGATCAAAGAACAGCATCGTTAATTTATCCTCGCATATGTTGCATGCAAAACTCAATTTGAAGAAAACGTACCGAACAGTCATGGAAAGAAAAGCATAAAACGGTACTGCTGAAGACGAAAGTTGTGGATTCAGGCGGAAAGCGGGAAAAAATCAATTCCTTTAACTTCTTTTGATAAGTTGGACACCGCTTTGATCCGCTCACTTTTGGAAGGAAGGGGGGGGGGGGGGGGGAGGGGAAGTGGGAAGGGAAAGGAAAGGAAAGGAAAGAGATGCCACATATTAAAGTGACTTCTTTTCAGGTAATGTTCTAAACTGTTATGACTGCTTATTTTCTAAGAAAGCTTGCTTCAGCTATTACGGGCCGAAATGGCAAACGTTATCTGATTCACCAAGCACCTGGGTCCTTTGCGCATTTTCTAAGCAAAGAATATCACTTTTGCACAAATTTTATAAGCCCCATTAAACAGCATTAGCGTGGAAGTTACTACAGTCGACAGCCTTCCACTAACATTTTTCAAGTGACGTCCTAAAAACAAAACGCTTGAGCATGCATTCAGTTAATCCGCTAATAAGAACCACCTTCAGTATGACCTTTCCTGTTCGTTAATTGCTTCTCTCCTGCCTTTCCGGATAAGATTCTTTTCGTCACAAATTTCCGAATAATTTGCATGATGTCCCTTGTTCACCATCCTAACGATATGGACTACAACCCATGAGAAGTGGAGAACAAGAGATATTGCACAACAAAAGATAAAAGAAAGAGCACGCCATCTCACTCGCGTTCCTCTTCGCTCTTCCACCAAGTATTACCTTCCCCTCCTACATCCTGCACTCTAAGTGTCACATCTAATATTGATACACCGAACAGATTGCAAATTAACCTCAGCACGTATTACACTGGTGGTAGGTTGCTCTCCAGACAACACGACTGGAGAAGACGATGATGCTTCCTTGGTGGGCTGATCCTCTTCCACTGTTTTCACTTGCGCTACTCTCGTCTCCTTTACCACCGTCGTTGTAGTGTCTTCTGGAACACATATCAACTGTACTAAATATCACTACCGTACGCAATGATGTCCCTGCATGAAATTCGAGATAAGGCATATAACGAGGCGAATTATGTCAATTGTGATCCAACTCACCGTCCCCCACTACCAAAATGCTGTCTTGAAAGATTTTCGTATGCCATTAGTTGCAACAATTGGCGATGTTCGAAGGAACTTTCACTCCTTAATTGAAACTGTGTATTTTTAGGGTACTCCGAGGATTCACAACCTCTTAGCAGTTTTATTGACTGAGAAGATCAGATAAATTCTGATAGATTATTTATTATCAAAGATGGTTCTAATCCCAATATATTCTTCTATGTTCGGCTGTAACTTGCCACTGTTGAGTGTAAAACTACAAAAAGCACATCGAACTGGAGATCACCCAACCTTTTCTGGCGCTTGTTTCAACCTTTCTTGTAGCGATTGGTTTGGTACGCACACTATATCCATAGCCATGCTCAGTGGTTGTTTGCGGTTGGTAATCATGTCCCAGATGATCTGTGCAATACTCGGTTTGAACAAACCCATTCGAAAGGGTCGTCGTCGTAAGGAATGCGGTGCAAGCGGGTCGCAAATTACTACCTTTAGATTTGTCGTTCGAAATACTGAAAATTCAGAAAAAATTAAAGGTTAAATAGTGATCAGAATGACTACGCATCCAATCCTGATCCGCTTGTAAAATCCTATAATCTTTTTTGAGGATCTCCTATGCTCTAAAGAACGTTACCTAGTCAGTAACTATGAACCTGGTTTGCGGCTTCCACCCTGGAATGCAGTGCCGCTACACAAGGAGTGAAAAGGCTTTAAAAAACTACCGTCCAGGGAGTCGTTGATGTGGACTGTGATATGACTTTCACCTCTCCTGCTCCCTCCCACCCCGCTCCTCTTCAAAACGGAAGTTCATAGTTTGCAACGACTCGACATGTTTTATCGAACATCATCGACCTTCTTAATGTTCTCTCAACGATAAGTCATATGATCCCTCAAGTTTAAGTGTTACTACTTTTTCCAGTGAAGGTAACAAAAGGACATACTCTTGTGGCGGAAGAACAGTGTAAAATATAACAGCAATCGGGTTTCTACATTATAAAGAAAATCGCAAACGGTAATTGAACGTAACGCACGTACGACACTAGTACAATGAGCAACTGCCCCCTAGCAAAATTGAAAACAGGAAGGTGTGAGAGGAGGGAGGGGTGGAGAAGGCAGATTCAGATGAAAAAAGGATCTTACTATAGAGAGACAGAGATAGAATCCACGAAGGATGTGAATTGTTGAAAGTTCTAACACAAAGCTTCGCCAATAACCAATTGCCCTATTTCAAAGTACTGTACTAAAAGTGCAAAATATTATATGCAATTATGCAATTTTCCTAAACCATTCAAAACTAAATGCACATCAGTCATCGTGCTTTCTTTCGGGGCAACAAACCTTAGAAGTTTTCGAGTTTAGATATCAGTATTCCAATCTCTGTTATCTCTGAAGTGCTAAACTAATCCCACTCATTGGTAACTCTATGCCCAGTTTTGCCCTGCCACCCAACCCTGATTGATAAGCCTATGACCAATCGTGCCTTGCAAATCAATCCTGATACACACTGCACCGTCGAAGACAGAACAACCATCAGTTGTAATTCTAGAGTGATTTAAAACATTCAGCTAGTAAGTCAAAAATTTTCGACAAAGATAAAGAAATGCACAAAAAACTGTTCTCAGAAGAAACAAACCTACAATGAGCAACGATAGTCGGTAACATCAGCTTGTCTATTAAGCAGTACAATGGGTCCAATAAGGCTGCAGCGTTTCGTGCTCATCCATTTTTTGAATTCCGCGCCACTTAAGCATTCGTTATGAATTATGAATTTATTCTTATTCGATGCATGCATTTCACGTGAATGTGCCACAAGTTCACGTAATGCATTGAATTTGCTCTCGCAAATTGGACACATAATCCGACGTTGATCCTGAAGTATATGATCGTATGAGATGATCAATTATATTGTAAAAGGTTTTCCTATAAGAAGTTTATTTTTATATATTTTAAATCGAATATACAATAATGGAATTAAAAACAACGAAAATGAATTTAGCAACTTAAATACTTTTATTGTGGATTTCATGGTGAGGATGAAGACGTGCCAATCGGTGATTAGTCTAAAAATGAGATACTTCGGGCTCAGTGAAGAAAATTGATATCTTTAGACGAATGTTTATTTATAAAAGAGAAACAAATAAAGTAGAGTTAGCGCTTGCTCAGATACAAGAGGAAAATTCATTTTTTGCTCTTTGAACACCATTCATTTTCATCTTACCTCTGCCTACCTTGTTATATTAATCAACCTAGGTATTTTCACATAAGTGGACAAAATACCTTTACCAAATATAATAAATTTGGAAAATAATGTGAAGAAATCAGCTGACAGATATTTGTCCAAAATTTGCATGATATCTAGTATTAAGATAAACGGGGAGAGAGAAGAAGAATGGCGAAGGAATGGGTCTAAAAAAAGATGTTCATTTCGCTTCAGTCAACAAGAAAAGGTTTGATGAAACTCAAGCAAAATCATGTAATGTTTAGTTCTCTCAATAAAACTGAAAATCGGAAATAATGGTGATAAATTCTTTTTATTTACTAAAAACTAGGCTAGCTGCTCTCAATCACAGAAAACAACATTAAGATAAACGAATAATGAAAGTGAAAGAATCTCACCTCATCACGGTTGCTAGTCACTTCATGATCCTTCATTTGGACACTATGATCATGCGAAAGACGTTGCACCTTGGTGGTAGTTCTTGCTTGCGAAGGTGAAGGCGATTGCCTCTTTCTATTTTTACGCATCATTCCGCTGCTTATTAAACGATGATTTAATATACGCTTCAAGTAGAAGTGTGCTGTATGCGTTTAGAAGGTTGTCAACTTAGAAAACTTTGCGATACCTGAAAAGTAATAGTAATTAGAGTATCGTCAACCTCATAAGATCGAGGCACTCTTCGAAGCGTAACACAACTTTACGATATAAAAAACACATAGATGAAGGATATTAGCCAAATTCTAAAAACATCAAGCCTAATTTTAGAGCAAAATTTCGGTCTTAACGTCGTCAAATAGGCAGCGAGGGGGGGGGGGGGGGGGGGGGGGGGGGGGGGGGGGAGGAGGGGACGAAAAGTACAACGGAAAGATTGGCGAAGCATGAAAAAAAAAGTAGCCGTCGACGAATGAGGTAAGGTAACTAAACAGCTAAAAAGTATAATCTTATCGATTCGTCACGCTTGTCACATTCTAACTTTGCTAAAAGCATATCACCACTTCCTTCCTCCAACACCAAAAAAGGTCACAAGATCCTTGTTGCAACACCCTAAGTTTTAAAAAGTGGGAAATCACGCCAAAACAGACAACTGTATGTATTTTTGAATTCACACTCACTAAATCAAACAACTTCATAAATTGCAAACAAATAATGAAACATATGCAATAATCTCCGATCTATGATTGTGGAATGCGGCCTAACCAATATGGAGTACAATTCGCACCAATTGAGAAAAGAAGCTAAATTTTCGGATACCTTACATCATCGTCACAAAAAGCTTTAAGAGAGAACCGGAAGCCTCTAGGAAAGAATAGCAATCGGATTACTTTTACAGATCTTCCTTTTCCTTCATCAGACTGCCTGCACATTCTCTCCATATATTGCCTAAAAATTATTATAGAACCGAAGACAGCTCCTACGTCCTCAACTGCTTACAAATTTTTTTCGGACAGAAATTCTCATTTCCAGCTTTTCAAAGTCGAAACGCATTGTGGAGGACGCTTATAAGAAGGAAAGGGGAGTTCTATTCATAGATCGTAAATTGGGCATACTTTTGGAATTAAATTGGAAGCAAAATGGGAACCTTCGGGAAATTCGAGATAAACCGATATTTGAAGTGGTGTTTATATTCGAGTTTAAGCTCATGTCTGAAAGTGTGCTCCTCGCAGCTGTCCACGGTCTGTGTATAGCGTCGGATATCGTTTCTTCATTAAAGAACTCACAGAGAGAAGACAAGGGGAGGAGGATATGGGTGGCTGGAGAGGGGGAGGGGGGGTGGAGGTGGAGGAAGAGGAATGGATTAAACAAGGAAATACGAGACCATCAAACTACTAGGCTACTATGAGCAATACTGCAGGAAAATAGCGTAACACCGAACACTGATATCGATTTCATTTATAAATTCACCTATAACCGTTAATGAAAATCAATATTAACTAAGTGCAAACAAATACTTTAACAACCATCTCTTATTTTGTGCAATAAAACATTGCCATTTTTTAAATATAATTGCAAAGTTTTGTAAGATCCACTGAAATAACATGAATTAAAAAAACCTTTTTTTTGCATATAATTGCATTGCATTTTGAGTGAATATAGATAAGAATATACGCGATACAAAATAGTGAGAAAAAAATCACTGCGACTTTATTTTTAGGAGTATGTTGAGATATTTTTATCACTTATCGATTAGCAAAGAAAAACAGCAAAAATAAGAGAAAAGAAGCAGGAAACGAGCTGTGAATGCAAGAAACGATAGCGAAAACGGGAATAGTCAAGTTCGAAGCATCAAATCGACTGATCTCAACCACAAACGTCATTATAGCTTTGACCTTACCACTCATGTGGCTCGTTCAATCATTCCACCTGGCTGGTCCTTCCCTACTCTCCTTTGCGTATACATCAGCATGTTTCCCCATTTTTGACCTACTCGAAGAGAGGGGAATGACAAGTACAGCACCCACCACCGTCAGAACAATGGATGCGACACCTAGACGACGACCTCACAATTCCATGTCACGTACGTCACCGTTCACGCTGCTCGAAAGCTGTTGCAAGCTTCGTATGGCGCTCAATGTCTTCCTTTACATGTAGAGGTGAATAAATTCAACCTTCCTGATTGAGGTTCAAAAACCCGAGATGTTCCACCTTCCTTCGATCTCGACCACCAGAGGTCGAATAGTCGAATGATGCGGACCGTAAACGGTGAGAGAGGCGGGAAATATAAAATCACCGAGATTCATGTATCAGCTTGCGCTAAAAAGAAATTGGAAAATATAGATGTGAACACTATCCTGGAATATACTATTTGCGTAAACCTTGTATTGAAAACGTTACTTTCCGCTAGCAATGCAAACGTAATGAATAGCCGTAACTTCGACGCTGTGACATTCGGTTTGGGACCCCACAACGCGAATTTGCCGCCTTAAATGTTCGTTCTCGATCGATGACACACGATGAGTTTGTCGTATAAGTGCATCTTTTTTTGCAAATTGAATGGCGGCTTCTATTATAGTACATGCTGGATTATTAGTTTGTGGCAGTTGAAAGCTGTGCATCGATAAAGAATTCAGTCACCGATCAGATGTGATCTGCCATCTGGTTTTAGATAGACGCTTACCTCTCTCGTAACTAATGAGTTTAGAGATGATATCGAATTTGCTAATGCTGATTTCTTTCACTGAAAAAGTCATTTTGTTTTGTATGGATTTGTACAGAGGTAGTTGGTTTATAATAGAACACGTGTAAACCCTAAGTGAAGGTGGTAAAATATTTTAATCGCCCTCTCTCGCTTGCTGACTGTATTTTTTCATATCTTTTTGCGATCGATCGGTGTGTCAAAAATAAAGCATCTGTTGCAAATAGGGTGCATAAAACGTATTATATCAATCTTTCGAGGTTGTGCCAGCCGTTTGGCTTTGATTGTTCGCCTATTCCAGAAAAAAATCTGCCCACTGATTTAATCGGAAGTGTTTTTGATTGACTCTACATTAGGTATATTTATTTCATTTCTTATCATTTTCTGTTGAATATGGCCAAATATGAGAGAAATTTTATATTGTTGGGAGAAAAAGAAGAGCGATAAATAATGTAAGAACGCATTTGGGTATATATAATTTTATAAAGACGAAGAGAGGACTCTTTGCGAAACGATTTCTTCTTGGATTTGAATAATTATTAGAATTGCTTGAACTTCATCGGAGGAAACCATCGAATAACAACGCTGATTTTATTCCATTTTCATTTTAAATCGCGCATTTCTGTGCAAAGATATATATTGCAGTCGCAGTGCAACAATTCTTCCAGCTATTAATTGATATGTTGCGTTGAATGAATACTTGTGCACAATCATCAGTGGGTATATTCTATGGAGAGAATTGAAAGTGTGCCATTGATCGAAGCTAATCCCCCACCGTCGATTGTGACGAATGGTAACGATTCAATCGAGAAAGACGAATCGACCACACTCGTCGAAACGGTATTTTCTTATTAGCAATCGCAACAACTGTTGTTGCTTTGGAAATTCCCATAGATAATGAGAAAATCCTATGTTTAGAACTACTGAGCTCCTTAATTAAGGTGACTCATAAGTGCGTTGTTCAATTAACATCTTAGTACTGTTACATATACCTTGTTTCATATTTATTCTTAACGAGTGAGGGACGACTTGCAAAATGGGTACTTGCTATGCACTCCCTATAAGAAACTTTGGCTTAACGCATCGAAAATCCATATTTTTTCTGGAACACTTCATATATCTACTGCTTTACTCTACAGTTAATAACGAGTAGTGTTCTTTGAGAATTAGCCATTGTTAGGGTGCAGTGTATTTGCTGCGAAGTTCGCTTTTTCTTTTTCACTTTTATATCGTTTAACTTTAAATGAAACCCCTGAGCGATTATATTTTTGAAATCTTTTTAAATTGCTCAATGGAGAGAATGGAATGAAGTGTGCGAAGTAAGGAGATGTTCGCATTTTTATTTATTATTTTTTAAGTATTTTGATTGTTGCTAGTATCTCTCACCTAGAATTCAGTTCGATATATACTGAAATCCATCTATATTTATTATGATTCAATAACAGAAGGCCGACGGCGATGAGGCATTAAATGAAGACGGCAGCCCGGCACACTCATCTTCGGTACCATCACCAACCAATGCATTACCATGTGAAATGTGTCATAACTACGAGATAAACCTCACTAAACTACAGGCTTGTTCCACTTTAATTTTGCTCCATTTCACTCAGATATTCAGAGTGGATTATCTATTTTCCTAATGAACACTCGTTTTTTATTTTTTATTTATGGCACTATTTTGGCTTTGCAGTAATAAACGTCTCGAAAATTTTTTAAAGAGAAATCTGCGAAACTGTTTCATTAATTCTGAGTTATTTTTTAAAAATATTCTTGATAATTTTGTCTTGGGAATTGTTTTAGAAAGTTTTGAATATTGGAATTTTATCAGTATATATTATCGATAATTGAAAATAGCAATGGCAAAAACCACAGAAAAGGTAGGCCGAGAGGGTTATGGATTTTTCGTTTTGCAGGATAGTGAAAGGAATCTGAAAGAGCAGCTTGCTGCAGCGCAGCATCTCGCTGATCGATATCAGACTGAATTATCTGGCGAACGACTGTACAGGTATGCGTACGCCTAAAATATGCTCAGTAGGCCCTTACATGTTAGATTTCAGATTTTCTTCTTGGCCACTAAAATTTTGCAAAACCAAGTTAGGTAATGGTTGTGAATGCGGTGCGCTTCAAGATGATTTTCATTTTCAGTAGATGGGCGTGATATTTTACTGGCTATTTAAATGGCATTCTTTGTTCTCTGTATTAGCGAACATTAAGAGACAATTGGTCTCAGAATGTCTGCAGCCGCGAATGGGAATGCGAGGGATGAGGGTTTGATTCATCCATGCGTGCTTCGTCTCGTAAGCTACCGTTTGGCACGGCATTATAAGTTTACAAGCGTAACACTTCGAATTCATAAAACAGTCTGAGCTTTTTGTAAAATTTAAGGAATGAGCTGGAATCGAAAATGAACAGTCTATGTGCAGATGCAGAGAAGGAAGCCAAGTTGGCGATAAAAGGCAATGAGAAGAGCGCTGATGCGCTTGTTCACCTCGATGAAAGGTTTCCGCTTCTTGTTTATTTTGTTGCTTGCAACATATGAAAGTATACCTTTGCTGAGGCCCAACTATTTTGCGAAGAGGAGTGCAACGCAGAATAGTGCATATCGTCGGGGAAATTCCATGGCTTAGATTATGTTTATACTTCAAGGCGCGCTTTGTTTGCAGAACCTATGCTATAAGCTGGCAGGATGTGTAGATAGGGTCCATTTTTAGAGGAAATGGACCACTATAGCTACTTATTTTAGTATCAGAACCAAACAAAAAATATGAAAAGAAAATCTGTGAAAATTTTTAGCGTCAGAATAAGTTTGATCGGTTGAGATAGCGAACATGGAAAGTCTGAACTTTCCCAACAAAAAACTACGGACGGTGATCGTTAGGAAATGTTTCGTTGAGAGAGAGGAAAATGCCATAGTCTGCCTATCTTCCCCCCTTTCCTCTTTCTCCACACACAGCAATATTTCATTCCATCATGTGCGAAAAATCTTTCTAAGAAAATGCGAAGTTATGTAACAAATGCCCAGCTTTTATAAGATAATAGCGCGATGATGCTAAGGAATATTTTAGATGTGAAAGGTTGAAACAAGAACAGAGGAGGAAGGTTTATCTTCTAAAAGATCAACTGCGACAGATGAACGAAGAAATGACCAACCTGAGTCAACGTTATCTTGTAAGTGTTTTATAATTATAATTGTAAATGTTTAATTATTCACTACATGTATTTTGTTTTGTATTGGATTCTGTTATTGGTAATGTATTGGTATTGATGGTACTAACATGCAATTGTTAAAAATTTTAATCACAAATATTTTTTGCAATATACGGATAAAAAATTCAAGAAATATGGATAATAAAATATTTTTGAAGTTGAAAATGCGTCATTTTCTTTCAACTGAAATTCGGCCGATAGTAGTTCTTTACAAATATCCCATAAGTGAGTTCGTGATTGGTGTCACTTCGACATTGAATGAAAAATTTCTTTGGAAAGACATAAAGAAACTAGTAATATGGTCAATTATTTAAACCTTCATGCCATCAGATTTTTAGATGGTGTTAGCTGATGGTAGTTCATTCATGAAATCACCATTGAAGCAAATATTGTCGAAACGCTATGAAGACACCCAATATGTGCATAATTGAAGAGCGAATCAAAAGTTTTTCTTCCCTTCACATCCTCTAGCAATTTTAACGTGAATGTTTTCGAATGGAGTTATACGAAAGTTGTAAATTTCAGAAGTTATTAGGGGTAAATCGGAAGTGTGCGACAGAGATGCAAGCTCAAGCGATAGAATTACCCGCTGATGTGGATCAGTTGCAGTTTCTGTGCCTTCAGTTGAGAGAAGAACTCATCGAAACGCGAGCTGCTAAAGAACATAGCGTCCGTTTCTTTTTTACTTATCTTTTGCCGACGATTCCATTACATTAATTAAGTGACACTTTTCGAGGCAAATTGAAATTGTTGTTGCTAAAGTAATGGGATTGGGATTTCACTCATGTTAACCCTAAGTGAAAGTGGTGTTGCATATTTAAATGAGCGATAGAGGATACTTATTTTCAGCACCATCTAGGACATACTGAAACATGTTTCCATAGATATCAAAAGATGCCACCTAGAATATGCGTGTAGCTGGTTCTTCCCCACTTCCCCCATTCCTCTTCCCATTTCGATGTAAAATTTGCGATTTTTTGAGTGAGCATCGTTTAGTCCGTGCCCACATGTGTGTGTAATTCGGAACACATGAGTGAGTGAATGATTTCACAGGAAGCCGTATTACGGGACGAAATAACAATGCTGCAAGTGCAGAGGAGAGAGGACGAAATAGAAAAGCACCGACTTGAACACGCACTCACAGAGCAAGTCAATGGGGTCAGCGAGGAGCTCGGACTTGCGAGGAGTGAGGTGAATTCAAAGCTTTTCGTTTAGTGATCTTTTAGGTGTCGCTGATTCAAGAAACTAAAATCTTTTGAGGGCCTTCATGAAAGTAGGACGCGGCCTGTGGTACACTATTATGTTCATGCTTAGACCATGTGAATAGGTTTCACTGTTGCAGCAAATAATACCCATTTGTAGCGCTGAAAGATCGAACAGGGAAATTGTTGGTCTGAGATGCAATTCGATTCTAAAGCAATGAGTGGTCAGTTTTACCAGTAATGGTAACATCTGTTTCAAGGCTTCCGTAGCAAGTATTATCAACGCACAGAAGCTCCCACGGCATCCATTTTCCTTCTCTGTCTTCTTGTCTTTCTCCTACATTCGCAGTTGAGTGATCTTCAGATGCTCTTCTTGTGTTACTGCCATTTGCTTATCTTGGTAATAACTTATTGCTGTTGCAGTTAAGTACGCTTCATGACGCGTCACATAAAATGGAGGAAATGGATAAGCGAATAATCGAGTATCAGGCTGTTATTGAAGAGCTCGAGAAGCAGGTGAAGTCGATGCAAAAGGAACGAGCCGATCTCGAGATGACCCTTGCTGCTTATAAGCAAAAGTTGGTTCTTATATTTTTTTGCATACTTTCTGCTGACTACGTTCCCCACCATCTCTACTTTCTCAGAGGAGACTTAATGTTTATGTTTTCTTTGAATATCACAGACCTATGCGACGGAAAATTTAGGGGGGGGGGGGNGGGGGGGGGGGGGGGGGACAGAGGGGAGAAGGATCTTAAAGCATATATCCTTCCTCTTCAAAAAAAATTCAAAAAACACACAAAGGAAGCATTTTGCAATTTGATGTTCTTTACATTCCCTCAAGGTCTCACTTCTGAGAATATTTGTTGTAATAAATTAAAAAATTAGCTCAGCGATTATCACTGGCTCTGAAAAAAAAAGAACTTGCCCAAATGTTTATTTCCGCTTCCTTGCCATCATCTTCTTCGACTCTCTGGATATCTAGACACCTTTGGAACGCACACTTTAAACGCTCCGTCAAGCATCACATGTGAAGTTGTACCTGATAAATACTAGTGGATATACTTTAGTATCTGCATATCTGCTCGAACAGGAAAGTATATTCGAGCGTTTAATATTATTCAGTGTTAGGGGTGTAAATGTTAACGTATGTTATTTTCTAACTGCTGTTCCACCAATGAATTAGCGTTGTTGTTTGTATGAGTGTGACCCGTATCCCAATATATCACTAATGAGAAGATCTGTGCACACTGTTAGGTGTCGTCGATTGGAATATTGGAAATAGAGTGTATTGAATGGTGCTTAATGAAGCAGTTTCAGGTGCACAGCGCTACAGCAGGAACTAGACACTTCGGAGGCTGTACAGAAAGATTTCGTTAAACTATCGCAGAGTCTGCAAATTGAACTTGAAAAGATTCGACAAGCAGAACAGGTGTGGTACCGCTTTGTTAGTGCGCAAATGAAATAACTTTATTGACAAGGTGTTTAGTGCTTCAGCTTCGCTCCTTTCATTTACATCTGGTTATTCTTTTTTTTTTGTCCTCTACTGTTCGATATTATGAGTGCAGAAGGATACAGGTGCACATATAGAGACTACTTCGACTACTTTCTATAGGTTTTGAAGCAAAATGCAGATAAAGAAAGATGGCGATATGGGTTGATTCTTTCTCGCTTTCCCTCTTCTTCTCTTCCCCACACCGATCCTCGAGTCGCAGTAACTTCTTTCTTCCATGAGTTTGAAAGGTTCTCGAAGAATTTTTTGTTGAAGAAAGGTTATTTGTTTATTTGTTAATTGTTAAAAATTTTGTCGCTGGTTATTCATTAAGAGAATCATCCAGCTCATAAAAGTGCATTTAATCTTCTCGTCGTTCTTTCACTTCGCTGTTTCAACCAATATTGATTTCTGCTCCCTCTCTTTTGGCTACAAAAATTTTGAGGATGTCACTAGACGGTGGCAACAAAGTATGGGAGAGCTGCTGGGAGCGTTGCTTGAACAAAAAGTGCAAAAAGGCGTGATAAGAAATTTTCTTTAAATAGGAATAAACAAAAATCACTTCCTGTCGAAAATAAAAAACAAAGATCTGACACTACTTGAGAATCGCTACAAATTATTCAACATATGCTATAGGAAGTGCGCTGGCAGTTCAACGATGATGTGCATGCATGCAATCAGTGTCATTCCAACTTCACAAAGAATAGTGCCAAAGTGCACTGTCAGCACTGCGGTAAGATATTCTGTGCACAATGCCTCACTTGGAAGGTACCTGCTGGACCACATGGAAGGCTCGCTAAAGTGTGCAAAGTATGTCACACGCTACTTATCAGGTTTGTTATTGTTCTTGTTCCCTCCCTTATTGGAAAGAAACTTTGTTCGTACTTACGAAATACTTTGCATGTGCACCTCATGTATATAAATATATATTCGTCATATCAATTCGTCGGGACGTTCTTTTTCTTATTGCGTAAATCTGAAAATAAAAAATGCATTATAGGCAAAAAAGTTTTTTTTTCAGGGATTCGGCACCGTTTTTCTCGCATTCAGACAAAGATCCTCTGTGAAGATCGAGATCGATGGTATTCAGCAAGTATGTAAATGTGATGATGTCGCTCTCAGCGTCATCCTTTCCTCGAAGATTCCATTGGCTAGTAATGCGTGTAATTATAAGCAAGGCATTAGCCGTGAATGTTTATACTGTTCGACGACATACACTTAGTGCTTGTTCAAAATGTCTGTCCCTTTCCTTCTGCGGTGCAACCTTCATGGGATAACAGGTTAGTGGGCTTCTCATTGAGGTTAGATGGCCGATCAAGGTAATTTCGGTGTTCATTTTTATAAAAAAGAGGTTATCAAGCTTTGACGTGGATGACGAAATTATGTGGATTAATTTCGGATAGCAAATCTTAACGTTCGGCTTTCTAAATAAATGTAATACAAAGAACAAATAGCCGGATGCAATGAATCCGACTGTACGACTTCTGTGTTACATCTTGCAAAACACTCGTATATTTGCTCGCTTTTCACACCCCCTTCGATAAAACAGAGGTGATGTTGTACTTAGCAGCGGTGATGAGGGAGGGGGGGGGGGGGGGGGAGCAACGTTGCAGTCCCCCGCGACCTGACTTCCTGCTAATACGAAGTTGGGAATTCAAAGAAAGAAGATGAAGCAGATCACTGACTATTCTTAAGCTTAACCTCTGGCGTTTTTTTTGCTTTTATGCCGTTTATAAGCATGCCAATTTTCTAATCTTTTCTGATAGGCTAATAGCACGAAATTTCCAGTAATTCATGGATAGTCCGTCCGGGCATCTTTTTCCGGGTCCACTCATAAACTATGGTGCGTGTCGTCGGTCATATGATATATGTGAAATTCTGCTTTCAGTAGATATAAACCATATATGAACCTCTTTATTGAAGATGAATAAACATCGTTTCCAATTGTTGTAAATTGACGAGCAAGCAAAATGTTAGGAGCATAAATATAAGCTAATGGTAGAAAACTTTAGAAATCGACAAAATGGAACAACGAACAAAGTTCGTGAATCACTCTCAGATTTGAGGAAACGCATACACTTTCGGAATGGTTCACTTCAATCGTTAATAAACCTCACTTTTTTCTGTAGAATTGTAGAGTTTAATTGCAATCGCGGAAGAACCACACTGGAAGGTGCCGGCAGTCTTCACATTCGAGAATTGCAACAGCTATCGAATACGCTCTTTTCACTTCGTTCTACCGGTTCGATTATGTCGATTCCATCCGATATTGCCATTCATAAACGTTACTTGGTGAAGGACAAACCATCTTATCGGTTTGCAAATTCTAAGTGGGCTAACTTATTGGGGACGATCCTTAGGGAAGGGAAAGTCGCCTCAATGTGGCACATAAATCACCGATTTCTTGTCCCCTGTACGTATCACAAGGCCCGTTGCACAGCATTAATAAGTGCATATCTGAGGTGTATAATGTCCAATTGATGCACACAGATTGTATACTTTGCAGGTGACAACAATCAACAGGTGAGCATAAAAGGCATGAGAGGTGCAAAAAAGGGAACCGAAATTCCTACACAATAGTGACATTAACAGAATTAACCCGACGAGTACCATGCCATCGAAAGGTCCCGTCACTATTGATTAATACATTACTTTCACGTCGCTATGGGTGGTGTTTGCTTCATAGAGAATGAGCGAACAATGACAACTTGATCGCATGCAAATCCAATAGCACGGATACGTTCGTTTTGGAATTCAACATCCCATACATCTATTGGCTCATCTTCCTTCTTCTTGATCTCAGTTGGGAGACCTCGTTCCGTACCCTCCTTCCATATCGCAAGTTGCAGAGGCATATCCGCATCCACGGTTATCGTGAAATGTCCCTTCAGAATGAGATCCGTTTCAAAAAGCCTTCAAACGCGCAATTTTGCATTCAAAGATGTTACATTCAACTATACATTAGCAACGAACCTCATCGTCTCCCCCCCCCCCCACCCCTTCCGCTTTTCCTGTATTTCGAACAGGAATCCTGCGCACAAGCTCTTAGCAAGTGCGACGAGATCTGATAAGAGAAACGCAGCAAAAAAAAGTAAGGAAAAATGAAAACCTCTCAAAGCAACGGTGAGAAAAACAAAAACTTTTTGGAGAAAGAAGCGGAAAAGGAGACGGTCGAAGCATTTATTAGACGTGCCTTTTTGAAAGGCAACATTTTGTACCCAAGGAGCAGCAAAAATAGTACGTAAACAAATTTAGCATGACACTCATGCAATGTTTTGAAAGTTTACCGCTTCACGCAAAAAAAAACATTCGAAATTGCGATGAGGGGAGAGGAGGGATGCCCAACTTTAAATTAAACCTTGGAGAGGTATTTGCACTATATTTATCTGGTTTAGGAAGAGCTGCACTCGCAACAAAAGGAATATTCGATTTTAATAGACAAATTTCCTCCTCTTCATTACCCAACTCAGTATCACCGTCAAAAATAGCAATGAACGTAAACATGACAGTGTTTGATGGCGAAAAAAGAAACTGTCGATTATTCGCTTGATTAAGCAACACCTCATAAACCGGTTTTGCTCTCGCTAAAACAATAAAGGTGTGCAGAGAGTGTAGAAACAACGTTAGCATGTTAACATCCTCCGACACTCACACTTGAGGTGTGTGCAGCAACTTCATCGACCTAGATACCCGTTGAAAGCACTGTACTTCTCATTAAATTATGAGGTAAAGTGCTAAATTGTCGTCAACATTGCTTAGTACTTCGTTTCGCATCCTTGTAACATCACACCAACATTCACCTCTAGCCTCATCTTATCCCTTATTTGGCTTCACTGACTCTCAATCCCCTCATACAAGCAATACGCTGGCAACGTAAAAACCTTTCTGATTGTACAACATTCGTCCCAACAACAAAGACAAACCAGTCATGATATACATACTTGTAGGTGCCTCGACCAGGTAATACCAACGAAGAGCCAGTTGTTCGAGGAAATGCGCCATGCGACAAGTAATGGGGCTGAAGTGCTGCACTTGAAAGGTTGTAGCACTGGAAAAGAAAAAATAAAGAATTCGTTCGATAGCCATAACAATAATGTGGAAGTTTCATTACAGTGTCGAATTCATGTGCTGTTTGTTGTTAGCAGCTTTATAAATCAAAATTGTTCATATTAGCTTTCATAATCAGCGAAACTACAAAGTATGACATAAAAATATTGTTTGCAGCAAACGTTCTTTCCTTACCTTACAATTTCGTTCGCTTTCATGAAATCCAATAGAAAAATTCGTCTTCATAGGTAATGATATGATAGGATGGGCATATACAAAAGTGTTAAGACGATCCCAAAACCTGCAGCAAATACAGAAGAATTTGAAATATGGCATCTTCGATAAGTAACCAAATTAATTGCCAAATGTAAAGTTGATTTTTATGTAGAAAAATAAAGATGGCAGTGTTATGTGGGAATTAATCCATAAAATGCAGCAAAATTAAAAAATTAGCGAAAACAGAGAAGAACTGTGCGTTGCCAATAAGGCTGCTGGACTGTTATTCTTCACTTTTGCTATATTATGCGACTCTCTTTCAATACTGAATTCAATTGTGGACAGAAAAGGCTCATTCCCTTTCCCCATTCTCTTCACTTCCCCCAACAACCAAAAGTTTAACGATTTGAGGAATTTGGAATTTAACTGCAAACAGATAGTAAACAAACACTACAAAGAATCAAAAGTTTTGAAAGTTCTAAAGATAGACTATCCGAGAAACTTTTGTTATTATAGAAATTTTTCGGTGCTTTCGGAAGAATTTCAGCCTAACGAAAACTTATCAACTCCATGTCACTGAAATAATACTACACCAGGTAGTTTTCCACTTAACAGTAATTTTACTGCGCAAATATGACCCATCACAGTTCGCTGACTGATCAACCAAAATAGTTGGGAGGCAGAAGGGGCACGCTCCTACTCTATTCCTTTTCATACACCACTTGGGATCGTTTTGGTGTCTGAGCTTCATATGAAAGCAGTTGCTTCTAAGATGCATCACCGTCTAGCATTTATATACTTGTTAAAGAAAGCACCCATCAGTTTCTAGCTAAATTTGCTGCTAATTGGATGTCAGGCGCTTTTAACCTGCACAACCGTATAGGTACTCTTCCACATTGCTTTCTTAACGTCTTGTAATAAGAACCTTTATATTACAAATATTTTAAATGATATTTCCAGCGACAGATAAGTTGAAATTCCCATGAAACTTCTCTCTACAGGCTATTAACTTTGAAAAGCACAATAACTACTGCAAACTATGACCAACACTGCATTAACGAACGTCACTTTACAAGAAGTAAACATGAGTGTTGACGAGAAGCAATGAACCTCAACGAGTTGACGATGATATCACTGTATGGGAGTGTTTCGGCTACCCATCCCGGTGCGAATAACGCCACCGACAGATCATTTTTGCGTATTTGTGAAAACGCCTCGTAGCAATTCCATCCACCACCACCTTAAAACCACATGATAAGAGGATTAATTAAAGCATATCGTCGGGTTTATTGTATTGGTGTCGTTGTAAAATGATGATACGGTAGACGAATGAAGCTAAACGATTTCTTCATAAAAAGAAAGTTGCTCATTAAGGAACCTCAATAAGCTCGTTCCCTTTGTGTTCCTCCCTCAATCAAATCCTTGCAGTCAAGCATAATCATAAAAGATTAAGAGGAGAATATAACAGTACGCAGAATGAAGAAGTAATAAAATAACGGATGTGAAAATTCTTAGAGAAGAACACGTTTTTAATAGATTGTGATATCACGAACTGAGATGAGCTAAAAAGTAAAATAAGAGCAGAAACGAATACAGCTCACCTCTACGAGTATAAAAACGCACAAATTAACGTTGGACCCGTGTTCTCAAAGACACAGAGAAAATACACACTTCACATTCCAGATCACACCCATCCTTCAACATACAGACAAATCGACATAAACAAATTTGTCACTGAACTGATTCGACTCTCAATGAATTTGCTTTACTAATCCAATAACCTATAGCATACCACTTTATTAAATAATTCCATACCATAACATCCTCGACCAAAGCAATCAACACCCACGTAAACATGATGGCGACGCTCTGCAGCACGTTCTGCACTTTGCAAGAGCCGCTTCGGGTCCCAACCGTAGTTCAAGAAAATACCATCCGTACAAGAAAACCATCGCCTGAAAGATAAATCCAATTTGAGAAGGCCACCGACGAACGTCATAAACCAGAAAGAAAAGTTAAGTTACGACTCGCTTGCGGCTGAGAAGACATAGAATCCATAGTTCAACTTCCCCCTTTATCCCTATAAAATAAGCACTCTTCCTTGAAACACTCAAAACAAAACGATGTTTTGCAACTAAAATCTCGGAACATAATATTAGAGCAATTGCAATTTGTTTTTGTCGTACTCTAATCATTCATCGAATCGACTTCCCAATGTCTACAAATGATAGCAATAATAATATTAGAACACCGAGCAAAAGCAGGATTGAGATCAAAAGTCAACTCGCCTTTTGATTTTCCTTTTTTTTCACTACAAATAACCCAAAAATGACTTAGCTCAGCTATATAAAATACTTCCCTTCACTCCACCTCACAATTTCAAGCTCCTATCTCCTTCCCATTAATCAGCCACAACCGCTTTGTCTCGCTAATAATCTTGTCGTTACCCCTATCAGTCTCACTATAAGGACCACGATACGTTTTCTGATGAAGACAGATTAAAAATTTTAACTGCTCCCTGAAACATTGTTTATTAGCCACTAGTTCGTGTTGATTCAACGGAAGAGAGAATCGATTAACTCGACAAAAAAAGTTAAGTAATACGGCTCAGTTATTCTGCCCCTTCCTTTCCTTCCTCCAGCCCCACGTCCTTTCTGAGCAGTACAAGCACCCGTTCAACACAATGCACTAGTGAAACGATGAGTGAATAAATATAAACGCAACATACTCGTTTAAATCATTCAGCTCGTTCTGCCACTTCAATTTGCCCTCAGAAGTGACCGCATCGTACCAAATAACTCTACTCGACTCGCCTATTGCATTCCTCATACGTTCAGTTAGTAGAGACAGAAACTTCGCCAGTAAATCAATTTGGGAGACCTTAAGATGTATCCAAAATCGATATATATATCACTTAGCAATTCAGTAAAAACAATCGATAAGCAATCAGTGCGTTCGTTGATAACTTACTAATCGATATAAAATCGAACGGATAGACAACCGAATCAATCAACATATTTAGTGGAAAATTCATAAACTCTTACTACTCTCTCGACAATTTTGTGCTTCACTCATTTGATCAAGTGGACATGAAAATTAACCAGAAATTTATCGACCAAAGAAACAGAAAATTTGAATTGAGAGAATATCGCAAACTTTGATTTCATTTTCGATGTTAATAAGCCATCCTTCAAAATTGAAGCGAACTGCTATCTCAACCAACTTCGAGACTGTTCTCTCCACATTTTCAACGCTACTCAACATCTCTGCGCATATTTCTGCACCCATTTCCCATTCGGTAATAAAGGTTCCTGAAATGTTAGCAAGTAAAAAAATCATATGCAACAACTACGGCGGAATCGGCAAAAAAAAGAGAAATTGCGATTAGTGATGTCGGTACTAAGTGGTAAATATTGGATTTTAGTGGAAAGCCAGATTTAGACGTTTAGCATTCGGTTTTATGAGCTTTCTCTATGAGCACTAATATTAATCGCGGATCGATGCGAACCTTTCCTAATTCGATCAAATAAAAGATAATTTTAATAAAACAAAAATATTTACTGAGTAAATTGGTGAAGGAATCATCTAAATATATATACACATTGTTTGATGGCTACACTGCATGGGGACTATAGGTCATATTTATTAAACGAAAGTCATTTTGTACTTCAACTACCTCAAAAACTGGTCGTATTGCTTTACATAATTTAATGCATTATTCACATCCCCAAAATGAAAGTAGGAATCACGGGTACAAAATCATCAAAGAGCTGATGTTCGAATGAGGGAAAGCTGATGTCCGGCACTAACAATCTAAATTAATGGTTGCCGGGCAGAACTTAGAGACTGCAAGTAAGTTATAAAAGAAATTCTATAATAAGTTTCAACTCTTGTTAGCAATGGTCAACCTTTGGCATTTTTACGATGAGAAAAATGCGTTTCTCAGGAAAATTCACAAAAATCTCAAAATTTTTCTTTCCAACCTGACCTAAAGACGATCTCCAACTCCCCTTCATCCTCCCCTGAATATATAAGTGACCGAACCACAAACAAGGAAGCACTGTGTCCTTCAAAGCAATCCTTGAATCCTTGAAACTGAAATCCTTGAAACTGTTGAAAATCCCTGAACCCTGTGAATCCTTAAAATCCTCGAAAAGTAATCCTTGAAAACAACCATGAAATGCACCACCTTAACAATGACCAATTATCAAAGCGTTGCAATATCCTTCCTACTTCCCACCTTCATAGAAATCAACAATGCTTACCTAAAACAATGACACCATGTGCGTGAGCTTGATCGACCCATCCAAACGGTGGAATGGTGATGAAATGGTGAGAGAAATATACGAACACATCCATGTACCACCAATGTAGCACCACATACGGCGTTGAGGATGCAGTTACTTGACAGCCGTTCACACTGCAGTGGAACTCTTCAAACCTTTGCCAAATTATCACTGCTAGTTTATGTAGAATCTATTCTCGGTATAGACGATTCATCGACTTTCTATTACAAAAATTATTCGCAGATTCGTAGGTGCTGATACAGCGCGTACTGAAGGCACCGTCTGTTATGGTCGATAATTAGAAGCCCTGTGGGTGCCGGATTACCTTCGCCCATGTCGGAAGCTTTACTCCCGTGTGGGAAAATTGGTTGATGATGTACCGCACTTATACGGAAGCCACTCCTACCACCCTTACGGGTGCCTCCTTAATTCTATGGATGGCCATCGAGGAGAGGGTGACTTTACTTTCACCTTTCTATGATAGAAAGGATGATCTAGAACATGACTTAAACTTTACTACTGCAACTTCAACCTTTCATTTGTTTTCTGATAATTTTACATTTGGTCCAAGAGTCAGGTAATGCTAACGTAGCGAGTAGCACAAACTTTTTTTTTAGGTGAAACCGAGAAAATTTTATATTCCATATATAAGCACTGCAATTTTTGGTTGAAACATCACAAACAATCATTGATGTTCATATCTGAAGTCAACAATGATTCAAATACTATTAATTGTATAAAATTAGCGGTCAGAGTGCTGCATAAATTTTATCCCATCAGTATTCAGTAGCAACGAGCAATCTTTCGAGCCACTTACTATGTTCGGTTATCTTATAATTTAATGAAGTGGTACCAATGGCTCTATATGGGTGTTCCCCAGCGATGAGATCCTTCTACCTGGACAAAACCAGAGTTTACTATGATCGTCTATTACATACCCTCCAACCACAAGTTCACCTAGAATTTCACTCCACTTAATGACTGAGGGAATCACTCACAACTAAACGATTAAACCTAATCTACCATTCAAACAACAGAAAGACAGATGTCGTATCTGAACGCCTCATCTATCATACAGCAAAATTCGTTGATAATAACCTTTCCTCAGGGAGATATCCTCCCTTCATATCGTGACATACCAATGTTTTGGCTTGTTTCCTGCACGACGTATAGTTGTCGAGTGCTTTTCCAACAACGTTATCATCGATCTTGCTTCTATCCCACTCCCATAGTTCTTTAAGCGATCGCAGTGGCTGTATATCAGTTGAACACATCGGTATCACAGTTGATTTGTCTGCACTCTATGATACGGCGATACGATTAGCACTGAAATAAAGTATTTAAGCATTTCGCTTCGCTCACGGATATGCTCAAAGCTTACGATACATGCCTGTTGCCATTTAAATAACTTTTTTCGAGTAAACTACACACCAAACAATGATAACATCCTTTGTAAGCTTTACGGTGCAACTTTAGTGAACCAGTTTGCCATACGTCTAAGTAAGAGCCTACATAAACTTAAATCACAACCTTTTTAGTGGATGTACCAAAAATGTGAACGGATGTCACCTACGAGCAAATTTGACTTGTTGAATGTGGCAATGCCATTTGATCCACTGCTTTCAAAATGACTTCCGCATATCGAACGCCTCTTTAGACATATGCGGAATGGACAACTTTTATTTCACTCCTCATATTCCAACAAACACCAACCCTGCATAAAGTAATTTACTCGAATTTATAATAGTATCAACAAGTATAATAGTATCAAGTATCAACATTCCCCATTATGAATAACATCATCACCCAATTTACTGAACTCGAATTTATAGAAGCACTCCGACAATAGTATCAACAAGTGAAGCATACAGCCCATTTCGATGCAATGATTGTCGAAATTCAATGAAATTTCTTTATCCTTTGTCATTTAATTAATAATAAACAATAAATTAAATTAAAAACAACAAGCAAATAACAAAAATTAGAGTTTCAGTTGTATCCTGAAATGCTATAACGGTTGAGAAGTAAAACTACAACAATGCTAGAGGGTGTTCAATGTGTTCAACAAAGTATTCTTTAATACAACGATGCTAAAATCGGAGTTCTTCTATCATTAAATTTCGTTTCCATTTAATAACCGTCTCCTTTCAATTTGTTATGCATCATTGTTTCAACGGAGCCAACGAAGCCAAAGCTATCTTAGTAGACAGCATATCACAATGGAAAATCGATTATAGAAAAAACCTAAGCGGCAGTACCCTTTGCAACAAAATAATTATTTTACAAAGAATAAACTAGTGCAAGCAATGTTTAAACCATATTCACCTTTCCTTATTCAATAATCAGCGATCAACGCCCTCAAATAATCCTATAATGCACTCGAAAAGTTGAGATATTTGACGAATCACATGAGATGAATTTGGAGTACGTCTCACAACAACTCAAACAACACATATCGACCCGATCATATGTCACTACCACTGCATCATTTTCCTATCTATTCTTATTTTCTCCCCGCTCCCATCCCTACCCGAAGAAACTGGGAGGATGGAATTCCCAAAAACAGATGCGGAGGTCGCATTAACAGTAATGCGTGAAATCAAGTAAACCTGCAAAAACGCTGATTAATTTTGGATAATCACCAAAAAAGTGGAAGAGAACCTATGAACAAAATATTATAGTGAAACACTGCATTACAACAGGTCTTGTTTGCTACCTTATAAACATTTACGTATCATTCGCAAAGAATAACAAAATGGTATGAGAATATAATTACAGAAACAACAACATTCAATATCACAGAGAATTGACCTCACAAAGAGAAAACACCATCTATCGTCATATTATAAACAATAGAGGGTTGCTTCCCATAGAAATGTCCATCTAAGCGATTCCCTTTTGGTCACTGGTCACTTCAGGCAGTCTATTAAGAAAACAGACGAGAATTTGTTACGAAAAAAACGAAAAAATCATCCCCCCCCCCCACACACACATCAAATCTTAAAACTTCGAAAGTCACAACGAACTGATGCAGCTTGATCGAATGAATACCATTCACAGCTCATCCTTCTCATTGTCCTTCGACTCTTCCGTTGGCAATGGCCCATCCGGCATTTCAGGAAAAGGTGTCACGTCTACCAAACTACAAACACCTGAAATATTTTATGATTTGAGTCATGACAAAGTTTGCTAGCTTAAAAAGAGACGACACAAATCGAAAGCAAAACAATGTTTTGTGCCGTATTCGACCTACCCTTCTAACGATGCTTTATATCTTCAGTTATTATCTCATCAACCACATTAAATAATAATCAGTATCTCCTACGACATTAAAAACCGAGTGCCTTAGAAAGATATTTGTCGATAGCCATTTCTTTTTGTGTCCCAATTTCATTCTGACTGAGCTATATCATAAAACTCTGTAAAACGGCTTTTGGATATGTTCCCCCATAGAACCAGTTAGTATAACGTGAGGTTAATGCCTGAAATGCTACCTAATAAACAAATATTTAGAATCTGAGAAGCGTATAAGAAGTTGAACCGAATTTGGAATGGACAATGAATCACAACACACCGAGCTGTTGTTGGCAGAACTCTCGGATGGGTTCCTCGTGTTGCGACCTTATAAACCCGACCAATGCCTCTTCATGGTCATCCAAAAAATCACTGCACTGAAAAAGTAAGAAGTTAGGTATTTGAATGCAGTAGTGTAAGAGACAGTCTATGAATAGCTGTTGTAGATGAATTACAGCTGTCACAAATGAAAATACTCTTATCTTATTAAGATATCGTTAGACTGCAAGACGGATTTATTTGCGAAAGGTTGTGGAATTGCAGCATGATGCCATTTTAGCTAACAACAGCAGATCTAACGATCATGCATTAAAAACTTTTAGCTCATTCAGCATAATTTCTTCAAAGTGACAGCCTGAGAAATAGGGAGAAAAAGCAAGCATTCATTCGGTACGTCACTGATCGCGATACACAAGTGGGTGACTCTCGTTTTGAATTCATGGTTGCAAAAACAGTTCAGACTTCTAAGAACGAGCAGGACAAGACTGCCCGGCAAACGCTTTTTCGACAGATCGCAAAGCACAGTAACAAGAGTTACTAACGACTAAAAAACGAGCAAAAACAAAAACCAGCTACAATTTGCGGGAGGTGGACAAATATATATATATATATATATATATATATATATATATATATATATATATAATATCTCGCACTGATGTACAACACATAAAGAACACTTACTGCAGATTCCAGTCTCGATAAGGTTGGCTTAGATTTGTCAGCATCAACTTCAGTGGCATCAACACGTCGATAAACCGATTTGCCGGTGGTTGGATGCACCACTAGGGCATACTCCTTGCTTTTCTCACATATATTATCCAATAATTCGTATATATGCGCTTCGGATCGTGCATAGGGCACCTAAAATGATATGAAAGTGATCGCTAACAAAAATATGAAGCAAACGAAGCGAACGTTAAGTGAAACTTTGGTAATCAATTTGCTCGTTTTCAAGGTATTCTTTTCCGAAAACTGTAACCCACTTACAATAATCCGAGTCGAATTATTTAAATATCTTCATATGAAATATCTACACATAAAATGAGCAAATTAAGCAAAAGATAAACATAAGATGGCAGCCACAATAACCTCGTTGAGGCCATCTTGATTTCCGTTTGGATCGACGCGAAAACTACCGATCTGAATAGTTTTCCTCGAGTCGACGGTCGCAATACTAGCTTCGAGTTCGGTCACCAGAAGAGAACATGCTAAAATTTATATACGTATATAAATATGGTTAAACTCGCCAATATTTCAGTAATAACAAATAACTTCTCCAGCAAGGATAATAACAAAAGTGCATAAATATTTACAATGACCTTCATGACGAGACTGCAGCGAAGAGAGATTACAACGAAGCGAGCCGATTTGTTCTGTGATGATCGCAGATATAGCAACTGCATCAAGCATCGTCTCGCTAATGCATTTGTGAGTTTTGCTTCCTTGTAGCCATATTTTCCTGTCTTTGAGCCATCATCTTTCTATTTATTTGCAAACGTAACAGATAACCTGAATCATCGTAGAGGCGGTGACTCATTTGTTAGAATGCTCTCTACAGCCATAACCTGAATGAGGACTTGAATGGTGCCAGAGTAAATTAGATCAATACTTGGATTGGCTATCCCCGTCTACAGAAAGCTGAGCATCAGCCGTAAAATGACCATCATATTAATTAACATGTTAAGGTCATCCATTAACTTGCAGCTTGAGATAACCCACTAATTTACAGGTTAAGGCTCTCCATTACAAATGCCACTTCACTTGACGTCTCTGACCGAAGTTTTGTGTCATATCACAATCTAAACAGGGAGCGTGCAACATATAAATAAGAAACTATGGTCTGCAATGCCGAACTGCGGACAGCTTGGCGATGACAAATGGGAGACCATACACTCCCCAAGAAGGCCTACTATACCAACAAGACTTTACTGCTGGGAACATCACCGATCTCTTAATGACTACAATTATTACTGATCTGAGAATTTAGAGTTGCCCAAAAATCATATCATATTACATTTCATCCTCACGTCTTTGACCTGTGACGCCTATTTCACGTGTCGGAGGCCCCGGCAAATGGAAGCACCCGATATGTGAAACGGCGAATCATACCCCCACGACGACGGAGGGAACTTTTTGCACTAGCGAGTAGGCTGAGTTTTCACAATGCCCCGCGGGGGACGGGGTAGTTCAGGAGAGAGGAAGCCCCCTCCCGGAAATGGTACTGTTTTGCATATTCGTCTGCTTTTCCGGCAGGTGTTATTTTCTCGTCACCAGAAGCAAGGCAAGTACGAGAGGAAACGAGGGGACAACAAACTGTGGAACCACTCAGCAATGGGTTTTTCTTTGAGCACCGTGTTCAATACACAGGTCTGCACTAACGCCATGTCGCGGATGTTCTTATTACGCTACGAGTGTTTTCGTTCATTCGAGACATCCTTCCATTTCATATAAGAAACTTCCTTTATGTATTTTGACTGTGTCCATATTATCCCGATGTTTCTCTTATGACGCATCTAAGCCACGCTGTCTTCCAACGTTTCTCATTCCAGCATACTGTACCACCCATTTTCCTCGTGTTCTGTGTCTTAATGAAGAATTTTTTTAGTTTGCGACCGCAGAGTTTGCGCGTCTAACGCTTCAGGGAGATGATGAAAACCACTAGGCACTTGGAAGGCGGGGGATTTTCTGATCGCGTGAGCTTTTGTGGTCCAAAATTTATGATTCGTGTTAACGCGAGGGCCTCTGCGAGGAAGGGATGACTGTGAATTCCGAACACTAATAAGGCTCTTTTTTTGATGATGCAAACATTAATACAAAATGCAGCATTTGATCAACCGTTTTCTTTTTTTTTTTTGCAAACCAGAGTTTTAGTCGATTAGAAAGACGGCAAGTAAACACTTTGAGGTGTAAACAATTCAGATGCAAATTTAGAAAAATTCATATTAGGCGGAGTTGGTTAGCAGCTAGTTCCATCAAACAACATGTCAGGTTGGCAATTCAGAGTGCGAATGGCCAGATGGGACACGGATGCTGCATTTGTTAGGCCACTATTAAGATACGGAAGAGGCAGCCAGTGATCCATGTGGGTATAGCAAATACAGAGGAAGGAATTGTTTATGTGTTTGATCATCGATCCTGCAATTATGGAGGGCGATGTAGAAGAAACTTACCACCGCATATCACACTCGATGAGGAGGCGGCACTGCAGCCTCCAACGTGCCAAAGCCACGGCACTCCAAGCCAGAAGATCAATGCGTGCATGCACTGCCTCAAATATTCTACAGCATTACTAATACAGCAAATTGAAGCTACTTATTCCAGGTTATGCATCAACGAATCGAACACTTCTGAATCTACTGATAGCATTAAAACCTAAACACAAACCAAAAAAGTACACCTTTAATACTGCAGGTAGAGGAACACAGGTAAATCATTTTAAGCAGGTGAAACAATCTTCAACGTTAGCACCCACTTATACCACGACGAGCTAAACCACAGCTAAACTGACGTAACACATCTTATGGGGGGGTTTGATGCATTTAGCTACAAACAGACGAGAGACAGAGAGAGACCGCGCGCGTTAATGCAGAGCGACGCGGCGGTAGTCATTCAGTAATAAAATCATCATATTGGAAAGAACACTCAAACCCTTATCGAAATCAGAGAGGAGGACAGATTTTCTATAGGATTAAATTCATTTATGGTATTGAAGTGACATGAATTGCATGCTCATTGATATATCCTATCCTAAATATGCATGATGAAATAAAATTTGAGAGCCGAGCATAGGCGGATTTAATGTCGCTATCAGAATCACTCATAATCTGAGATAGAAAGAGAACGCCCTCTCGTGCTTCCCATGTCGATCAGAACCCACGCAAAGATACGGCGGTTGCAGTTAGAGGTGATGGTAACTACTTTCCCTAGCAGGTATCAAGCATAAGCAATTCCTCACTTCTGAATGGTTTCGAGAACGAAAGATTCTCGACATAGAATTTGCATATTCAATAATGCAGCGTATTAATGACTGATCAGAAGTTTCTTGACCATATAAGTACGTTTAGAAAGAAATTTGAAAAATAAAAATGTATTTTTGCAAACATTTTTGAGCAGTTCATCGCCGTTATGATGTTAAAGACTGCTGCACCCATCTTTACTTCATATAGGAAAATCTTTTCAACAATAACAAGAGATTAACATTAGATGGTATGCAATTCATTCGAATCTTTCAGAACATTTGTGTTTTACATTACCGCAACGGAACATCATCACAAGGAAATCCGATCAAATCTCATCGCCTTCATTCTTTTGAAGAAAACTAAGCCTTTGGATAGGTAACCTTTTTAAATATTAGAAAATAATTTACTATTTCAGAGGAATCTCTAAACGACGCATTAATCGAATACCATTTGCAATTGATACCTGTTTAGAAGTGAAGTTCTATGTCTTTCTTAGCTCGACTTAACTTTATGCAATGAACTGGTGAGAAATTTCAATTGTGGTATAGATCAATGAAAAGTTCATTATTGGGTATATCAGAAATTCACTTCCTTTTTTTTCAGCTAAATGAACGCAAAATTGAATATGAGCGATAACGTAGGGTCACTCAGTAACGTCTTTGATGACATCGTTAATGACATGGAGCAAGGCTCTTATCGCTTATTGAGAAGAAAGGTTCAAAATTTTGAATTAGCACTCCATATATCTAAACTGTGTTGTACCTAAAATATTGGAACGGATAATTACTAGATGTACATGAAAATTATCTTTGATGTCAACCAGTTATTGCCTTAATATTAACAGCGGTTACTTAGCAGAAGACCAGCCATATTGCTCGTCCTCCAAATTTGTTAAATTTAGTTGTCACATGCTGGTATGGCGGATATGTAGATTGTATAATTTCTTTTCTGACCATTTACAACTAATACATGTTGAAGGCTTCTTTTGCGACTTTCAAAAGATTAAAGGCTTACTCCTTCAGAGTTCAGATCTTGCTCCTTTCTTCCTTCTTATTTTTATAAATATCTTCCACAAAATCTTCCTTCTGATTGCTACAGCTTCCGTTTCGCTGGTGACATCTAGATATTGATTATCTGCAAAATATCTTCGACTATAGCGGCCGCTGGTCTTGTGAACTTCTGTCGCTTCTTACTCCCGATAAAACAACTCTCATTCGAATTCGGTTGTGTACAGAGTAATAATCCGAACAATGCTCTTTTCATGAGGTGCGATCTCCCTATATCACCTTCATCAGTCATGAACTCGGTGTCATAGTTGCAAACACAATTTCCTTCCATTTGTAGTGCCATATAAACACCGATACAAGAGTATCCATGATCTTGCGCAAGTTCACTTCCAGAAACTTCTTCTTGCTCACTAAACAAGTTTATTATGACTAATTCTCGAGGATATCTCAGGTGTGGTCATCATATAGCGATATTCATTAAATAAACCTAATCGAAGATGTTTCACTGCTCGAATCTCAAGAAAACATTAACAGCTCTCAAAAAAATTTTAGATAAAGTGAAATGAAATAAATTAATATTTGAATAAGACCCGCACTATTCATTAGCAAATCTGAGCGGTGTCGTTTTCATTTTGTTTTCTATGTTGTATAGAAACAAGTTGATCTCTGCTCTACAGAATTTCTTTAATATGCCAAACCTATTCACCTAAAATTCATGAACTTACTGTTAATAAATGCTATCTGAATGAACTCTCAAGAAGATAATAAATGAATGGAATCCATCATCAGAATAAGTGAACAATGTTTCACCACTCTTCACCTTTCGAAGCTGATTAGCGTCAATTCCATTATAATCACTCGATTTTATAGCATTAGTCATGTATTGGAAAATCCTTCATCTTATCTGCTTTTAATGTCATACTCAATGTGAATTATATGTTTCTGTTCACTTTTTTCCTCTTCTTTTTCTCATATTTAACTGTACAAATAAAATGCTTTTTTTACATTCTGGTGGACCGGATGCTGATGCACTAACTCATTTCAAATGAGCATAATGAAATATGCTTTTTCTCTGCTCCTCTGCCTGCCTGTTAATGAACCCACTCGCTTTTGTATGCATTTGTTGATCGCAATGGGCAGTGGAGGTATCAATCAGTTTCAACTGGATTGCATAGTTGGAGTAATGCTAGTGAAGATGGGAGGAGTGGAGAGGTCGAATCGTGGTTTGGCACGCACGTATGTTGTTGACTGAGATTCGTAGCACTGGTGTTGCGATTTTTCGGTGTAAATATCATCGGTTGCTTGTAGGTTCGTTCATGTTTTCCTCCCAGCGAGAGTATTACTCTCATAAGGAATTTCGTAATCATCTCCATGATTTCATGAGCCGAAGTATATGGTATGTGAATTCGTGCAGTACAGAGTGATTTCTGGGTGTGGAATATTTTCATAGGCTGTTGGAAGAAGAAACGATAACAGAATGATTGAGTGCGATGCGAGCGTGGCTTTGGATAAATCCGTACCTTCCAACACATAAATGAGCAATAGAATCCGCATGTTTGTAGTGTTATAGAATTTTCAAAACTAGAGAAAACTTATCGGTTTCAGATGGTTTCAGTGTCATTCAAAGTTCTCGGATGATAACAAAACAGCTAAGGAATAAAAAAAAGTGAAGTGAATGATAAACAGATAGGAATAAAATAGGTTGCGAGGAGCACATGAGAAATAAACTAAATGAATTCGAGTGGAATGAAGTAAAGTGAATTTAAATATCTACTACTAACTAAAAATTGAGCATAAAGATTTGTCAATTAAAGGCTTACTTCATTTCAGGTTTATTTCTCGTTTTTGTTACTTTACTTAACTTGGTTTGATTCACTTCTCTTTCACTTCCTGCTATTAGTCTCGTTGCCTCTTTGATTCATCCTCCCCCATCCCATACCTGCCCCGTGTGCCTTTTACTCATTAGTTGATATGTTATCACCTGATGGTGCTATAAGGCAGTGAAACATTGTTGGTATTATTTCTTGCACATAAAAGAGTGCCACTTGTCTAGGTGCCCATTATATCGAAGATAGTCGGTTCCTAAGACGATTGATGGGAATAATCAAAACAGATATCGTTTTCACTCTATTGGCAAACGATTGTTGTGAATTTGCGATGTAAAAATCGTCGTTGTCTCAAAAAAAAAATCACACATAAAAACTTTATTGGCACACAGATCCAATGGAACACTAGACGTGACTATTTAAGGTTTGTTACACATATTCCTCAATTATGCATTCAGCAGTTACACTTTATGCAAATAAAAATAAACAGCTCGCTGCATTGAAACAAATTCACTGTACAGTTATTTAAGCAACAACACTATCAAATGCAACGTTGTAAACGTTGTACTTCCGCACAAGCAGTACGGCACGATTGCTTCTATGAACAACAGGGTCAATATGGTGCACCTTGGTTTATACATCAAATAAAAAGTGTCACAGGTGAAATACCTATACCTCCTCACCCCTTCATAACGCAGAGAGTACTGTAGAACGCCCTGAAACTGTACAGCATTTATCTCATGCTCTAAGATACGAAAAAAAAGCAACTATGAACACAATTGCTGCCGAGTGTAATACCAACTAGGAACAATTTCTTGCAAGCCATCATTTCTTTTAGGACCATTATGGAAAATAGAGAAATCTTTGGAAACTGCACCAATCGAACCGAATGGTCCAAGTTTTAGGGATGCCGAGGATAGAGCACTAAAGAAAAACAAGCATTATTCGAATCAATCACAAATAGATGGTAATGTGAATAGGACAAACATGCTTTAAATATGAAATACGCAAAGAGCACGAAATGATTAAGGATTTTTAACGCTCTCGCTTAAAAATTCCACCTATTCCAATGGACAAATATGTCACTGCTCCTACAGCGAAACGATAATGAAGGTAGGACGACACCGGTGAAAATCTTAGCTTCATTGATGTACATTTTCGATAACGTAATAACATGCTATCTTGCAGAGATTCCTGACTAGATTATCAGTCACAACTCGTAGCTTATTTCAACAAGAAGGAAATCTTGTCTTCTAATGGTATTTGAAGGATGGTGCAACATAATCAGAGGAATATAACCGTTTGAAATACGTGGTCTCATTCTCTGAGGATAAAGGGAATTCCACAAGAGTGGAAAAGTGAATGTCCTCACAAAAATTATCTCGAATAAAATTCTTCATTTCAGAGGTAACGATTGGGAACATATTTTTAAATTTTGCCTCTCTTGTTCTGAAAAGTAAATCCGTTTAAATATCTGTTCGTTGCGAAATGATCTCGGTGACTATTGTGATACTATAAGAATCTGCGGAATATTATCCAAGATCAAGTAGCTCTAAAATCATTGATAACTTATAGAAAGAATAAATGATAAGAAGCATTACAAGAGAAGCACAGAGTTTATGAGGAAGAAGAGATCAGGGTTGGTTGAGCATCGGAATCGAGGCATGATTGTACAGGCCTTGCGCCATCAGATGTAATGCGAGCACGGGTCGCTGACCGGATGCCTTCTTCAGTTTGGCCCTCTTGTTCTGAAACACAACCAAATAAACTGTTTTCATCTAGTTAATACCTAACAAACACTTATCTAATTATAAACACCTTGTGATTTAATAGCAAATCGAACTATCAAGGTTAACAACCACTTTTGAATAGAAGTCTAGCACGTAGTTCAAAGCAAGCAATTTGGCACAGAGTCACTCTGACCAATCTTCGGTGAGTATCTCATATTCAGATGTCGCACGTTTGAAACTTATAACTCATCATGATGCTTACAATAATCTATTGTGAGCAGTGATATAAAAGCTCCGGAGTCATATTACTATGACTGGCAAAGTAATATGCATAGTGCTGCATTCGGGTGACCAAGCCTCGCATTAGCAGATGAAAACACTATTTACAATTTATGACTAAGTTGCATTCTTTACTCGAGAATTCTGGGCGGATAAAAAAAATAATTGCATTGTTTGTCATTTCAAATACTAAAGCAAAATTTCAGAAGGAAAGCCTATATGCTTTCTTCAGTATATGCTCCCTTGCTTCCCCCAATCGGCTGTAATAATCAATGACGCTTCGTTCATTGAAAACATAGAAATAAGAGTTATAACTGATCAAGTGAGGAGTTGGTGTTATTGCTGGGCAAATGTTTATGGCAAATGTGAACGTCAATACAACCAATGAGATGAACTTCACAGAGAGCATTTGTAAATCATAAAGGTGATGATGAATTGGTTGCTTTCCATCATGCATCAGCATCGCTACTAATTACCTTAATTGGCATTTATACGCCACAAGGTCGTGCTTATCATTATCTCATCGACACGACACAACCCTCCCCACTGCTTTCTCGCATTCGATCGACAACTCGAATGCGCATTCCTTGACCGCGATATGCCTTACAAATTAACGCTTTTTGCACTGATATCAGGCGAAAGTCGTCCGAGAAAGATGAAAAATTCAACGACCCAAGAAAGGGAGAGATGCGGACGAGACATAGCGGGACAGCGGCTCAGAAGGAAGGTTTTCTGACAATTTTTGCACAGGAATATTTGTGCTATCGGTCTAGGAACTTCTTTCATGTAAAAGGATTGGGATTTATTTCAATTGAAATTTTTGTTGAATGTCGTTTCATTCAACTTGCACTACGGTATCAAAAGTATTTATATGTAGCCCCCTTCCCTTAACCCCTCACTCCTCCCTCTGCAACGTTCTCCGGAAGATAAGGTCTATGAAAGTTTAATTATGCTGTCGGTTGAGGTGATTGGGGTAAGGTGTGGTGTTCGCCTGAAAGCGGTGCGTTTACAAAGGAGTGTAGATGAATTGTGCCTTCAAATTGTTGCGGGAACTGGTCCCTGAAGCGGGAAACGAAAGCGCTCATAAAGAAAGGGAGATAGACGATGAAATTGTCACCTGTGCGTTTGCATGTCTGCGCACTCATTTACAAATTCCTTAGTGGCCGATTGTTATCTTCATAGATGAACATGGTGATACGAGTTCACATTGCGCGCCACTTCGCATTTACACGGCATACTCCCTGTGTTCACTATGAAAAACACCAACAACTAACTCATTGCCACCCATCATGCGATTATTTGTATGCATACACGATGCTTTGAAAGTGTTCTTGAAGGTCTTACAGCGATCACACAGATTCCTGAATGATGCACTAACTTAGCCGTAATTTACATTCATCCATAAAAAGTTAAGATATCTGCAATTCGATTCTATTTTTTCGCATTAGAAATAATACCAAATGCTGCCTTAAATCCTAAACGTATTGAATCTAGTAACACTAAAAATTCATTTTTCTTGAGGAACTCACCTGAGGTTAAAAAACAATTGAAAATTGTATATGCTAACGACAACCGACAAATAGGGATTCAATAAAGTGGTTTATTAGGTGCTGCACTCATTGCTACCGTAATTTATGGAGGATCTGAAAATAGACATTTCACAAATGAAGACACGCTTTCTAAAATCGGAGTCGTTCGGCGCATTTTCGCACACTGCCGAACGCTATCCGTTGGAAACATTTCTTGGGTGAGGTATCCTCATGTCGTGTTCTCTCTCGATCATTAACGCAAAATTCTTAATGATATTTCCATTCAGCAAACTCTGACAAATGAATTGATGCTAAATTTTATCGCTCTAAAGATAAAAGAAAAACTTTTTCCTATAGTCTATTCTAATGTGTTTATAAATATTTGTTGCTGCTTTCATACTTATAAATACCTTTTTTTGCGCAATGCCTTACAACTATGAGCAATGTTTTACATCGATCGTTGATATGCTTCGTAACCTCGAACAAAATCACTGACGTTAGGGTTTATATTGGAAGTTAGACGGTATTGAGAGTAAATGTTTTCTTCTTCTTTAGATACAGACGCAAATAAGTGCTCCTAAATACGGCATGAAAAGACATGAAATTTACTGTGAACCGTTACAAGCACCAATGTATCATTGAGATGGTGACAGCTGTTGAGACACATAAAGAACGCACACGACGATGCACCTCTTTGAAATTTGTTGAGAAAACGATTATAGCAAAGGGTGATGAAAGTGCGCGCCGTTTGCTATCCATCAACAATAATGCCACACTTTACTCTACGCCAAATAGGTACGGTAATCATTGCCGCCTGCTTGATTGCCCTTCTGCATTATGTGGTTCATTCAGAAAGCAAGAAGCTTTAAGCTGCTTGCAATGAATCGGGGATAATGTTGATTGCTTGTTTGTTTAGCCATCAACGGATCGCATATGATGATTCACTAGTGAGTTTTTATAACATAGACAGGAAGGAGGAATTTAGAAGGATTTACCGAAAGGAAAAAATTAGAATGGTTGAAAGACTATTTATTAATGAATAAGGTGCTGCAAGCAGTACACGCTCCCAAAGCATCATCAGAGAAACCTCATATACTTTAATTATGGGGAACCCGAGCAGAGCTAATATTCATATCAACTAGGTGGATTCACAAGCACCTCATGGAGCAGTCGAGTGTGAAAGTGGACAATCTATAAAGAATCATGACACCTTTGTAATCACTCGTTTGCAATATTACTTTCTCGCAGCGAAGTAAAAGGCATTAAAACAACGTTTCAAAATCAGATGCACGATGTTTAAAAGTGGTATCATAGGGAATCAGTGGAACGCCAACTACAACTAATTCTACAGTAGTGCGCCGCATTCTCTTAAAGGGTAATGTATCAACAAGGTGTCAGATTCATCGTCGGCACCGAATCGACGACAAGCTCTAAACAAAGAGGCAATCTATCAAAGTTGGCTCTGGTTTTTTGACTTGCAAATGCGATTCCCATTAAGGCGTCTTCGTTCACCAACTTTGAAAATTCAAAACTCAAAACAGTACAGAAGCGTCACTAACATCGCGAAATAATGCCGCATCAAATTGATGGGGTCATTGCAGGATAAACTTCGCTCAAAAAAATGTTTAAAATGATTTCACAATCAGAACAGCTTAAAGAGTCATTTCAGGTGAGCATAACATTTCAGCAGTACATTATCACCTGAATAATCGCAAAATTTTAGGCAATTTTTGGCCATTTATTGGTGAAAAATTCAACAACACTTTCCCGTCACCGATTCCTTTAAGAGTTCGATAATTTTCATTAGTTAACAATTTCAAATTTATTCATTGATTTATTCACACATGCCTATCAGATCATACACTCTCATTTATCATCAACGAGTGAATGCGGTTATCCGGTCTTATCCAGCAAAAGCATCAAAATGCAGCAAAATATATGAAGGTTATGAATGCATTGCATGCATTTTAACAGAGATAGACTATTTACGAATGGTGCGCAATGAATTTTCAAATTGTCCCATAGTTGACTGATTTATTCTCGAAAATCGTGACTAAGCGTCGGCGGTAGAGGAGGAAATGTCAATATTTGAGAATCTCAAACCTTATTAAACATCGCAATAGGTAAGCCTTCTCTATGCTTTTCGTGAGCAAACAAGAAGATAATCCCAGTCTTATCACTAACCTGTGATGCTTTTCACCCAATCCAGTATTTTAGGACCACAAGTTAGGCAGTGAATCATTATTATTATTTCATTAGTGGTTCTTGAGAAAAAACTACAAGCGATCAGAAATACAAGTTGATGGTTGTATCTACCAAACCTTTTGTTCTTTGCCATGTTTGGGAGGGAGGGCGTGGGGGAGGTGGGAGTAGAGAAGGCGGAAAAGCAATAGTAATAAGTATTTTGTTCGCTCAAAATTTGTGATGTTGATTTATCAGTGTGAATTCTCCTTTGATATAATCGCTCTTCTCACATTGCATTCTTTGAAATCATGCGCTCGCTATCGCATTCATATACAACGATTTAAATGCGAAGTTGTCTGCATTCGCTAATCGCGTTGATACACCTCTATGGGCCATTCATAAAAATATTCAACTTTACGCCTTGATAATTAGTGAAATGATGCGTTAACGAATGTTTTTACTTATCGGTTACTTAATACTCCTAATTATTGTCACATCATCATCGAATAATATAAACAAGAGAAACGAACACTCTGCAATGAAATGAGGAAATCTTTAAAAACGTTGTTATGATGCGCAGTTAATTGCACTTTCTTCCTATCAATAAGAAACCGAATGTATAAAAAACCACACTCGCTAAAGTTGAGAACATCTCTGTGCTTATTTCATTCGTTGTAAAGGAGAGATAAATGAATACAGCGGACTTTTGCTCCCTTTATAAAGCAATATGAATTATGGATGTATGTGAAGCTGAACCCGATTGCATTCTGCGATCACTTCAGAGCACATCTGCACGCCAATACAGACAGATAATGAGGTAAGAGCACATTTATAAATGCCTGCACCCTCAAGAGAATCATTTTGGAGCGGCAATCGCTCTCTTTTCTGTCTCAAAATATTGAGCAGCAACGTCTAAACGAATGAATGAAATCGAAACACAACCTGGAACCAAATTTTGATTTGCGACTCATTCAGACCGAGCTCATGAGCTAGTTCCTGACGTCGTTTCTCAGTAAGGTAGCGATTGTCCATGAACTGCTCCTTGAGCCGCTCGAGTTGCTCTGCGGTGAATGCAGTTCGTGGACGTTTCTCTTCCTCGCTCGGGTTCGATTCTTTCCTCTTTACGCGCCTACATCGAGGCCCTGGATTGAATAATCAAAGTCACAAAAAATCCTAAAGTGGGAGATTCCCAAATTCTTTCTGAAAAACACCAAATTCTTCAGCTGATGGCACTCTCCTTTCAGAACTCAGAAAATTTACACCAAATATTCGCGCTATTCTACCAATCTATTATCACATTATCCTTCTGTTTTAGATTTCAAATGATCTTCGCAATGAAGTTATTGCTACTTTGCCGTCATCTCAAAATTTAGCAGAGGAAAACATAAAAATGAATCTATTGGTATTATATAGATGAAATGGAAAAGGTAAAGGTTTATTGCGTTGGTGAAAAAGCATCAACCATATAATCTCTCGTCAGAAACAACAGTGTTTTTTATTTCGATGATGTTCTATCGAGTTACCTAAACAGTTATTGTACCAATATTTGAGGTGCTTTTATTTGAAAATTACGATAGCTGCTAAATGATTGATAATTTGCATAAGCTCTCGAATGTATTGCAAATGACAGCACTTGAAAGACCTGAGCTTGGTCGGTCTGAGTAACGAGTGCAGTAGATCCATGCAGGGAATGGTACGCCAATGTTCTCTTGAGCACTCCTCGAGCTGCTTGCTTTTGTGCTTTTCACATGCTGAAAACGTTGATAAGCATCTCACTCGAAAGAAAAAAGCCGATGTTCCACAACAAAACTTGTCTTTGGTGACTTACTTCACTAAAATTTTAGGGTTCTATCTTCAAATTACGCTTTCATAAGCGACTGCACTCAATACAAGACGCCCCCTTGAAAAATGTTTTTCTCGTTGCATGAAAATTTGCGTTGCAATCAAATTTTTGATGGTTTAGATAATAAATCTAATGCAGTCTCGCTTCGCTGCATTGCACACAATAACCTTCATAATTTCTCTTACATTTCCAATATAATCTAAAATTAATTTCAGTACGATTTTTTTTAAAGCTAGTGGAGTGGGACTACTTTTCATGCTATGAAAGGATTGTCAATGTTTTTCACTCATCATCAGTGTCTATAATATTGTTCAAAAACGAGTTTTCTATACTAAGGGGAATAGATTTTCGATAAATTGCACTGATTAAAGAACCTTTCCAAAATCAGGGTCGAGAATATTCTGAATGGAGAATTTGAGTTCAGGACTCGAATGAGGTGATCGTGAACTTCTGTTGAATGGTTCTGGAGATGAAAGTCCCTCCACCGAATCCGACATCATTCCCATTTGGCCGTTTCCTTCTAAGAAAATATTTCTTATAAAAAGCACATGAATCCTCACGCGTTTACACGAATCACTCTTGACGGAAGAAAAGTTTATCTTATTAGATGGGCCACAAAGATATATTAGAAATTTGCATGTATTCATGTAAACTTTTCGATTATATTTCCCCATATGAAGCATTTTTTTGCAATATGCAAATATAAAAGCCAATTGTGGCGCATAAAAGGGCAGTTACCTTTTCGAACATACAAGCTATAAGATATAAGTATTCTACAACTATAAACAATGCAAAAAAGTGAACAGTTATTCTTAACAGTGATATACTGATAATGAACGTTGCTAATTTCTAAATTCTTTATAACTCCTTAAGATATTAGGTTGCATGCAAATTTCGTATTTTTGACTGAAACGCCTCACAGTGGGAATCTTTCACATCTACTCGAATTATAAGCGCTGTTTTGATAAGCATTATGCATAAAATTCGAAGTTTTTGAGAGTTTTATCAAACACCAAGATGTATGGCTTAACATTTAATGCAATGCGATCGCTTTAAAAGATTTCAATTTTTTTAGATTTTAATTATAAAACAAATTTTGTTTGATTTTCGTTGTGAATCCATGTAGATGTTAATCGATAAGAAAAGCTATTGCAATAAAACGTTACTATAATATGTGAGCTGCATAATTCTATAAGAAACACTGAGATTTGTAGGAAATTTCACTCGAGAAAAAAAAAAGAAGGAAACTGTTCAAGTTGTATAGCAAAATGGCAAAGTTTATTGCAAAATTGGATTAGAGACGTTAATAATGACGTCAAAGGCATATGTGCTGACAATATGAAACTAAATCAAAGTCACTAATTATCACTTAAAGCGATATGCAAAACCTATATTAGAGAGACTAAGTTTCAATAATTTTTACATAATTAGTCAATAATTTGATCACAACATCTTAACAAACAAGCGTTCAAGAGCAAAAAAAAAAAACGCCATCTTCGCTCGCATTTCACTTTATAAGGTGCCGTCTCCGACATATGATCGTCACCTTTGCACTCGAAACTGAACATCGCTAATTGAGCATTAAAGAGATTTGTAACGCCTTCTACCGTATGCCAATCGTCGATTGGATAATTGTAAACGATAGGCGGTGCCAATTCAATCGAGCGGCATCACAAAAAAGATCGCCGAATCGAATCAATTGAGGCGGTAAGCGAGGCTGAATGAGCGCGATTGACGATAAATAAAGCATGATAGGGGTTTAGCGATGTATAATTGTCGATGCACACGTCGCATGTCAACGTTAAACACATCGAAATTGCAATCGCCTTTGAGAATAAGCCAATTTGCGGGTTATCTCTCTGCAATAAGCACATCCATTAAGGATGATGTGAAGTCGCTAAGCTAGATCCCCTAATGCAAACAAACAACTAAAGGCATTGCAAATGTGCATTTTGTTGCATTAATCGTCTATTATTGAAGTTGTCGTTGCAATTGCAATGCAATTACTTAGCCTCGTTAATCGACGGGTATCAATGAAAACTTCGTTTACAATGAAGAAGCACGAAAGGATCGATTAACAATTGCTCTTCCCGTTTCAACCTCTTTCTTTCCCCCACCTCTTATTCAGCGCCACGTGTCAAGTTCCTATATAACTACCTTAAAACTCTGCTGGATGTAAGGCGAATGAGACGTAAAAGGTTTTTAAAGGATCATTCGATGTGTATATTCTGGAAACAGTGCAATAATGAAGATAGAAGGCCAACCGTTTCTATTAAGAGCACAAAGGCGCATTCTTGTTATTAATTATAGGTAGAGTATGTTGGATATCATGCTGAGTGGAGTAAAGGTAGCAATTAACTTGGTGGCCTACGTTCATGTTTGAGTTGTTGCACTCAACCAAGCGCGCAAAAAGCGACCAACAATCATGTATAATCACCAATAATATGTTACATATAATCTTACTATAAATCTTCCAAAAATCGTTGTAGCTATACTTATCGCTTTTTCACGGGAAACGTCCGTGCTTCGGCAAGAACGAAATTAGAGAAAGTACCACAGCGAAGGATGAGGCGTTCATATTTTGACCCCTATCTAGATGACACACTCATTGCAATGCGATCACAACGCTAAGTGAATCGCAAACTTCTCTCGATTGTCTTGTCTTCAGTCTCACTATTTACGTACGAATCGTTGTGATTTCTTTTGGCATAAGATTGTATCGTCCTCGCTCGACTTCGCCTCAATTAAAGTCGACCTTTATCGACGAGAATCCATCGCAAAAGAGAATCTGACGGCCTCGATTTTGTTGACAATATTTATTGCGTGTAAACTTCACTCTCTTTGCTCACATTCGAATGCATGGAAAGGATGTCATCACACGTGGCACATCAAACGCACCGAAATCGAAAATAAAAAGTTCCATTTCGACACTTGGGGAATTTCCGAACTTCAGATTCCGTATTTTCATATAACGCCGTTGTAGGTGAGTGTTGAAAAATTACATGTTAAGGCGTTTCTTCATTTGCTCGCATAAAATTTATTTCGTTGCCGATATAAGGATGGGTTAAGGTCAATATGTTGAGTCAAGATTAATTATAAGGAAGATAGTACAAATGGCAGTGAAGAAAGTCATTTCGATCGACAGAAGCCTTCCAATTTGTCATCTATTCCTCGTCAACTCTGCGTGACAAACATTTCATATGCTTGATATTCTTTTCTAATAGGCAAAATGAACGTTTATTCATTCGGCAACAAAATAAAAAAAGAGAATCGGCAACAGATTATTTTAGCCATAAATGAACGGTATGACAAGATTTTTGTAATGTTTGCATACATAAGCAGTTCATGAGGAAGAAATTCAATGTGAGCTTCCGTGACAGCAATGACCATAACCACTCAACAGTGAACAATTGCTATTTTCCTTGAAATGAACCATTCATAAACTGAAATGAAATGAAGTTTAAGTGCAATTGCTTTCCACTTTTGTCAATAAAATCAGTGACCAAAGCACTACTGTGAACGATTGGCTGAAGATTTGCTGAGACCATTATTCGTGATTGTGATATTCGAAAATTTACGAAAAATACTGATTTCCATGTTTGACATTAATCGCTGAGGGAAATTCAATGCCATCCAACAAAGTTTCTTCGATGACCAGTCGTTGAACAATTTATATATCGAACGATCTTTTCGATTGCATAATATTAGTGGTTAGCATTGGTTGTTCAGTCGTTTTTCCTTAGCACTTAACTATATCACAAGTAGAATGTTTAGGAAAGAGAGAGGGAAGAGGGAAGGAAAGAGGTTGTAGGAATGAAATGTTGTACGTGAGCAATATTGAAAAGTCTCCAAATAAGGTCATGGAGGCATATGCAAGCAAGTTGAGTGGGCGATCACTTACAAATGAGCCGATAAGACAGCATGAAAGCAAAGTTGTCGGAGCACATCAAGCATCATCGATCTGGTTTTGTTTTTGGCTGGTGGAAAATGCCGATGCGGACTCTTCCCACAGAATCGATCATCCACGTTTGTGCCGCCGATCGCTTTGAGGAGCCGTTATCGTCAATGATTCGCTCTCCTCTTGTATTTGTTTCATAACCGAACTAGTTTTTCGCGTTTTTTACTCTCTTTTCATGGGACTAGCACTCGTCTACAGCATTAACCATGCCGTCCAAACTCTTCTTCTGCCACAGAGACATCGATAAGTACATCAAATTTACAAAAAATGGTGGTTAAATCATCTTATGAATACATTACGATTCAATGAGCTGCGCAAAAAAGTTTACTCTTCATTCCTTTTTCTTATAGAATTCATCACTGCTTTCATCGTGCGAATCGCAAAATGTTCCACATACAATAAGTGCAAATTATTAGCCAGCGTTTCGAGGTGTCCTCAGATCGGAATCGAAGTTTCCGGTATAGCAGATGACCAACAACTCGGCTTCTCACAATTCATACCACTTGCATCACTTTTCGATGATCATAGGAAGCAAGAGATGTATTCTTGAAACACCTATCGAAAAAGCGAGGTGGAAAATATGAGAAATAACATGCTAACATTTATTTCATTTTATGTTATTAAATTTAACATAGGATGGCCTGAAATCACGGAACGATTCAGTGCTGCCTTAAGGAGGACAAAAAAACCAGACAAGAGCTTTAAGGGATGGCAATAATTAAGCACAAAATCACTAAAAAGGGAGCACTGTCGCTGGCCACCTCCACCTATTTTGTTTAAAGCTGTTTTGAAAATCGGCAGCTACAACCGATATCCTGCATTGACTAATTAGCGATAGAACTGCAAGCGACACTGTCTCTATGCCACTCGAATGATGATATATGAATGCGGCATCGACATGAGTGCACAAAGTAAAAAGTGACTATTTTATAGATCGTATCGTTAACACAAGTAGTAACGTGGGAATATGTGCCCTTACCAAGTGAGGATGCTCATCGTAGAAGAAACAATTGTCAAGACGACTATTGATTTCGTCTTTACGCATGCTCACTTTGTATTTATAATCTTCGTTTGGTAAGACAAAGGAACTCGGTGATCCACATTTAAAGAAGTGCCATAAGAATTTGTACCATAGATGATTTGTAACGATGAAAAAACAATACTGAACGAAAAAAGTGAATGTGAAAGGAATATATGTAATCCTCAAGCTGCAATATCACCTCAGGAAGAGGGTCAGAATGAAGTAAATAAAATTTTGGAAAGGAACCAGTATGAAAGGAATGACGTAATCGAGGAAAATGCCGTGGGGGTCATCGTACGAAGTGTGTGCTGTCAGCACAATTTGCAGTTAAAGATACTTGTCACATTGTTGTGTTGGTGTCAGTTCGTGTTGCATTTAACACCAATCAACTACGCATCTCTCCCTTTCTCTTATAACCAGCTCTCACTTTATCAGTAGACATTTTTTCGGTTGTAATTATTATCACTACCGTATTGCTCGAGCAAGTTCTCTTCCAGCTCTAACTCTATAAGGTTGAGCATCAGATTGACGGCACATACATAATACTTGGGGGAATGCTGTTAAGCGAGGGTGTGATGTATGAGTATGAGAATGCACTGTAAATTTCTCCATGGTGATATATTTTCAGCAAGACTCGAATTTCCATATACGCGCTAATCTATGTCAAGTGGATGTCTAATCAGAACCAACGATTGTTTCTATCATGATCAGCGTGCTTACAACATAGAAATCTAAAATCTCCTATTGAAGTGATCAACACAAGGCATTGAACCTCCGTCCATATACGACGGCCACTTCATCCACCAATATCCGTTCGCGTTTGTCCACAAAACCAATCGCTTTCATGCCTTGATTAAGCTGCCTTTCACAACATTCCATCTATGCGAACCGAAGGAATGAGACTGGATGACGCAAACTGCAGTTTCCTGGGAATCTAGAGATGTTCCCCTTGTCTACAAGTTGAGCATTCGGAAATGTCCTTCCATTTAAATCTATAGTGTTGAGTTGATGCCGAAAACGCTTCTAAAGAACAAAACTTGTGTTTAAATTGGGAATGAATTTTGCTCAAAATGGAGTCCTCAATAATGTCGTTGAAAAAATGATTCGCTTAATGATTTGCATTGCAAATCGTAAGAAACCGACAACTTTTCCAGTTTTCATCGACGGAAGACTCATAATGAGTTGGTGACAGCTGGGATATTTAAAACATTTAACTGCATTCTACGAGCAACTCAGAACTGCTGCATTAAACATTATAAGAGTGCTTTCATTACTTGTTATGGCCCAATTCTTGGAAATGGTTATCCAGTTTCGGCGCCATTTTTGAGATCGAAAACAGCGATGCTGCAAAATGAATAAATCACTTGAATAGCTTCTCAAGGTTTTTCCAGTTTCAAAATTTTCGAACTATGAAACTCATCTGCACATTTGCGTTCAAAAACCGCCTGAGTATCACTGGCTTGAGTTAGACCACATATTGTATTTTAAAGTAGCCAACGATTTTTCTGGTATTGTATATGATTCAATGTTCTCTTATTCCGATCGATGTAATTTATCATGATCTCATAGTTTCCAACTGTTTCCGTGAGTCTCAACTTTAAATTCAGTACATAATTTTCCTTTCCTTTTCGAATCGTCAGAATGTAGAATAAACTTCCTGCTGATGTTGTCTTATTGCCTAGTATCTTTACGTTCACCGGTCATTTAGGGTATTACAACCTCCGGAAATCTATGAATTTGTGTTTAAATGATGCCGATTTCTGATCATCGTAATCGCTCATCGCTTTCTTTCTTTTTTATGTTTTTAATGTTCTTTATTTCGCATGCGAAATGAAAATTTCAACAATAACAACAACAACAATAGTGATGGAGAAATTTTGCTGAGCATTCGATTCCACAGTTGCTGCAGTCAATGCCACCGATCTGATGCCATGCAATTCTGTTTGAAACTGACGGACGCGCGTATGCGAATCAACGCCCCCCTATTTCTTTCCTATCAAATGATTGGACCTATAGGAACGTAGCCAATATGCATATAGCAAAGAAAACAACAGACACATATAGGCAAATCACAATGCACAAACATACGAAGGTCCCGCGAAATATCCGCTTTTGCAAACTGTTGTAATGTAAGGATGGAATATCGACAAAGTTCACTTTTGTATCGAAACGAAAAATAAAAGTTTCCAAATCACAGATTCGAAATGAATGGTCGGGTTTGTAAATGTGCATTTGTTAATGTCGCCATCAACACAACAGCATCTTTATTTTAATAGAAGCAACCTTGCAGAATAGCAGCGACATATCGGCCATAAACCCCCCAACAAACAATATAAGGAAAGCTGAAACTCAATGAGCAACAATAAGGACCACCTTCACAACCGATGCACATCATTTGGTACAAAGACGATTCTTCTTCTTCTTCTTTTTCTTCACAAGTGGTAGTTTTACCGCGTCTCCATTCGATTCGTCCTTCGGGGATGTAATTTCGCCGACTCCCTCAGGCATTTCTTCCTTTGGTTCCTCCTTTTTAATCTACAACTTCATTCGTATTAACATGGATCCAAATTTGTTTCCAAACTTTCAAATAGTGGAAAAAGTGACAAATAGACGAGTGAATAATTCATGGCACTATTGCAACAACAGAATCTACCCCCCTGTATACTCATACTCCTGTCCTATGTGCCTCTTATCAAAATATAAACTCAAGCAAACCTCTTACAACGGCAATCACCTAATGAAAGTGACAGGTAGAAATGTCGCCAACTTTAAGGAAAACACTCAAACGAAAAGCTCGAAAGAACATGCCTAATAATAATGGATGGAATTTACAGATATAGCATATACTTTGCAGCACTGGTCATAAGCAAGAGCACAATCTTTCAACATCGTTACCATCATCGAAATTTCAGGCAATACGAAAACAGAAGAGAATTGGAAAAAGAAAAAAGGCCAAAATACTCTGCTGCCCCATGCCAGAGCTGCCTTTATTCCATACTAATTTTTCTGAACACCTGCACTAATGGTTTAAGGAATTAATCATTCCCGAGGCAATAGGCAGCAATGAACGGTTTCATTTTTTCCTCGTTGACTACAGTTTCATGCCGTTTCCCTCTCCCCGTTTAGACGATGGCGGCGAATCAGTAACCCATTCAATCCTTTTCTCGTAAGCTCTTTGTTGTTGTGCTAAAAAACTCTAAATAACTTCAAAATCAAACCCAGCGATGCTCGAGTGACCCAATATCGAATGAATAATCAAATCCCATTGCTGCAAGTTGTGCGTTCTTCTTCTTCAATCGTCGTAAAAGTCGTCTCTAAACGATCCATTTTATTCAAAATACATTAACCATTCCTCACGACTTCATTGAATAATCATACACTCACCTTAGTAACTAACCTTCACTACAAAACAGCAATAAATGAAGGTTAAACTTCGATAAGAGCATTGTCCATATTGCAATCACTTACACATTCGGCTTTCTGCCTTGTTAAATATTAAAATTTGAGATGCACTAACAGCTATCGAATAGCACTTCTCATCCCGACATAATTCTCGCATACATCGCTTCACACAGCAGCTTTCGAATGCGACATCAGAGCGCAAACAGAAATCCACATTCGGACTGCAGTTCACTTATGCGTAAAAAACTCTCATCATCAAACAACTTCACACAAATTCTAAACACCTCACCTCACTGGCCTCCTCCTGAATACCTGATTTATGTTTGCCTGCTAAACGAGTATGCTTCTTGGCCCTCGTACCTCTTATCGGTGGTCTTATCAGGCATTTCCCCGAGCGCATACAGTTTGGAACCTCTCTGTTTTTCAACACTTTACCTGAAAAAAATAAAGAAGACAACTAACAGTTTATATTAACGCAAACAACATTTCTAGGACATGATAAAGCCCCTTTATAGACATGTGTGGAAAGCGGTTTCAGGGGTATGTCATGATATACGTTTTGCTTTCAGGGTAGTAAAAGAAGTGATCCAATGGTGCACATTACTGTCACTAAGTTCTGCGACCGGTCATAATTGACGGCAAAGTTGAAACCAATGGATGGGCTGATGGGCATACACGTAAATATGCATAGCCATGACACTCCCTGCAAGTTTATGAAAAACAGGAACTCAACAACCTCAGTTAATGCGGTATTTACAAACAGATGACCTCTAAGCAATTCAAATGACTACAGTTATCGATGCCTGTAGGTTGCTGAGAAATATTTATCGCAATATAACAAATCACTCGCCATCATTTGCGGATTATCACTAGGACTGCAATGGTGATATACTATCGCATTATCACTATCGTTCGATAGTCACGAGAGAACGGTAGGCAACGGATAACGATGGCGCAATTTACAAGTGCTATGGAGATGTCCATCTATCCTCATCAATTTTCTTTACATAAACGTCACGCATTACTCCTTATGCACCCTGTATTTAGCCTTAACTAGCGAGCGTTCTCAAAACATATTACGCAATGGTCATGCGAGAACGACTTCCTCATCAGGGTGGCCAATATTTAGTTTGATTTTTAAATGATCCTTTGTTTATTGATGGATAAGTGAACATCTTTAACAACCCAACAAAAGATGATAAAAAAATTAAGAAAATATTCCACAAGAAATAAAAAACCGAAAAACTAGAAGATTTAAAAAAAAAACGAACCTGACCCATCCGTATTCACATTTACATTCCACTTATTTTCTGTGCTATAAATGATTTATAGCAGAAAAAAGATGACAGATTTATCGATTTACCATTCACTCTCATTATTTAAAATGTTTCATGCCTATATTATTATCGAAATATTATATAAAGAAACATATTTAAAAAAAAAAAACATTACTCACAAATCAGACGCTTATCAAACATGAGATAACCATGCATTGTCTCGGCAGCGATTTGCGCCACATTTTCATCCGTAAACGAAACGAACGCCCATCCCTTGTGATTGCCCGTCTATAATGTCACATAATATTTATTCGTCTGTCAATTAAGCAACCTCTTTATCTAATTTATAAAGCCATTATTTGCATTATAATTCGCATAAACCTTATCCAAACTTCGATATTGCCAAAACCACTTTAAAATTGCCGTTTACTGTAATCGTAAACGCTCGTCAATAAGCATCAACTACATCGATCCTCAACTTGTGCAAATTAGGGTCCATAAATTTGAGCATGATCGTAAACCATACAAAATTTACGCTATTCTATGCATTTTTTTGAGCTTTGTACTTGCATCTTTGAATTGAATTAAACGGATCTTTAAACTATTGGTCTTATACAATGAGGTCTTTTTCGTCCCTAATTTTGGGCTCTTAGTCACTGATGTTGGCTGCTGGATATAGCTGCCATATTTATAACGAATCTTTCCTCACTAATAAGGGAAGAATGGGGAGAGAGAAGCTTGCTGACAGTTTATTCACTTAGAATGCAGACATGTTCCATCATACAGAACATAAAATCTGCAGACGCTCACAAAAAAGGTTAAGAATAAGGATTGAAGAAGATGGCAGAGATGTAATTAAATAGAATGCAATGAGTGGAAAGAGCAAAACGGCGCAATCAAAGAATGCAGTCATTGATCACATTGAGCCGACAGACATTATGTTCAATTAAAGTGTTTGGTGGATGCATAATAGATCGAATATGCCATGCAAAGCATAATAACACTAGTGTCACTCATCCCTCTTTATAATATGCCACAATTCACTCTCAACAAGACATAGAGGAAGAGCAATGACGAAAGAGGGAGGAATAGGCAATGAAGAGTTCGAAACAAAAAGAAAAAAAAACAATCACTTCATAATGTTTTTATCATTGAAGTTGGCATCGATATTGATAGACGGGATATTCTCATCAAAGATTTTGAGCTGTACGCTTTATGTCAATCCTTCCTGGGCAATACTTCTCAGTTCTTAATACTTTCCACTTCAATGATCCTTCAACTATCCGTTCCAATGCAGTGATATCTCTCTTGCCACCTCATTCGCACGGGATATTTCCCGGAAAGAGGTAATATGAGTTGTTTTTTTTAAATTTTCGCTATGGCTGTCATGTTATGTAAACGTCTTCTCTCGTTATAACAAAAGAAAGCATTCGGTGGATCTTTTCCCATAAAACATCCACCTAATTTAGTGATAACAAGAGATATACTCCATAGAATATGCCGTTTACAAAGACCGCTTTTATACCTCAACAGTATTTTGAATCGCACATACGCAAATTTATTCCTCCTCTGAGTTTGTCACGACACCTCCAAGCTTTAAATTAATTTCACAGATTTCAGACGATCAGCACTCTTCCAACAATCCTAAATGAGATGAAACTGTCTGGTGAAAAATGAAGTTAAAGAATGAGATGAAATCCAAGAAACATTTGTTTTCGAACTGCACCCCCAAGTGTGGAAATCATCAAAAGTAGTCGAATTCTGCAGATAATTACAGCTTAACAGAGGGTGGGATCGGGTGCTGACTGACAAATATCACCGAACAAACTAAACTTCGCATGCTAATCCACGATTCACCAGTCTCAGAATCCCACTCCAGTTGACAACACAAAGCCTCCCGGCGTATATCGAACGATTAAGTTATGGAGAATACCGAAAGCATTCTTAAGACTCTACATACCAGTTGAACGTAATTAGCCAGTTGACGATGCAGGTAAATGTACGAGTTGTCTATACACTCGGAGACTTAATAAGGACCGGAAAGAGGTAACGAAGTTCGTTTTATTGAATTGCTTTTCGATAGTCGTCAAGTGACGTTTAATGGTCCACCGCCAAAGCGACTTGCTGTTGTGTACGGGTTGGCGCAAAGTGATTCTTGCTATTGATTAGAGAACAACGCAAAATTAACGTAAAGCAAAGACCTTATTTCATGACGAGTGCCGAAAGGGAAAATCACACTCACACAACAATCAACATTAATTAAATAGTGAAAGATAGGACGAAATAGAAATAGTTTCCAGAGAAAGAGGAAGAGAGAGCGCATGAAAGATAGAGAGAGATTCGAATCGGAAGATGAGGAAAGCAGAGAGGCGTATAAAACTGCGACGAATATAGTCGAGGAAGTAATTAACTATCACATGGGCGATTATTGGCTGATCAAAAGCGCATCCCGTTGATATATGATGAGCAACCGTCTGGGATTGTTTACAGTTAAGTGCTTCACACTTACGGGTTAACTCCCACAAACTAGGTTACATCAGGCTTGCTCTTGATCTATTCTTTTTAGCATTGAGTACATTTTAGATCTCATCCTGAAACTGCAGACGGCACAAGCAAGTATCGGCTGATGCACCCATTGCAATAGACGAGCTAATTCCTCTTAAAGTTTGAGGTCTTTGTTTTTCAGATTCTAGAAGGTGGTAGATGTATCAAACTGCCAAAACATCAGCGATGAAGCACTCAAACTAGATCTAATCAGTCTATTCAAATCAAAGCAATAAATTTTTACCTCATTGATTTACAGTACTAAAAACTCGTTACAAATTGAAACTTTTTGCTAAAGATTAAAAATTATTTAGAACATATAGATGAGTCTGCATACTGTTTTTCAAGATGGAGAGACCTTGTTGCTGAAAAATCCGCCTTCTTCTTGTTGCTTTCTTCCTTCTCTCTCTTCTACACATTTTTTGCAGCTTTTAAAATATAGCTAAATGTTTCGTGCTTGTTTCAATAAATAGCGGAACAACGGGGTAGGGCTAAATGCCTTTATTGCTGTTGCACACGGCTGTATCAACATGTTGACGAAAAAGGTCGTATTTCAATCATTGGCTACTTCCCGTTCATTTGCACTCAAAGCATCTAAAAATTATCTTCGAAGTGCGCAACCTTTTATCTTTTATCTACCTATTCCACTAGATCAACATACGCTCCAATCAATTTTCTTGGACAAACTAGACAAAATTCTGCGCTATTTCAACGAACTCCTTCTTATTTCTCTTATTGTTTATACTCTTTTCTCTCCACAAACTCTCGAAAAATTCTGGAAGATGGGAGTGGCTATCCTTATACTCTTCCTCCGTCTATGCCTTCCTCCAACAAAATTTTTCGCATAGATGGAAGCAAGCTAAAATAAAGAAGAAAGGTGAATCGTTCCAACGCGACAGCTCGATAAGAGCTCTTCTCTAGCTTCCCTCTAGCAAAGAAAAAAAAATGGTAAGGAAACAATCATATTTTTCGTCAACTCAACGGGAAAACAGAATCAACCAAAACAATCGAGAGGAGAAAAAAATCAACGACTTCCTAACGTAGCTCAGTAGCGATTCATCCCACAAAATCTCTTTAATCACTGTTTCTACTCCTTCAGTGGGCTTTATGCTAATTTATCACATTCAGTTAAATTAATATACAAATGACTTGTTAATGTCCCCTTGAAGAAAACAACTAATTTTAGGGTGTGAGTCGACGCGGCGAGAATCGCTAACAGATCGGCATTGAATAAAGAGGAACGCGGTGATTGAGTGGTTCACAGGCGAGTCAATAAAGAAGGCGACATCGGGGAAAGGAAGACACTCTGTCTAACCCAACGGATCGGGGCACCCATATCGGACGTCTCCGATCGTGACCTCAGACATAAGTCCCCAACTCGAAATAACTTTCACTTTTGAGTCTTTTTAACACACTCAAGTGTGGTAGATGATGCTTCGTAGTAAACGCTTTGCACTCATTTCTCTACACTTGATGCAAAAATTTTTGAAAGAGAGTGAACTATGGGAAACAGCACTTAAGCGTATTTATGTACGCGTAACCTGAAGCTTTCCTTAACAATTAAAAACGATAATGTGAGAGAATTTAGAAGATGTAGTTTATTTATATTGGAATCATGCTTCCTAAATCATGTTCCCCTATAAATGACCACATTATAAGGGAGTTATGATTCGTACTCTTTTCTTGCTCACATTCTAACAGTAAACATTAATTCATTTCAGGGCGCTTTAGAATATGAAACTTCAACAAATGAAATCAATGGCACTTTACAAACATTTCAGGAATCAACGAAACAATGATAGAAACCTCCGAGAGTGAGGGAGAGAAAGGGAAGGGAAAGATATATTAGTATGCTTGATAACTCGAATTTACGTCTATAATTGCATATATACTTGCATAAGAATACAAACAACGTCAGCCTTCAATTCACGAAGGAGCTCTCCCCTATTCAAACTCAAATATTGTGAGCAAGAATAAGGGTTTTATTAATTCGGTGGCAATTTCAAGACCACTAAAATACAATAGACTTGCCTTCACACTTCGTGCCACACGAACGCGTCGAACTTTGCCAAATTGTTGAAAATATTTCAATAACTCGTGTTCAAAGAATCCGTAGGGAATATGTCTGATTTTAATGACCTTTGAACGCGCTTCCGGATCACCCAAAGGTGGTAAGTTTCGACGATGAACACGTTTCTTGACGGCTAAAGAAGTCGACGCCTGTTTCACATCAGTTTCCTCAGTGTCCACTTTGACGTGATCCTCCAGCATTGCAAGACTCTGAAGTAGCAAACCGTCCTCTTAACTGCACAAAAACTACAATAAAAGACACCCTTTGCATGCTGGCTTCTTTGATTGGCGTAACTGCTGAAAGGAACTAGACGACATCTCCCACAAAAAATTGAACGTTGCAGACACCGATTCGCCTAAAATGTTACCGGCGATATCGATGTCTCCATCAACTTTCGCATTACTCCTCTCTAGATTCAGTGGAATATGAAGGTGTGGAACGCCTTCTCCAAAATGTGGCCATCTGGCTACGACGATAGTTTCCTCGGTATCATCGACCTTAAGCAATCTACTCATCACTTCCCATATGTTACAAGCAATTCTTCTTGTCTCCACTTCACCTTGGGCTTCATGTGCGACGCAGCCACACAGCTTTCGACACCGCGAGATGGTGGATGATTCCTATGCATCCTGCCTAACCGTCGGTTAACGAGTGGCGGTAGTGTTATTGGTGAAATTACATGGGAGGTAGTGAGATATTACGTCCAAGATTAATCTCCCAAGAAGGATATTTTATTACTCGAAATGCAATCCGGCAGCAGATTCAAATCAACCATTTATCCTCTGCAAACAATAAACATTTACCATCAACTCATCTGATTTCCGTATGTAATGTGGCAGAAGCAATGAACACCACTCATTTTTTCAAAGTGTGCACTCGTCCACCACCAATTCCCACCTTTAGTTCATCTGATGGGGTCTCTACGTCGCTCAAGAGGGAAATATTTCCTTATTAACTTGCGAAGCGAGAACGATCGCAGAGTATTAAAGCCTTTGAGTAAACTCTCCTATCCTTTCTTGATGAACTCAAAGATTGAGACAAGTAAAATCTAACGTTACTGAAACTTGCACCAAAGTACAAGTAATAACAAAATTGATATAACATGTAAGGCATTTTGCGTAATCTTTCGGTGAACATTGCCGACGAGGAAGAAAGGGCGAAACATTTTGTTTGCGCAATCAACATAAGAAGAGAGTTAGATACGCAATGCTGATAGAGCGGCAATTCGAGTGAATCTGGGTTCATCACGCAGCAGGTAATTAGCGCGACATGTCGCGATCTAATCAACACTCACTACCTCTAAAGCACTCGCACCGCCGATGCCACCTTTGCCTTGTCACCCAATCAAACTCCATCCAGGGACCAACAGTTTATAAATTCTAGTCGACTGCACTTGGTGGGTTCAACTTTACTGTCAACTTCAGCCCGCAAGGGTGATTAATAGATAGTGGATCAACTCCTGGGCAGAGCAGAAAAACAGTGATCATGGGATAGAGCAAACTCTCCATAAATGCCTTGATGGAAAGGTCCATACCTATAAAGGACAGCGTGTCTGATTATAGGAAATCAGTGTGCTTCTAACTTTTCCTATGAGTTTTCGTCCTTGCGAGGGTCCGTTCGGATCGAAGCGGTGCGGTGCGCAGTTCGGCCGCGAAGCGTCACGAGCATGAGTTCTTAGTACTGGTTCGCGCGGATGTGGCACTATTCGTACCAAGGTGCTGTCGGAGTAACTCCTCTCTTCCCTCTCCCCCTGCTGTCGTGTTATCCCTTCCGCCCTACTGTTGTTGATTTTTTAAGGCTTGGTGAAAACCTAACCCATCGTTTCCTTGCCAGATTACATAGCACTTGGTCGAGCCTCGAAAGAGAAGGAATTTGCGAGGCAAATTAAAGGTAGAGAGCCAAAACAGAGACCTTACATCCTTATAATCCTACCGACACTCACAATTGACAACTCAAGCATACTTCCCAGCCTTCTCAACAACTCGAGCTCAAGTTGTGCAAATGCAAACTGGACAGACATTGCACCATCTCCACCACAGGCCTTGCTCTTCAGTAGCCTCCATCTCGGACGGGAGACAGACTGACCTCAGCCGCGTTGAACATAAGGACGAGGTGAGGGAGAGAGTACAGTATGCGGGTTTGTATTCCTCTCAGGTAAGAGCAGAAGAGATGCAAACTTCCCAATAATTTGTCAAGACGCAAAAGTGGTGGCGGAAATGACCTACTCCAACCGTGCTGAGAAAGTATCAGCTATCAAGCACGCCAGCAATGTTTACATCTACAAGTCATTTTAACTTACTTGCTGATTATTTATTTGTTAGTTGATTACTTATGTAAATCGCACATACTAGAAGGAAGTCCATAAACTATTTACGGATGACCAAGTTGTGAAGCAGAAGCTGCGGCCACTACCACTCAGTGATTTTCATTTGCGGGTAAATTTGAAAAAGGAAATATAAGCGAACAACTCGCACACTCACGATGAATTAGAGCAAAATATGCAAAAAGATTATTCAACGCATCAGCGCATAAGAACACGCAATTTGTGCAGAAATGCTGCAACGAACACACAACATAGGCCATTTCGAACACTTCTAACCAATATGTAAATATGCGCGCAAGCATCTAAATGCATGTAACGCATAAGTAAGAACGAGTGACAGATTAACACTGTAGTCGCCACGCATTACTTCCAAGCTGGCCACCTTGTATCATAAACAACTAGTGAAGAATGTTAAATGATCGTATCCACCGCTAAAATCGGCGATCATTGCTCAGTTGCCTAATATTTACTACTGACTGAAAAACATGAACCTTCTATGTAAAACAATTAAATTAGCAAGATAACACTAAACGGATCAATGCGAATATGCGATAAATGCTGGAGATTGCTCAACCATACGGTCGATCAGTGGAATATTATTGCACAAAAATATTCATTAGCGCAAGCAGTATAGTTTATGATAAAAGCTCAACATATTTCATCAATAAATAGATAGCTGCAAGAGAATCAACCGATTTAATATGCAAAAAAAGCAACCAGATTAAAGATCAAAAAATATGCATATCACAGGTTATTAAGCGAACAACTAGCAAATAGCATTAAGCAATATAACCTTATCACTACGAGTTGAAAATGGAGCAATTTGTTGTTAGACAATTATACATTTAAATGCTCATTCATCAAGCACGTATCTAAAACCTAGATACAATAGTTTCTCATAGAATCACCGAAATTTAATATGAGGGGAGGGGAAGAGGGAGGGGATGTCGAACAGTGATCATATAGGACCACATCACTAACGAACGCAAAAATAATTTGACTTTATCTAGTGGAACAAATCGTGAAAATTGATGGAATGCAAACCAATAAATAAAATAAAAATCAAAGGAATGCACACCTTAATATTGAAAAACACATCTGCTAACAATGACATATTATCAAATGCATATTATATTATAGTACGGAAAAACTGAACAATTGTTCTAGACGGCACTTTCGAAAATGAATAACAGCACATTATTGTTACTTAGGAAGCCCTACAATTGTTACAGTAGGATGAGCACAGAACACCCAAACAAATTAAACCAACTTTTTTCCCGTTTGGTATTTTTCTCATATTCAAAAAAAGACACTATTAGCAATTGCACATCACGCTAAAATCACTGAATAATTTCGTCTTTTCTCATCACAACAATCACTAACCGAATCAAATATATCGGGAAATGACTGCAAACAGAAACAACTCCGAATATTTAGAAAGATCGAATGGAAATACCCGGAAATAGATAAAGGCAAATTAGTACAAAAGTGAAGATTTCATATAAGCACAACGCAGAAAGTCAATGTCGAAAAGCACATCATCATTCGAAGTAACAAACGCTAAAAGAATAAAAAACAATCTTGAACCATAGTGAATAATTCACCAAAGCTATATAAGTGGCAAAGATGTTCTATGAAATTCGCGAATCAAAATAAGAAAATGGCAACGAATCGAAGTTTTGACTGTATCGTCCAAAAATAAAGGCACTTTATCCACTCATTCATTATCTATTGTTTCCAATAAAAGAGCTCCAACGCAATAACATCGTATTACTTCGAGTGTTTCAGCAACAATCATAATGCTATGAGTGTTTCGTTTTACGAAAAAGAAGTGGAATTTTCAATTTTTTAACGCCATCGACGCTATGAGTGGCACCTGAGCTACGTCTCAACACACCATTCTCCTCTTCTTCGTTCGAATCCGTCGACCCGAGTGACGCCTTTGATAGTCGATTCTTCATCTCCCGCTTGAAACTAAAAATATTCCCATTGGGCAAATTAGTAACCCGCATTATAGTTCAGATCTAATTTTATTCAAACATCGAGGTGCACACATCAAATTATGCTTATTATTTGTTATTTCGGCATGAAAAGCATTACGCTGCCAAATTTTATGGATGATTCAACCAATGCCATCATCCATTCGAAGTTGTGAGGCATTTTCAGTGATGATGAATAAGAATTTTTTAAATGAATTCAGGCAAAAAATGTACTAAACTATGCATTTTGGGACAGGGAATATAGCATTCAAAATTGGTACTTCTTCCATAACGCTTAAAAAAATTTTAAGAAAGGAAAAAATCACTCATGAAAGAAAATGGAGAAGATTTAAATGAAGCACCGATAAACTGAAAAAAAAGGATGAAGAATGAATAGCGCTTTCAATGAGTTTGGATAAAAGAAGAGAAAGCTGGACATAATACTTTGACAACCATATAATTAAACAAGATAAAATGGAAAGCCAGTAGAGGGCAGCTGCAAAACGGCTGGCCATAATGGACAGTCGATGACCATTGGCTTAACTAGCACGCTCTGAATCGCTCCATCGAAATTTAAACTTCTAATCTCTTCTAAACAACGATGAAAACAGCACTGGAAAGCTGAGTTTCCTTTGCGTTATATTCTAAAAAATAACAAATATTCACTAGGTCTCTAAATCCACTATGGACATTTCAGTTTTTACAAGCGGTTGAAGGCTTAGATGTCTGTCGATAAATCTGCAAAAGTGTCGAGGAATATTCGGCTTGATGTATATCATGCACCCTGTAATGCTTAATAATAAACTATAGAAGCACACACTCCTTTCAGTTAAAAAAAAGAGCAAAAAAGAGAGGATAACGCATACGGCAAAAGAGCAGGCTGGGAAATCGATGTATTAGTATGACTGATCGGAATCTGATGCACAACGTGTTCGTGTTGCGCCACCGAGTGATGAGTGAGATCATCGACGGTCGAAGAAAGCTGTGGAGAGGACTGAAACTGATGATAGGCGCCAGGAGGAATCACGTGCGGTATATGCGATGTTGGTAAACTTGTTTTGTGCGAAGCAGCAACCACCTGATGCGTCGTCACAGCAGTTTGCGGAAGAACGGCAGTCAAAGGTGCCGCTTGTGAACGAGTCGATCCAATTACAGTACTGCTACCAGATTGAGTTGAAGCTCCACTTGTCGAGGATGATGCACCTAAGCATGTTTCCATAGGCTATGTTTATTTAATTGTCAAGAGGGAAAGTACGCTTGTTATAGAGTAATAAGAGGGAAAGTAAAATCCCCTCAAGGAAGTAAGTGAAGTAGATGGGGCATCTGAAGTATATTTTTAAATGCTAACGAGGTGATCTTATATCTTCAAAAATGACCCCATCAAAATCAGAGATACACTGCAAAGAATTAAACAGTGAACAAAACAACAACTGCAAATAAAAAAAGTAAAGCAACAGTAGCAAATCATAATGAATGAAAATGAGAGAAACAAAAAAAACGAAGTGGAGGTTTTAAGCACCTATTTTGCTGGAAAAGCACATGCAGGTAAATAAACTATCATGCAGTTAATGTCAATGAGGTAATGGCGCAAAGCACGCCAACACAGATGAGCAATATTAATAGCTCCTCAGAAGCAGTAAGGCTGAGGTATATAATATATATCCGAAAATTTGTATACTTCAAAATATAAACAAGCATTATCAATATAAAAACAAACTTTAAAGAAAGTAATAATTGCCTCAAATTTAGGAATGGAACCAAAACAATGAATTAAAAAAGACAAGCGAATAAAGAGGAACAATTAAGAAGAGTAATGGATAGTGAATATGAAATGGAATGTCAACTGAGAAATCAAAAATAAAAGAATTCTTAGAGCAGTCAAAAGGAAAGGAATGGATTCATTCACAACGATAATAATAAACAATGACGATGGATGTATGTCATTAAACAACAAAAATAAAATGGACTGAAAACAATTATAACAATTAGTACATATAATGGAATTATTTGAACAATATAAACGAATTAAATGAAAAGATCATTCGATATCGCATTCAGTGCTTTATTTATGATAGAAGCAGCCGAAATAAAAAGATTCATAATGTAAACGGTCATAAATTCAGTAAATAACTTTAAAATAAAAAAATTGGAAAAAATTTTTAACAAATAACTTCAAAAAACAATTATAACAAAAATAACTTTAAAAAAAAATCAACTGTCATGCGAAATTTTCATTCCCTCCCTAGCTTACTGGCCACAGGTGATTGCAAAGTATTTCAGGTCGACTGTTATATACCCCTCCTCTATTAGAACTGCTTAAAAGTTTCTGCTTCGTTACAAGACTGCTATGAATTTAAACAGTTCACAGCCACAGCGGAAACGTGTCAATGTGAAAAGCTACAACCAAGCTACGCAATATATTTTAATCTAGCTGCTCCACTAAACGAATTTTCTTAGATTTGATTGAAAAGTATTCTATCCTCTATTCCAGAGATTCTCTTATTCGTCTCTTCATTACTGATCCTCATTTAATACTCTTTTAAATACTCAAAAACTCTCATAATTTTATCAGCTAAATAAAAAATATATTCAATTACTTCCAGGAATAAAGTAATGGTGAAATAGACAGTTTGGATATTCAATGCGAAGCAAAAAACATTCCGATGAGCAACCCATTTACGATTATTACTTTCAACGGAACAATGGAACGTTGGAAGGTTTACTTATAAGGTGGGACTTCTGAGTTCAATATCGTTCCGATATCACCTCAAAAGTTATATTTTCAATAAAGAAACAGCAGTTTGCCAGGGAAAGCATGTGCCCCTCTCTTTGAAAATAATCTTGAAACATTTACAAGAACTCATCATCACTTACAGAAAATTATAGACTTAAGACTCTTTTTTTGTGACCAAAAGAACTGTAAATTTAATCGGCAGTAATACGATCCATCATTCATCGCTTAAGTCAACATAAGTCGAGCACATAATGCATACGACAAATCATCTATTAAAGAATGATCGCAAAGCAGTTACAACTTATAAAAAGCTTAAAGAATATGCATAAGATAGATATCGATGAGGCAATCTTTTAATGAAGGAATTTCTATTGCAATCTTTTGCTATGAATCCCATATGAATGCAACGATGAATTGCAAATGTTACTATGCTATAATTCGTCAATTTATATAAGACAATATATTAAACAACGGTTACAGTGGGCAAGATACATCCCAAAGGCATGAGATTTGCTTCAATCACAGCTATCCTTCCATCCGTGAGAAATCACTTCGACATGTTCTTCACTTATTTTCATCGTTCTTCGACATATGAGCTGGCATTCTCCAACATCTTTCTGTATTTCAAATGAACGCAAAGAAAGACGAAAACACATCGAATACCAGAGAAAAGAAAAATGTAAGCAACGTAGAAGAACATCACAACATGCCAACATCACTGAGCAATATCACATCACTGGACAAGCTTCCACGCAACGAAGCGAGCCTTTGATAAGTGAACCGGCCGTGAAGCATTCGCCTCAGGTTCGGTATGCCGATTCCAAATACTTTATGTCGGCCATCACAGTTGCAGCAAAAAGAATAAAAGAATGCAACTACACTCCACCGTGATGCGAGAAGTTGCGATATAAAACAGTGCACAGGTATAACAGTTGCTATGTTTAAGCACATAACACTGTAACAAATGGCTGTCAGAACGTGACGGCTTTAAGATAAACAGAAACCAGCCAGATAAAGGGGCCGAGAGCCGCACTCCGAAGGAGTACTCATGTGCGGAAAAAAAAACAAAGCGTTCCAGTTTGTTACTAATTTAGAGTTCTTAAGAGCACCATATAAAGTACTACAGGGAATCTGATTTTCAGCTGACGTTAACAACTGGAATTCCGGAAGGGGACGGGAGAGATTAGGGCCTTCAATCTTCACTACTACTGCTAGATTGCGAGCGCGACGATGAAGAGAGATGGGAAGTGCTAGCAGAAGTCAGCGAGAAAACAGTAGTGGGTCGTTTTGGAGTGACTGAGGTATCTAGGAGAGCGACAGTGCTCAACGCTGAAGCTGATGAATAGCTGGGTGGAGCCGATGTAGCCAAGCAGATACCTGAGCTACGATAGAACGATGAACACATCGACGGTGTCCTCGGTAAATGCGAACTGCTGCTCGCCGGGATCGGATGTCCCATAAACGTCAGTTCTGCAAAGCAAACAGCATGCACAAACAAACATGCATATAACAACACGGCGTGCTCTTAAACATGCAAATCTACATCGCTGATTGTACTTCTGATTGCTTATCTGAAAGACTGCAGCAATCTGCAAGGCGAACGTACTTCAAAAAACCGCCATCCCTGCTAAATGAGGATGTATTTCAAAACCAAAGGAGAAATGGACGAACGCGGGGCACGGCAAAGGGAGGGAGGGGAGTAGGGATAAAAATGGAGCAGTTTGGTGTTTAGTGACAGCGGCGTATCACGATTGCATCAAAAAATTTCAAAAGTTGCGGTGCTTTATTATACGTAGCATCTGCAGTTAAAAACGAAAAATAATTGATATATAAGCAGTATGCAAAAAGTTACGAATGCACTACTTACTTGAACTGAACTTTTGCGCATTAAAATGTTAGCGATAATCGAACGCAAATATTTACGTACGCAAAAAAATTGATAACTGCTCTTTAAACAAAAAAGTAAACGATTCATCCACACACATCAGTCGTAAGCACAAGAATCTTCTGCATTCACCTGAACAGTGAATGTAGAAGATTCTATCTTTGGATAGGAACACTACAGTTATGTTAAAAGGCAGCTGTAACCGTTTTGATCACCTTCTTCCCACTCCCCACCACTCCATTCAATCGCTTACCTTCTGTCACTTCCCTTCCCTCCTTGGACTGTTCGTATGCGATAATGTGAGTAAGGAATATGGCAATTATTGAAAGAAAGGAAACAACTAACCAGCCCCGTTTGGTTGAACCATCAATGGAAACCCGCAAAGCGATTCGATTTCAATCCACCTCTGTTGACACTCTTCCATTGCGAGTGAAATTTTCTCCATCCGAGCCCTGGAATAATGTTATTCAAACGCGGTCGATTACAAATAAAATAACCTCAGCGCACTACCTCACTATTGCCAACATTTAAAAAGCATGTTGAAAACTGAGAGTGCTTTCATTAATGGCTTCGAGAAACTGGGCTCAAGGCTTCTATTTTCGATTACCGATGAGGAAAGCATTCGGCTGGATGTGCGATTCACTTCTTTGTTGGTCGACATTTCAGAGTGACCTGAACGACCATTTTTATATACTCATTCACTGGCTCAAGCAATTAAATGATGCAAACTTGAGGGAGAAAATCCTCGAATCGACTTGATCAGTGCCCGTCGATCCACCGGTCGCCAACTTTATTGACGACATAAGACTCGATTGTTTCTTACGTAGCTTGTCGATTAGTTCAATGGCCTCACGCATCTCGGCAATACATTCCAATCGTTGTTGACCCACATAGCTCATCTCGAGCTCACAAGTTCTGGAATTTGATCTCTTTATAAGTGGCTAACAGGAGAGTAAGCAATGATATCATATTTAATGTATTAAGAGGCCTCATTACCTTAACCTAGCATTCGCCGCTTAATTCAATTAAAGCATGAAAAGAATGGTGAATTCATAGGCGGAAACAGGGAATGTAAAGAAATACGGAAAGAACTGGATGGATTAACCCGTGAATTATAACTGACATAGTGGTGCATCCGGCCAATAGCTTAATCAAACATAGAAATTACATTCAAGTTCGAACCTCTTCCAACAAAAAATGTTCTATAGTATCGCAATCTTTGATTTATACAATACTTGCATCTATTATTATTATCTTTTTTTTTGATAAAGTGGATAACTCAATGAAAACCGATGAGAGCTGATAAAATGTCTCTCCCTGATAGATACCGAAGGATTATGTAAATGAGCTTCACAATTGCACACCTCCCTCCACTTTTTGACCATATGGATAAAACCATGTCTGTTATACGAGCGATTAAACACCAATCTATAGCATATCTGGTGTATCATGCCTAAAGGCAAATAGCTACTATCGCTAAAAACTGAGGTGGAATCTTTCGAGGACCAACCTTCTGAGCAGAGGTTGTAAAGCGAGAGGCGCTGAGCTACTGCTTTCGAGCAGTCGTTCTGCTTCCATCAACTGTGAACGCAACTGCAATAACATTTTAATCAGTAATGCTAAAATCATTTAATATTTAAAATATCATCAGAGTCTTTCAACATGAGGATACCTTTGGAGAATTTGCGCACAAGTTTGCAACCGGATAGCAGACCGGTCCAGTCTATCTTTGGCAAAACTACGTGCAGGTTTGTGATTGGAGCGACTGAACTTTGGCAAAATGGCGAACAAATTTGTAATCGAGATGCGCTCGCTTTTGGAAAAAACCCATCTGCAACAGAAAAGGAACTTCAAATACTTTTCAAATGATGTAAGTTGTGCGAACGGCACTTTAAAGAAAAAAAGAAGACAATAAAATAATAGAGCATCAAAGGGAAAACATTAAAGACTAGATTTAGTGCACATTAAGCACCGCTAGACAGCAACAGACAAACGAAATAGACAGAATCTTTTTTGATGTACAATAACATGGGGTGATAACATCCTCATAAGGAATCGAATCATTTACAGAATAAAAACCCATAAGTTAAACAATCCGAAAACATGACTTTCCCATTATGGACATTTCATTCAACGAAAATTTCCATGATACATGCAGGAATAAAAAAAGGTAACAAATCGAACACACCGTTTCCATTTGCGCGCTTTCAGCGACAATCGCTTCGCTCACAGATTGTCGTTTCTTCCTTTCTTCTTCGAATCTTCAACATTACTCATTTTTGCTCGGTAATTTTACCACTATTGATATGAAACTGATAAAGCATTTATTTGTGCTAATTCTGCAGATAACATTCTGTATATTACTATGATCACTTTAAGACTGCTATCAAGGTCTCTAAGCATTAGACTGACAAATACTATTATCTATTCTACGATTCATATATCATATCAGTGGTAACATCCTCAACAATCCTGACAATATTCCTATAAGTCCACCTTTGCTTATATCTCTGCTTCCATAAATTTACAAACCAAGATATCAGCAAAACCAGCAGAGAAATTCTCATTTCATGCAACACACAGTCAACAAAACCAGAAAAGTACTCATAAATTAGAGACTTTAAAATAGTTGAGATTATATTTCCGGTGGGCAAAACTTTAAATGATCGCAAACTGATGTTAAAACGCAGTCACAGCCAACAATTCGCTTTCGAAACACCACAGTGACTGAAGGTTCCATCAAAAACCCGTAACATGGTAGCGTCACTCTTATGTTACGAATATATGACAATTCTTTAGAGTTAGAAATGAGAGGGATCGAGGGAGAAACGGATGGATCTTTTATATAATGATCACCAGAGAAATGGATATAAGTGAGTAAGGGAGATTTCCAGGGCGAGGAGGGAAGACAACATTAAAACAACGTGCAGGAGCTGGATGAGAAACCATCACAACCTAAGCAACTTAGCAATGTTAAAATGTGAATAAAAAATGATAGCAACAACTGGTAGAACCTAACAGAGCAAGTCAAGGTATATGAGAACATAAATACTTAAGGTATTCAATAGTTACTTCTGCTGAACGTCTTCAAAATCGCTCTCCATTGATTTCAGTTGTCGAAGTTTAGAGGTAAGTTGCTCCATCTCGTTCCGCGACCTTGACCGTTGCCTTTTGTAAAGAACGAGGACGGCGATGAGTACGCACAACAGAATCGACAAAGCGATATCTTTCATACGTGAAGAACCGTCGCCTATAATAAGCGAACTTCTCATTCCAAATTAAACAGATTTTACGGAAAGTGCCTAAGGCAGCTTCATCAAATATTTAAACACATCTCACCTATATTAACCAACTTTTCAAATGTTGCTAAACTTTGTAAAGTTTTGTATTTATTAGCGGGAATCCAGCAAACAAATATGGTCTTGAAACTTTATATGACCTTAAAGCTCCAAACTACAAAAAATTCTGGCCATGGATTTTTTAGCCATGGATCCTTAGTACTGTTGGGATCAAGAAGATATACGACCATATCTTATAAAAAAATGCAGGAATTCAAAAACAACTTGGGGGTGGATGCTTAAAGTAACAGCTATCCTGTAAAGTTAAGGACAAAAAAAACAGATGAAACCGTTAACATCCAGTTTAGACACAATTCAAAACGAATAATACGAACAAAGGTAGGAGAACACAATAATTTTGCAAAAAAAGATCTTCAAGATGTATCGCGGAGATCGATGAGGCAATCAGACGATAACAAGCATCAGCACGCTATTCTCGTCCATTCCTCATTCCTAAAGAAAATCGGCAACCCATTTGTCACACAATAATTCAAAGTTTAGCTCAATCAAATAACACAACGATTCATAATAAATAAATATAAAATGCAATTATTACAATACACATATATCAAGCAACATATTCCGACAACGACCAACAATGTTCGTGGAATTTTGGTGGTAAATTCGATGAATATCGGCGCCCTCTTATTCACAGAATCGCATCGACAAGAAAAACTCTTGTGAATATCGCGTCTTCAAAGTTTTTCCTCTTCCTCTTTTTTGGAACGAACGACATCATAACGACACAAAATGGACACGAAATGATCTTATCTGTACACAACCTGTTGCTTGTATTCGTTGCACATAACGGCATTTCATTAAAACCTATCAATTCTCAGCTATCTATCACCTATTTAACATAAACGGTTGAACTCAATAAAAACTCGATTCGTCGAAGAATGCAACGTTACATCTGGCTTAAGCAATTGTCTATAAAGTTTGTATAAGGCGTAATAGGCGCTTCACTCGAGAATTACTCGTCTTACTTTATCTCTATCAGGGTATCACTAAGCGATCAAGGGGAACGGAAAGACTGCTCGTAAAGAGTGGAAATGAGAGACGAACTAGATTCTTATTTATTAGCTGCTTTAATATGTGTGCTATATGAATGTTCTCTGAAAGGCAAGATTTAATGGGTAAATGAATATAATGAGTGTGCCAAATCTTCTCTTATTACCGACTTTTACATAATTCCCACTTCAATTATTTCATCAAATGACTTGCTCTATAATAATACCACCAAATTATTTTCAAAAGCTTTACATGAAAGAGACAGACTAAGGGCAGAGTATATCAAATATACAATCATAAGATGGAAATATAAGAGAAGTAAATGAGTACTAACAAACAACGGCTGGCAGCAGCAAGAAGAGGTGAAAGAAACGGTGTGAAAGTGATTGAAAGCGATGACAAATACGGTAATGAAGTGGAAAATAAGCTGCAGTGAAACGCATCATCACCAATATATATCCACTATAGAGACGAATATCCGGATCCGAGGCAATAGTTCAACAACAATGTTCCACATCAATCCCGTATGATGTGTAAAAAAACATTCTGTATACAGCGATATAATGAGTGCAACAAACAGCAATTCCTCTTGCATCACATCTCGCTGAACTGAAATGAGTTTTTTCTGCCATTCGATTTTCGACATCGTTCAGCAGGAACTTTAACGCGTGGGGGATATAACTGAACTTAGACAGCCGAGTTAGGAGGGGGGGATGCAGAAGGGAAAAGCGAGAAGAGGAGGAAAAGGAGGAGAAGAGAAGCAACGAGGGAAGAAAGAGAAAAGATATCTATGAATCTTTTATGCAAATCACGTTTTCGAGTCTGATACCGTGTAAAATGTACACTAAAACCTTTCAGGCAAATCATGGTAAAATATTAATTTCGATATCTGCACAAACTTGCAAGCAGAATTGACTACAGATGAGGCGACAAATCGCAATGTCATATCCACCTAGCTCGAGATAGGAAATCATTATTCGTTGAAAGTGACACTCATTGACTTCTACTGTTAATGAGGCAACTACAAGCACAGCAACAGAACTGAAGAAATATATGGACAAAATGAAGCAATAAAAGCAGAAAAAACGAGCAATAGAAACGTGATAAGGAAACAGATACGAATATAAGAAGGACATCAAACCGAACGATGTTAATGACAACGTGGGAGTAAAAGAAGGATGAAAATACGAACCGCTAAATCCGAAGAGAACGACGTCGAGTGCCTTCAGATGAATTTTGTGTTTGTGCACTGCATTCTTGATACCCAATTCTGTCGTTAAATATGTTGAATTCGCCACGGCCATCCTCAAAAAAATTTTTTAAACAATATCGCTGAAGATGAAAGCCATATGAATCCTACAGATGCTGTTCAAATTGAAAGGAAGTTGGGAATCGGAGTTATCTTTTCAATTCATTCGCTTTTCATGTTGTCGCCCTTCGAGATCCTTTACCGCATCAGGTGGTTATGGCCGGCAACTCGTCATGTTTTAAGCGGGCAGATTGACAATGAAAGCACGAAAAAACTTGCACAGACATTCACTAAGGAAAGATTTTTTCAAAATAAGAAGGGCTGATGACACAGATTTGCTTATGGAACCATATGACAGAGCCGCTCCCTCGCCTCCCCCTCACCCCTCCCCGAATGCATAAAAGGCTCAGTCATCCCGTATTTAACGTTGTGAAAAACTCTATACGCTCTCAACATCTAATAAACAAGGTCAATTCAGTAACAACCTGCTGCAGCATGTCACTTTAAAGATGGCCAAGTTATCATAGATCAATGCCCAAGTTGAAACGAAGCACTTCATGTCCCACAATTACCAACAACAGACTAACAACATATCGCTGCATAGCCATTCCAAAGCTTCACTCAACGAAACATCAACTGAATGACATATAAGAAGGCCATCCAATAATGAGTTTAACTGTGAATATATTTCAAAAGAAGCGAAATGCAATCACTTATAATCGATAAATAATACCTGGGCAATGCACGTCCATCAACATTCTTAACGATGAGGTTGTTCGAGTACTGCGGTAAGCGAACCGAGTTCTCGATCCAAGCGACTACCTCAGCAGTGGTCCATGCTCGTTCTTCGGAGCTGAACCATGCCTCCCATAAATCGTCCACCGTTATCTGCTCATCGTTGTTGTGGTGAAACGCCTTTTCACGCTTCTCGCGATCCGATCCACCGAACTTCATATCCTCTTTTAGAAACTAAATGAAGGACTATTAACAACTACAAGTAAAATATCAGTCCGTTTGCCTTTGAGTTCAATTCTAATGGACAACACGAATGCTTTGTGCGAACTACACTCATAGAGAGGTTTTCTAAGAGTTAAAAATAACGTTGGTAATATTTCGTTTAAAAAAAGGCGAAACAATACCCTTATATCTGCATGCAAACACAGTCCTTATTATTACTTCACTGCCCATTCACTTTTAACACTATTCACTCAAACGAAATTCTATTGAATTGCACTGAATAAAAAAGATTACACTGTACAACTATATATGAGTTTGCCCCTCCCATTCTTGTTCGCCAACAGAGGGATTTAGCAGTACGCGACCTAATTTCCAGAAGAAAGCGTAAACTGCTGAAAAAGAGTGGGAAAAAAGTGGAAAGCGGGCACATTGGAATGGGAAGAGGAATATAAGCGGAAACTGCAAAAGAAGACGTAATGTTGTCATTACTATTAAAGTGCACGTTCATCGCCGTTCTACGTTCAAGAAGAGAGGCAAGAAGCCGACATAAATGCAAAACAAATATTAAAAACGACTACTCCAAATTGAACGGAGAAGAAGTGGGATAATGGCAGAGAACGTCACATAAGGGAAACGACTGAACACAACCATCTAACGGCCTCTGAATTTTATCCTTCTGAGAGCTTCGAAAAGGAAATAATCACCTAATAACGCTTGAAAACACATATTTTTGGGGATCTACTAGAGAATAGCAGATTCATTCAACTAGGCCCAAGCTGAGGAATCGAAGAAAAATGTTTCCCCTGGTCACAGGCAAGAGTATTTTAAAATTCTATCCCACCCTTCCCCCTTTCGGCCGATGGGGAGAGTGACGGAATGCGTAAATCCATAAAAATGCAAGGCAGAGGGGGATGAGGGGCTATAGATAGCTGGCGGTACAGGTATAGAGAAAGAACGACCCTTATATGCACGAACAGCCAACAGAGAAAAGTTTGCAGACTGCGTCAATCCTCGCCTTCTGAAAGTGATCGATGCGGTCGCTGAACAACAAGGTGATGTGCTACTCATAGAGACACTACTTTTTTCTTTTTGCCCTCGGTTTCGACTCAAAAATGTGTCGGGACAGATTGAATAGAATAAACGTGTTTGATCGACCAGCTTATTCTTCTATATGAGCAAACTACACCATATTATATCAGCCTCATTGCTCATCTTATAAATGATTATATTTGTCGGAAATCTATCAACCTTTACTTGAATTACAGTAATTACTTGTTCATGTCACTGCGCAGCAAATCGACAAACTATGAGTTGCTTTAAGGGCTAATCTTTCTAATCTAAAGTATTCCCTCACCTCTTTCCACCTAATCCCTCCGATTTTCATACCCTCTCTCATAAACTAAACGACATTACTAGCACTCGATCATTAGCTCTCTTAACTCGAGAAGATAAGCTTCTAATGCTAGCACTTTATCACTGTCCTTGACTTACATTTGTCTTATTTATCAGCCCTTTAAGCACAAGCACATAAAAGCATAAATGTCGAGAGGCAACAGGATAAGCGCTCTTTCAGCAAGCATTATCCGATCACAGTTACATACAGCCTACAATCCAATTGCAGCTTAATTTTCCTTCTCAATTTATGAATACATGAATTTAGCCTAGAATGCTCTCTTCCATGCAATCAATCAGCGTTCTTTTCTTATTCTAGCAGTAGTTACCACCGGAAATATTCACTGAATGTAATGAAGTTTACAGCTCTATAGAGCACGTTAACTGCTTCTGCTTGCTCCGATTTTACTTCGAAAAATGCATTATTTATGAGCGTGCTAAACAGCACCATATGAAGAGGTATCAACGATCCACTTCTCGTTCAGTGGTTGATCTACTGCACGAATATTGAGTGGACATGATTTAAGTTCCGGTGAAAGAGTACTAGCTATCTACCGGTAGGTCGATGTCCCGAAAATCGAAAACCAACAGCCAGAATTCTATAGGATGCCTATGACCCTAACGTGAGTAAATGAAAATGGCTCGTCTAAGCATAAAGAAAGAAACTTACGTCATTCGACTCAAAGCGATCGATGGAGCCGGAATGATCGTCATCCATCTGACGATGCAACTGCATGATCGCCGCATAGCCTTCTGGATCACGCAGCTTCTCATCGTCAGCAGTTATAACCACACCTTCAATTCATATACTAACCACCTCAACAACTGGTTTGCACACATCAAACTCACTTATGCTCAGCACTTCGAGCATTTAGAAGCGGCACGGAAGTGACAAACGAAGAGGCACTCTAGCAAATAGACTGGCTATGATCTTGAGTCAGAATTGGGCCAGCGGCACAGCAGTCTCTAAGTTTCTGCAGCTGGCGGTTTCCCCGGAAGTTAGGGCAGCTATCGAAGCCGCTGAATGGGAAGGATACCGTCGTTGAGGCCTGCCTGTGTCCCACCAAAGGACATGATTAAGGTCGAAGCCCCGATGACGGATGCTCTCTAGTTGCATAATATTGCTTAGAAAGCATTCACACCTCAGTTCCACATCGAAATAATCATATTTCACTCAGAGATTCCAATATATTACTTTTTTTTGCGAATATTTTCTTCGCGCGGCCCTTTCGATGAAAGTAAAACGATAATTCGGCTCTACAGAATCTCGAGGAATTTGCAACGTCCCATTGTTATGTTGCAATGATGCCAAACCCTCATACTCTGCAACGAGAGAGCACTTGCCAAGTGCCGCAATGTGCGCACATCAATCGTTTAAGCCAAAAATCAATTCGTCGCACAAACATCGTAAAAAACATCTCTATTCGCTGTAAATTTGACTATGTCCAAAGCATTGATCCTTAAATGGCTAATCAATGGATATTCGCACTCAATCGAGTCATACAATAAAGAAAGAAGGTAAATACCAATGAAGGTGTATTTTTTTTCACTCGCATAAATAAAACACAAAAAAGCATCAAAAAGAAAAACATAACTTTATGTAAAAATTATTTGGTATCTTTGCAGTAAACAATTGAGTGATTTAATATAAAATTTTATAAGAGAAGCTTTGCAAAAGTGAATTATACAATCTGCTAGTTGTTTCAAGGAATAGAATTTAGGATTTTTTAGGATTATTTAAAAGTGGCAGGTTGAAATATTTGGAGTTAAAATGCATCAACATCAAGAATATTACTTTAGCAACTTGACTGCATGCATATGAGACCAAATATTACCTTCCCACATCAAAGAGACATTTTTCCAAAAAAAAGTCAATGGGCACAATTGTGCTTTTTTGAAGGAAAAAAGAAATATGAACACCAACAAAAATAGCGATATTTCGCCTTTTGAGAACATTTTGTAAAACGAAATTCAGTTCATAAGAATATAATTACAAAGAAATAAAAAAAAATAAAGAACATAAAAACTCACTCTTAGTTGCTTTCTGAGTTCGGCACAACCTGATACAAATCAGTAACAATAAAGACAATTGAGCAAATACTATTGACGCCCGCCACGTCCACCGCATACTGAAATATTCATCAATGTCAGTTGTAGATGAGCATATCTCAGCATATAAATCGACAATATAGGTGTCTACCTATTATAAATGGGACATCCTATATGTAATAGGAAAGCACGGTTTAGTCCATGCAACAGCACCTTATCTCTCTAGTTATGCTTCCGGTGCAAAGAACTGCACTAAATTTAAATGCGGAATCTTTTCGGCGAAAGTGAACGTCCAGGAATGTTCTTCAGTAGCATCTGAGTCCAACAGAGCAGCAGTTGTCTCGTCGGAGAATGTGGTTTCGTTGGAAGAATTCTATGCTAGAGGCTGCAGCTTCTACTTCCCTGCTCAATGTTCACAAAATGGTGACATCAAAAGATGCTAAATCCATCTCGTGAAGTTTGGTGATATCTGGCGCCTCAATCGAACACTTTGCAACGGCACCATGGGGAGGATTCCGGCAAGCAACTGCTTTTTAGAGAGGCAAACATAAGTAAAATATGTTTTATTAAAAGTTACGATAAGATATGAAACAATATGATGTGACTTGCGATATACATAGCACCAAATATGTCAACTTGTCATGGCATTATATGAACTACTCACCTTTCTAAGTAAAACAATAAAAAACAAAATAGATGGCACAATTTGCGCTTTTTGCATTTTGCTCCGCACGAGACAATTTCATGAGTCAGTAAGAAACAAACACATGAAACATCGCAATCATATTTCCACTGATCCAACCGCCTGTTAAAATGAAAACTCCACTCATATAAAATCTATGTAACTTTTAGTCTTTCTGTGGTCTTTCTCAAAGCTGACAGATCAATGAAGAGTGATGCATAAGCTATATAACATACCCATCAGACCTCATAACCTCAGACTCAGTAAGACAGACACAAACATACTTATGCATCAACATGACGTCATTATGCGCTTCTGCAAAGAAAATATGCAAAAACTCGACAAATGATGTGAATATCAAAGACAAAAATGTGAAAAAACTTCAATCGACCGGAAATGGGCATGTGAATGGAAGAACTGTTGATGTGATGAAAATAGCATTTAAATTTTAAAACAAAACGAAGAAATGGGGAAGCGCATCAGCTGGCACAATAAGCGCCTTAACATTCCATTCAAGCGATCAACCACTCTTACAAATCACCGACAAAAAGCAGAAGATGAGAACGATGTAATCGCATTTTAACCGATCCAACCGCTCGTACAAATCTCTCAAGAAAAGTTTTTCTATCATCTGACGGTTATGAAAGAAATTCCGAACAGTGCAAAATATATGTGATTGCTTCCACTTCGAAATTTCTATAGTTCGAAATTGGTGGATCAACGTGAAATATTGAACACGCTGACGTCTATGCCCCATATTATACCGGAAAGACTTATCATTAAAGCTTTAATGGCTTGCGAGTTAAAATTAGTGGATTGGTAGATATACACTGATTTACCTGTACTTCTACTTACTTCTGTAAAGCAAAGTTTGAGAAAACCCTAATACAACAGCATATCTCGAAATTATAATGAGGGGGGAGGCGGTGTTAGGAGTGGTGAGAGGGGGGGGGGGGNGGGGGGGGGGGGGGGGAGGAGGGAACGGTGTCTATGAAGGTCTGATTTTTCGAGACTATTCTAATGGCATCTTAGACATTCACATATAATATAATTGTAGATGCTACATGAAATAAACATTAGATGTCAAGTAATAAATATATCGATCGACTATAAAAATATGCACAATGAAAGGGAATTTCAAAATAAAAGCTTCCATTATGTAAGAATTCCTTCAGTTAACACAGTAATGCATAAAAACAGAAGAGATAATTTTCAGGTGGAGATATATAAAACTATGCAAGGAAAACAGTATGAAGAAATGAGCAGTGAAATGATAAGAACGACAACTATTTTCTTCAGCACAAAACCCTATGCTTGAAATATTTTTCTATGATTTCGGCCGCAAATACCTGAATATGAAAACATTTTCCTTACAGAGCATTCAAATATAAATAATCCACATAAACAATGGTCACGAGATCATTCTAACGAGACCCATCCACAACAAATATTGAAAAACTTCAATATTCACATCGAAAACGTTTTATTTTAAATTTAGCATTCTTAATTTGTTTAGCCGCTTCCCAAAATCAAATAAACCTTCCGATTCCATAATTCTATGATCTATTGCAACTAGATTGGGACTACTTCACTAAGAAATTTCAGAATAGTTTAACAGCGATAGAACGGCATGAATGCAGAATTGGATTCTCATGTGCTCCTTCACTTTTTACATTTTTTTATGAATTCGAATGAGTGAAGTGCATCAGCAACGTGAATATGTGAATATTATGTGTGCAACTGCTTGTCCATCAGCCCGCTGGTTGGATTCAATTAGGGAGTCGCCGAAGGTAGGATTAATAAATTTGGTGGGCAGAATCTATACGCTAGGTTTAACGTCAATGACAACTTTCAAGCTGATATATCAACTCTGAGGTAAACGACGGATATTTGAACGGTGTAAAATGTTGCGTTTATATCTAGACCTAGTCGCGTCGTTTGTTAACATCTGCAAAGTTGATTTTTACGACTAGTCAGGTAGGTTAAAGGATAACGTTTTAACAAAACATCTATATAAGCGGTCGAGTCAGTTGAAGCATGAAGGCATGCTTCAATATTTGTTGACAATTTATGCTTGATGCGATAAAAACGAATGCAAAAAACGCATATCGTGCTTTTCCCACTCGTTAAAACAATGATGCTGTGCGTATAGAAATCTGTTCAGTAGCAATTAATTAAAAGTATTATAAATGGTGTTCGCTTAATGTACGGATGATAGATGAAACAATATTATACAAAGGTATGGTAAGCTTTTAACAATCCTCAAAAAATAGAAACAACAAAAATAAGAGCACTTAAACATCGAACAAACGCCGCAGAATTTACATCGATGATTGTCGCAAAGAGAGTGCCATTGCAATTTTCCCACAGAGAATACAATTGAAATTCGATTTGCTATTCAGCAGCGATTTTCACGATTCTTCACAAACGGAAAAGTTGTGCATATTAGCATGGTGATGTTAAAAATGAACAAATGATGAGAACTGGTTCGATTTGTGCTTTTTGTATTCCATTCTCATAACAATTTGGTTCATAGATTGCTAACAAATTATAGATATGCGGAATAATAATGACTTCATAGATGAAAAGAACCGACCATCCGTATAATTGTTGAATAAAAATTTGATTTTTCTACGACCCAATTGGTACGAAATGAAAAACCTACCAAAAAAGTCGATGACCCGTCGTAAATGTATGCAAATTTTCTGCTAGTTCTATATTTGGCCAATTCCATTCGAAGCTGATCGATCAACTGCTGCAAATGATAACGACTAATTTCCTAACTCTGTCTTCAGTGGTTTTCAGGTTGAAACAAACCGAACAAATAGACAGACACACATTCACACACAGACACGATATCCCCAATGCGCTTTTATAGATTGAATTTGTAAGAGGATATAAAAAAGAAGATGTGTGCTGAATGCGCTCTTATGGCAAACTCTGTGTAAAAGTGCTCGTTTATAAGGGCGCCAAGTTTAGAAATTCTTCACGCACAACTGACAGAACCTCGTTACTTCAGTAATCTATTCGGCTCAGGTGTTCAGATTCAATTGATTTAATTACATTTCCGGCGATAAATACAAAAATACCTTTAAAGTGTTTATAAAATTCGTTGAGGAATATCTAAGTGGCGGAACATGATCGTTTAGAGAATCGATAGTGACACACACTTCATCGAAGCATGAAAAAAAAGAGAGACAAAAATCAATAACAAATGTGACAGCAAAAGAGAGAAGCACTAGGAACAAAATTCCAGCCGGTTTTCGCATATTGCCCTTTCTAAAATGACTGCCAAACAGGTTGAGATTTTGGAATTTGCATAATAAATTACTCGAACACTATTACTAGTTGTTTTTTATATGAACTCTTAGCGACACTCTCTGTTATCACGAAAAAAAATCTGATTTCCGATACGATAAACACTCAACGAAGACAAAAACCTTATCAAGTTGCATATATAAGTGTAGTGATCGGAGGTTACAAAACATTCTTTGGCTATTCTTTTTGAAGCGAATGCAAGAAAGAGTCGTTCGTCGCTGATCACCCCCACCTAAACTTCTAGTGTTACTTATAACGTCAGCTTTCAGGATGTCGTCGATCGCGAGTTTTCTCGACGGAATTAACCAACTATTATGGGGGATTAAATCTGATGATTGTAATGATAAATTTGGTTGAGTTTCATGAAAATGGTTGCTAAAACTCTCTCGATCTATTCGAGGTCGTTTTTATTCCTTTCCCTAGTATTCAAAATCCGTTCACGTGACATAAGTGGAAGAGCTAAACATCATCCACACATTACTAATGGACCTTCTAGGTCTTGTGATTTGTTCCACTGAGGTAAATTCAGACGATTTCAGTGTACAAAAGTGATGAAAAGACTGGTTCAGATAAGAAAAGAGTACAGAGCAATTAAACAACTCAGACAACGATTATTGAAATTTCACTATTCCTCTAAGTGGAAGTAAAGAATTCAAAAATTCCACTCCTCACTAATGATCGAAGGTATATTTAACTGGCTACGAATGTTGGTTGGCAATAACTTCAACTCTGGTTAACGCAGCACTCGATAAAGTAGTTTACCAGAACAAGGCTGTATAGGTGAAAGAAGCAGCGACAGATGGACAACAATCGCTCCATTGAACGCAAGCGATGCGACTCAGAGATTAAGTAAGAAAACAGAACGTCTAGTGAAGGAAAACCGGAAAATAAAACACAGAAGGAGCTATCACAACTGCAACCATAGCAAACACTGATGCCAATTTCGAAGCGTTTACAGAGAGTACAGATGAGATTGAATTGGGGAACAATAGAATTTAAAAAGAGCTCCCATTGGTAGAAGTCACAAAGCATGAAAGGTGATCAGAAACAGCACCAGCAGAAGAGCGCCTAGCTGGGGAACACAGTTGGGGAACTTTGTAAACACAGCTGGGCCTAATCCACAAATCCATTTGCTCATAGGGACGTGAACACAATCGCTTCAAAGTTGTGAATTCAACAATGAACAATTATAGTGCGAAGTGGATAAGCGTAAAATTCCTCAATGAAAACGATACTTAACAAGAATACAGTTATAAGTTGATATAAAACTGAAAGTTAAATGCTTCAAAATAAGTTAATCTAAGTAAGCTGCAAGCAAACTGAATATAATCACATCATACAATTTCACAACGTAGGAAAACCAACAGACGTTTAAAACATCGCAATGAGGCATAAATGTGCATTAAATCTATTCAGTGAATAAATTAGGGTATATAAACTGTGAGAGAAGGAAAAACTGAGCACCAACGATGAGGGCATCTTTAATGCTCAAGCGTTTCGAAATAAAGCAGCCTACAGGTAAACTCAACACTGTGTTGTGTTATGTTAAGAAACTTGATCTCCCATCAATACCTTGTATTTACATCAAACATACTCCTAGATACTTCATAATAGGAAAAGCACAGTGAAAGGTAAGAAGCACAATCTAGCGCCCAGAGAAACTATTCAACAGACAAACTTGTATAAGTTTGCCAATCATAAGTAGGGATCATGTATATTTCAAATGAACTATACTGTAACTACCGTAGACAATATAATTTTTGATATTTGATCCAGGACAAGGAAACAAGAGAATTTGCAAGTTTTTGGACAGAAACCACCCAAACGATGAAAACGTGGATGTTAATTTAATGACGAAAAATGTCCCAATGCCCACCTAAAAAGCAAATCAATACGCATTTAATGACCGTTGCCCAGTTACGGCAAGAACACGCATCTAGTGACCACAGCGCAGTTACGATAGCAGCTTACATTACTGACCACTGCCCAATTAAAATAACTTTCCAATGAATAACCAGTGCATATGTCAGCAAAATAACAATGTAAGTTTCAGCACAAAATTACTGCATCAGTTAAAACAAGCAACACTCAACAGGTAAAAATCTAAAGATGAAATTACGGGTTTGATCTACACGATGAACTCGCTCGCCCATCATCGAGACTAACATACGATTAATTCAAGGGTATAGAAGGGAGCAAATTCCATTTAAAAAACTCGTGAAAGGTTGCTATCAATTAGTGGAAGAAGGAAGTGCTTGGACTGATCAACACTAAGAAATATTGCGACGAATTAAAAGAGTTGGTGGCTATCAAAACAGACAGTGAAGTGAGTGGGATCGACGCCAACATGTTACATAAATCATTTACCTATTTATTTATTTACTCAGTACTCCACATTGCGAATTTCCAAAAAAAAAAAAATGATTTGAAGATGAAGCAACCAAAAATAACAGAGTACCTGGGAACAGGTAAAAATTGCAGAAACGAATCTGCGATGAACTACAGTCACGTATTTCAAAGACTTGTTTGTATCAAACTCCTAGCTTAGACTGTATAACCAACCGAATGCACAAATTGGTTCAAAATATTTTGCATCGCTATTCAACATGTGAAACATAGAAATTTCGAATATGGCTAAAGTGGTTCTAACTTATAGAAAAGAAAAAGCGTCTGAAGTAAAGAACTGCAGACCAATTGTTTGGCCAAATAGTGTGGAGAAACTCATCGAAAGATGTATTGAAGGGCAAATGGTGTCAGACACTGAAAAGCGCTTCTAGGCTGTCAGCACAGTTCCATAAACAAAGCACTCAACTAACACAATATTGATCAGGTGAACACAGCAATGACAAAGCTTACGATTGCGTCAACAGAAATGTGTTACCACCAACAATGGCTAAAATCTTCAACATTGGGCAAATAACGAAAAGATTATTCGCTTCTCATTTAACGGAAGGAGAAAACAAAACACTCTCTTCAGGATATATGAGTTCAACTACAGAGGTGCTACAACGGCGACACCAGGACACCTGTTGCAATGCTTTTCTTCTATTATAAGATTGCCAAAGGATGCGATATCCTCTTCAAAGGTTTTTAGTGTCACGCTTATTGAACATTTGCAGTATAATGCAAAGGTAAACAAACTGGACGATATGCAAATAAAATACTGCTTTGATCCACGAATTTAAGAGAAAATACGAAGAGTGTGAATCAGGGTCTCGACAACACTAATCTAATTCAGAAGAGATCGGCTTTATGCCAACATTGCGAAGATTGTAATGGCGAGAATGGGAACGGTGAATGATTTGAACAAACTAGGCAATACCGCAGATATTAATCTACAGAGAGGGAGGATCGATATAAACAATGGCTTCAACAATCCTCAAATGAACCTAGATGAGAAATCAAATTTCAGCGAACATTTTATTAATGTGTCGGGCATATGCACAAAACTTCTCAACAACTTTAAGTACTATGAAAGAAATGATGCGTGATAAACGCTCATTAATCTACTTCATCAAGTGATAGACTCTACTAGAAAGATTATTTATAGAAAGGAAAATGTGATCATCTGAGTGGGCTGAAAGAGATTAGAAAGAAATCATGCAGCATCCATGGAGGTCAAGGGTCAAGTAAAACACCTCATCGAAAGGTAATTTGCAAGCATCATCAACAAAACAACAGGTCAAGAGAGTAGTGAGCAAAATCAGATCCAAGCAAACGCAACTACATCTAAACATATGTTGCAGCTATAAGTCTAGCTGAAAGCAATCGTAGACAAGTGTAGGTGTATTCAACGATATAACCACATGACAACATCAACAAACGAGTAAGCACGTAGCAAGTAAAAATGCTGCAACGGGTTCTACTGAAGCTATTTCATCGTCAAAGAAATCGACGAGCAAAGAATGCACTCAACGATAAAGTTGACAGCTAAGTTGTCAACAAACAGAAAAAGAATTTAAAATCGAATTTGCAATCTAGTAAGAGAATTAAAGAATTAAATAAGGGAGCAATTCAAACACGCCTCCTCGAAAATGAATATTCAATTGATTAGTGCACAATGCGAGTGTGAAAATCATCAAGTATAATTTAATGCAAAAATTTAATCAATTAAATCATCAAGTAGAGTAGAGTGATCGTCTTACTGATGCAATAACCCCTTACTCTTGTGCAACGAGGTTTATGTATCCATTCGGAGTTGAAATAGCGCCAATCCAGGTCCTTTACCGATTGGAGGGCTCTTTACTGAGGTTAACGGCATCTTGCTCTAAACCTTTAGCAGACTATGGCCACAGTATTTCAGGTTCCAGATATGGGAACTTTCCAAGTTTTATGATATTCTACGATCCATGATAAAGTAAGACATGATATGCTCGAAAGTTTTCCAAATTTATGATAACGAAGGCATTCTACAATATGATATAGCCATTAACCACTTAAATATTTTTATAAAACTTTAATTGGTTTCACCTCTAATTCTAGTTCTCTCAAAATACATACTATACTTCATATTTCATTCGAAACACCTCTGAAAGAAAAACATCCAGGTCGGAAAAACATTTTACCGACAAAGTAATAAACGATGCATATACCAAAATGAACCAAAAAAGGCACTAAAGAAATCGGAAAAAACCTAAAATTAGCGAGTAAGCGGTCAGTGACGAATAACAAAATAAGATCAAAAGCATCTTATCGTTGCGAGAGAGAAGGAGAGGGGGGTAATAAAATAAAATAAAATAAAATAAAATAAAATATATCAGATTGTATTAATACAAAAAAATTCAATTAAGTTTGCGATCAATATAATAATGCAGTAAATAAATCGAGAATCGAGAATCACCAAATAAAACAAAATCGATGAGTGTATAGGCCAAGTTACACGAATAAAAAAGTAGCTAGGTGAATATGACGTGATAGCAAAATGGCAATAAATCCTGCTATAAGACTGATGTCGATTAAAAACAACATCTGCATAAGCGATCCTCTCTCAACGATATACACAGGGATAATGAGTATGCAATTATTATATTAAAAAACGATATTGAATATTAACGATGATTATAGATATTAATTCAAGCGATGTTGAACATATGTTACAATCGATGACCACAGATCATCAAACACCGCCGATTGTGCTGTAATATTGTCAGCTGTGATAGAGTTTCGAGTTCACATCTCAGTGTGCTATTATTTTTTATTTTGTTTTGAATTACAAAAAAAAAAAAAAAACTTATCACATTTGCAATCTCCACCAATGAAATATGTTAATTCGGACAGAATCGAAGTTTAAAATGCAGTCAGCGATGTGTTTGTTCCCCTATCTAAAACATTGATTGATCCATTCTATTTCTCCATTTTCAGCACTTTTATTCACAACATTGCATATCATGCAAAATCACTCAAATATGCAAACCCCATGATAACACACTTCAAAATTGATGCGAACGGCTGCAAAAGCGACTCAGTTTACAATTACTAAGTACTAAACATTTAGTAATTACAAAATGGCCATCACTTTGGTGGAATATTTTCATGACAGGTAGCTTTCGCATATCTATCACTTATTCAGTGGAATATTCTTCGACAGTGAAAAAGTGGTGATGGCCCACTGATCATCAACGGACCTTCTTCATCTTTTGCCCAACAGCCATGCAAATACCTAACAGAGAAAAATCTGTGCATATCGAATGTGACACAAACATCACTTAAACATAAATGGATGAAGCTATGAGCGGCAGGATTTTACATGTGTGGAGGAAAGCAAGGCGGAAGAAGAGCTGATTCCACCTTCTCGACCCTAAACAAAAGCGGCGCATGTTGCACAACAAACTGAAAAGGCGCAAATGCCGTAGCGACAAACAAGGAAATGAACACTTGACACCTATCAAGACATGCATTCAACGGAATAGCGGCTAAATGCACAAAGTATAGAGTTATATGGGAAAAAGCGCAATAACTAACAGACGCCCAATGAGTTAAGGCCAAAATGCGAAGGGAAGCGAGGAGTGCGGCATTTGTGGTACATTTCTTGCAACAACTGAACTAGCAAGCCTTTAGATCATAGCACTCTCCACATCTTTGCAAGCATTCACATCTCTTCACGATGCGTATTTCTGCATTCCAACGTGAATCCTTCTCATTCAAAGGTAATTGTCCAAACTTTCAACTCAAAAAAAAAACCCTTTCGAGTATACTCTCCTTTCTCAGCACAGCAATTTCATCCTCAACAAACTGTTTACATAAATTTACTTTGAGAGCGCCGATCAACATCATAAGCTTATCTTCATCGCAACTATGAAAGCAATCCATCTAACTATTCAGCCATACAGATTTTTTTCTGCTTTAATATTATAATGACTCGGTATCCTCATCAGGCCACCGGTTTCTTGTCGAACATCCTAATAAAAACCAAACACCTTTATTAGTCGATCACTGCCCCACTCGGGCCCAAGGGCAGCGCATCACCGAAACGACGAGCGAAGAAACAAAGAACTCCGGCGAAAGAACGAATCAACACTGAATCAGAGTGGACAATAACAGTTCTTAAATATCATACCTACAGTATCAAAGCGACACTTATAAGAGTATTTCATAGTGCATACTGTTCTACAATCATAATCAAACTGCTCTATGGTCACAATCGAGCTGCTCTACAATCGTAATCGAGCTGCTCTACGATCAAAATCGTTATAATATATATGTCTCATTATCTTCTATGTATTAGTGTATCGCTGAAACTTTTGCATTTGTTACCCTGGAAGCGAAAATATTCTTCTTCTTCTAGTTAAGAATTTCTTTTCTAGAAAGTGTGGAAAGCAACCTGCAGCCTTTTTTGCTCCTCGTTCTTTGAAAGGGGACTTGTCTCGTTACTGGATACCGCTGACTGCTCCCAGTATCCGTATAATTTTTACGATTAAAAAAAAGAAATGCATCCCCAGTAAGAGTGCAATCAACGTTACATGAATAACAAGCAAACGGAATGAATGTAGCATGTACCAAGTAGTAGGCATATTATGCAATGTCTTTGATACGCACCTATGTCGAGAAGAAGCGATTCCTAAGCACACAGAAGATGCCATTCTCGGTTGGCGCTGATAACATCCACAAAATTTCCTTTTCAAATCGTTTTGATTTAAAACAAAATGTGAATTATTCATAAAAGGATTTGCTTGAAACAATGCAAATTATCTGTTAGAGAATTTGCCCAAACAAACTATATATAAGCACCGCTTTATGACAACAAATTCATTGGTCCATTCATTGGTTCATCCATCGGTTCATCGAACAGTCAACAAAGTGCTTTTTCGCCACATTTGGGAGCTCAGCAATGTCGCTAACGGGACTCTACGCTCTATCGATCGAAGCCCTCGCGAACAGGCTCCATCACACCATCGCAGTGGTGCCAAAGCTCGACCTTCAATGTCCGGCAGCTCCCGAGAATCTATGGGTCTACTTATCCGATCCTCGTCAAAAGTACCAGTTGTCGTCACGCAGTCTCACACGCCAAGTCGACGAGATATCCGCACTCGACCAAGCATGAAGAAAGGCGTTGGGCAGAGCCGATCAAGCAGATCAAGAAGTGTATGGTCAAACAAACACCGATCCAACGGGCTTTTTTTCACATGTGGCGGAAGCTCGCGATCTCTTCCAACAAATCGACGAAAATTTAACGGATGTTGACTCCACGCTTCAGGCACCAGCAGGCGAGGATCTCACTACGGCCGATTCTCCCGACTCCCCTCCCGCTCTTCCCCCCACACCCGCAAATGTCTCCTCAACTACAAACGCTCCAAATCTGCGATTGCCTCAGTTGGAGCTGCTTCATTTTCGAGGAGACCCGTTACTGTGGCCTATGTTTTGGGCCTCATTCCAACACTCAGTCGACGAAACTCCTATTCCAACGGTACACAAGCTATTGTACCTTCTCAGCACCCTTCAGGGTGAAGCGGCGCGAACCTTTGCCGGATACGCATTCAATGAGAACTACTCAGTTATCAAAGAGGCATTAATGCAGCGCTATGGCAATCTCAACGCACTTCATCGTGCTCTGCATCTACAGGTGGAAGCACTCAAACCAATGGAACGCAATTCCTTCAGTGACAACACAATTCTTACAATCGTGTGCCAATTGAAGGAGATGGGTGAACAAATCAACAATCCCCTCCTCGAAACAATAATCGGGAGCAAGCTGTCAAATTCCGTCTTGATGGAAATATACAAGGAAAAGGAACGTGATCCAGGATGAAATGTCGAGTGCTTATGCTCGTATCTGCAAATAGCACTTCGAATTCAGGAGCATCTCAAATGGTCACAAGATCGCTCAATTAAAAGAAAGGGTGACAAAGCAATCTCGACCAGAGAGAAGGCTGAGGAAACATCAGCCTTTACTTCAACTCAGAAGTGTCAGCCTCAAATTAGCCCAAATCGCAATGGTCGACAAGCAACTTCGACCAGAGAAAAGACTGAGGAAGCATCAGCCTTTATTTCAATTCAGAAAGGTCAACCTCAGATCGGCGCAAGTTACAAGAGTCGACAACACAGTCTCACACGTACAACGGAACCACCACCGTGTCCGTTCTGCAACTCTCAATATTGGGCTGCCTCGTGTACTCGGTTTCAAGATCTCGAAGCACGCAAGAACCGCGCAAAGAAACTCAACTCTGCCTTCGCTGCCTCCGGAAGATCCCTTACGCCGAAAGCTGTGCATTTCGACGACCGTGTTACTATTGCCGCAGTGCTAATCATCATCAAGCGCTTTGCACTTCGAAGACAAAGCGCATCGAATTCAAGGATTCTCCAGTGCTCAATGTCGCCAAAAAAACAGTCAACAAACTACTGACTCCGTTCAAGGCAGTCATGCGACAGTCGATCGAAGGTTATGCACTGAGAATACTTCAGACGATAACGAACAGGTTTTTTTGCTTATGGCTACAGCAAAGAACCGTGCGATAATTCGGCTTGGTGATAGGGAATCAACACATTCGAGTGTATCGTCCAATCGCAATGAGTCTTCTCTGGGAGGCGGAAGCGCTTCAACACCTCCCGCTTCCTCTTCGATTTCACTCATTCCATCAGCCAATTAATGATGAGATGGCGACATTACGTCGACCCAAGTTGTCAACACCGCGCACAACAAAGTTGATATCAAAGGAGAACTTAACTGTCGATGAGTTGAACGTAGTGCCAGACAACTGGAAAGAAGTTACGCACTGTTGCAAAGGCATCATGAGAAAACAAAGGATGTTGAAAATGGGCAGTTGAATGAATATCAGCACAAACATGTGGAAGCACAACACGAGGTGGATACCAGTAACCAGCTGCAGTACAGTAAACGCGTTCAGGATGAATTGCTCAAAAAACATACACTACTGTCCAAACAGCAACCCAAAAAGGCCGTTTCAAAGGGGTTGATAATTAGAAAACAGTATCGACAAGCGGTCAAAACGCAGTTGAGACAAAGCAAGGTCCTACAGGCATACATCCTCAATTCGATTCCCAAGGAACAGTATTGGGATATGTTAGCGAAACTGAAGAAGAAGACCAAGAGAAAAAAACAACAGCAGCCAAAACCAACTAAACAACGAAGTCCTAAAGTGGAATCAATACAACCAGAAAAGGAGGAAGAAGAAGAAGAAAAAAAAAAGTTGAAAAGGAAGATAAAGAAGAGAAAGAAATGGGAAAGGCCAAGAGTAGACGAGAAAAATTTTCTCTCCTCTAAAGGATCGATTCTCCTAAAGACCAGAACAATGCGAACGACAAAACGTTCGGCGGGGAGTATAGAGAAGAAGCGATTCCTAAGCATACCGAAGATGCCGTTCTCTGCTGGCGCTGATAACATCCACAAAATTTTCCTTTTAACGCCGTTTTGATTTAAAACAAAATGTGGATTATTCATAAAAGAATTTGCTTAAAACAATGCAAATTATCTATTTGAGGATTTGCCTAAACAAACTATATATAAGCACCGCTTTATGTAACTATATAAGCAAATTCATTGGTTCATCCATCGGTTCATCGAACAGCCAAGAATCGCCACAACCTATCACCTGTAATGGGCATCCTACAGAACAACGGGAAGGGGGTATCAGTGAAACGATTGAAGCCCATCAACATTTTCAATCATATCAATGAAAAATGGCAAATTTTTCGATATCATTAATTTTCAATGCAACGAAAGATAATTGAAGTTGCAATATTCACTAATCATCATAGCAGCTGATATGATTAAAACATTGATTATGTGCATTGCACACAGCGTTTTCATCAACTGTGACTCGGTTTGTATTGCCTTTTTTATCTTTATATTATGCTCTTAAAACACGTTGCAGTCTCGTCTTTACGTCTTTAGTACTTCCCCAACAACTTCAGCAATTCCCCCAAATCATAATCTCTGCCCAAAATGACTACCCAACTCACCTGCTCATTACCCAACAAACTAATACCTGTATGCTTCGGGAGGTTATTACCATAGTCACCCACTTCTGTAGATCTGAGCTGCTTTCCGAATGTTTATACATAAAATCTGTCACCTTCATAATATAGTCGATGCCATGAAGCCTATTACTGCTCAATTAGTAAATTAATAAAGGAAACAAATTATTATCAACATTTATTCCCCTTCTTTGGACGGACTCGTTGATTGTTAGCGAGTCTCATCTCCAACATTTCCGCCTTGCAAGTATTCTCAGGTCAATTATAAGAGTTTAGAAGAGATCAATGATTTCGATGATTTATAGAATGAAGTGGACAATTACCGTACAGTTTGAAGATGAGGAATAAGCAATTATTGATGCTTAACCTATAACCACGATCAATGCCAATCACCTCAACCGTATAACAAGAACTAAGGAAATGACCAAACCCGTTAAGAATGGCGAAACATGAAAGCAATAATAGATGCAGTGAGTTTAAAAATAGGAAACAGTTGAAATTGCTCAATATTGTACCCAGTAAGAATATAAACATTTTGCAACGGCTAAATTCTTACCTGAGTTTACGTAAAGGTCAAGTGGTCCACATAAAAAGTGTTATAATTACTTTTTGCATCATCTAATATCAAATATACACGCAAATCCTCACCTATATCATCCTCGACACGAACAGAATTAATGAAGGTTGACAAAATGAGTGCACAGCTATGCGGTGTAAGTGTGAACTCTTCGTCCATTTATAAATCTCTTAAATATCCGTACTAATCACGATCATCGTTTCATCGCATACTCCTTGAGTTCTTAGCTCTTCACGTGTTGCAAGTTTATTCGCCTTTGGACTATGCTGGATGTATTATCCTGGAAGGGGAATAAAGAGGAAAATGCAGCTTACAATCAAAGCACAAGTCAACATTTGAAAGTTAAGTCCACATACAGTGCATACATAAATAGTTATAGTTGCGGTGACAATGTATATGCAAGCAGTTCGTGTAGATAGACGAAAAACTTTGTGCACAATTGAAATAAACGATGTCTAAAAACGGAATTGACATAGTAGCCGAATAAAGGCATAAGGAAAATTCAAAATGGGAAAAATACGTGATAAGAAAATATGAAGGAGTGATATTGAGGTCACAGAATCCTTACTGATGAAGCGATTTGAAAAATGCTATAGAATTCAATCGTCGGCTAGGCTCTGGATTAAATTCAGGTTTAGGTTTAGATTTAAGGCGGCTTCTTCAAGCTGCATAGTTTTTAGCTGGCTGGAAATTACGAAGTACTGTGACTACGTCAAATACGACCTGATGAGCCTAGAGATTATACCAAAAATCGGCTACTCCGCGTGATTTTGCGGACAATTAAACCTAATCTTGCGCGGCATCAACATGCTGCTAAAGCCGCGTCATGTCTGAGCCTCGTTGAGGGTACCTTAGCAGATCGGGTAATGCCATCGGCGACTTGTAATCACGATGTGTTTGTTTCTTCTTCTGGCAATTCTCTAAACATTCATCTAACGCATGAAGCTCAAAATAAACCGGTTGATCCAATCGAAGTCTGAATTTTTTCATCGCTGTGCGGCCGAGATAGAACAGATAATTTGACGCAGCTTCTGACTGGTGGATGTTTGACAGCTACGTCCTAGGTGGGGGTTATATTCGTGATTAAAGAAATGTGCGCAGATCACAGATGAAGAGGAAGAAGCATAAAACAGTTTTGCTACAATTATGCAGGAAGTGCGCATTTACCATAAGCGAAGCAAAGCTTAATTTGTTCACTAGAACTTGAAATCTAGGAAGTATGAAGTTGTTTTTGGAAGTGATCCAATGAATGGCAAAAATGTGAACGTTATTGCAAATTTGAACTCTTCTATTACTCGTTTAGATTTAGATTTTACATTCAAAATTTCTCGTTTACATTAGCTGCTGTAATGTCACATCAAATCGGTATGATATTCAGAGTTTGCCTTCAATGCTTTAAGGGAAAAGATGTTTGCAAAAGCAATTGTCACGCGCTTACTGATTCACTTCTTCGAAGAACATTCTAAAGCGACAAAATGGAACAGAACATATCAGCCAACTGCTGGACAAATAATGCAAAGTGGTCATTTCAGCAACGATACGCATATTGCAACACACGTGCAACACTCTTGTCCAATCAAAGAAATTACGGTGCTTTTTAAACGTAATACTGCAAACATCCTACCTTTTCACTATGGGGATAAATGTGCGGCATTTCAGGTGTGGTGTGATGGCTGACTCTTCCTATAAAGACCCCTGTTGCGGGCTTCACGCCCCGATAACTTGCTGATAAACCTTCAACGCGTTCTCCTATTGAACAATCGAGGAAGTACATCCAGTGAAACTCAAATCATAAACGATCTTCTTTTACATCAAATAAAATAAAATAAAATAATCAATAAATAAATAAATGCTTAAATACAATCCTACTTGTTTGATATGATACAATATATTCTCTTATTTCCTTCGAATCTCTCATAGCATTGCTAAAAAAAAAAAAATTCTTGGAGGTATTACTGCTGTGTCGAAAATATAACGATATTCATGAAAACGAAATCAGTGGGAAAACGCATCAGATTTGCTTGAATGGCATTAACTTTTGCATATCACTCTACCACAGCAATCGTTCAACAAAACATTCGAATACGATCACAAAACGCATAAAAACACGTTTCCCATCAAAGATTAAAAATCGTATATGTAAATTGAAACCCACGTTGGATGTTCAGCCAGAGAAATTTGTCTGTTGAATTTGCACGGTTCATAATTTGAAATACACATATATAGGAACATCGTCGTCACAATACAGTTCTGCGAAAATTTGCAAAAAGAAAAAAATGGTCGTTAGAATTGCGTATGAAAAAAAGAAAAACGATTAATGATGTATGCAGTTTTTAACAACTAAAACTACCCGCATGAATGTGCAAAAATTTCATTTTCCTGCCCGAGCGAAGAGTGAACAGTTGCGAGAGGTACTTTGCAATAACTTGAGTTGGGTTAATTTCAGCCATTTCGAAATGCTCTTAATTGCATGGGAGGAAGCTGCAAAATTAAGCAACAAGTTTCACCCTTTATTCTTTTAGTGCCTTGATTAGGTGTGGCTTTGGTAGCCAACGAAGACAGGACAGATTTAGGGAGATGGATCAATCTGTGGTCTGGCAGTGGCGTGGTCCTATGACTGTACCACTGAGGTGAGGAATCAGTAGCCCTTTGGTGGAAAGTTAGTGGCCTTGCCGCAAACAATGGGAATCTGTGGCTACAGGGCAGCGGATCCCTGCTTTTGAGGCTACAATTTCCCCCATACCGTTTAAGCCATAACTATTGCAGACGTTTTAGGCTCCTAACGAAATATTTCGAGGGTCGACACCTCTCAAGACTGTATGTCAGAAGGGTTAAACATGGCACTAGTTCAAAGTTAATAAAATGCGTTTGCCGTAAAAATGGACCGCGGTTGACAGTTCAGTTGACATCCTCTTTTCTATTTGTTTTCGATAACAAATATTAGGCGAATTAAATGTGTGCGTCACCTTGATTTGGCTCTCGATTTTGTAAGTGGAATAAGCTTCTCATACCTCAGCGCAATATCAATAGCATCCAGGGAAATAGCTCTTAACATAGACCACTTTCAGAAAAAAAGAAGACCCCCTCCATTAAAGAGTGCCACTCTTTTAAAACATTGTGTTAAAGTAACGATACGTTGAAGTTGCATATAACTATAAACGGCACATACAATTTATTTACTCCTTATTCAAATATATATAGAATAATAACAACCATTCTAGCCTATAAGTTCAAAATAGCCTTAAGAATTGCTATCAGCGTAAAGGGTAGTAATGTTATCAATGACGTGCTTATTCGCGCATAACTCAATTAAAGTTGTTAGTGGGATGCAGTGATATGATAAGACGGTTAATATCAGAAATAAAAAATTAAAACCACATGTCCAATACATAATGCAGTATGAGCAGTAACGAAATAAAGCCTCAATTAGTGGGGAAATGTAAATGGGAATAGAATCTGAATTAATAAACTTCAGATAATCACTCATACTTCATAAGCAACATCTAACATCAACAAAAAATACGAATGAAACATTTAAAAAAAAACAATTTGGCAAAATTTTCTCGAAAGACGGTAATCTATGAAGATTGTTGCGTAGTGTTGTATAAGTGAGAATGGGATGCATAACAAGAGAGTATGCAATTAGAGGAGGGTAGAGGATAGCAAGAGAACGCGTGACGTCTATGGTATTGCGGCCGGGGAGATCGTCTATCAGGTGGGAGTGTAGCAACCGCCCTGTGTTGCGCTCTTCTAACTGCGCAATCAATATTTCAGTATTATTTCTCAAAATTATTAAAATCGGGTGCATCTAACGATGAATGAAGGCAGCGAAACGCACGAACCAAGGATCGCTCGTATACGGGAAAACCTTGTCGGTAAGCTGCTGCAAATATTCCACCTTGAATTACCTGTCCACCTGTTAACAGGTGTTTCATGAACGATTAAACCACATCAACTACAATAAATACACTCACACACTATGAGTGGAAATGTGAATGGGTGCAACTTTGTAACTGTTAAACGAAGATCTCTATTCTGCTTGCTTTTATTTGTCTGTGTCTGTCTGTGCAAAATTACAACTTAAAACCCGACATTCCACTTCAAAATATATGTTGTTGATCCTTGCCATCCCTTGAACTCGTAACTTCACGACCTGCTTCAAGTCCAGCTAATTGATTATAGAGCAGTTCAGTCATGCTTCAAAGTTGGAATAATTTCCATTTCACCTAGCAATTGTTTTATCTGAAGCAAACAAATATATGAAATAAGTTCCCTCAAATCTTAGGAATTCTTTGAGGTAATTTTTGTTATATTTATCGATTTATACACAGAGGTGAATTTTATAAACCGTATTTAAAGGTTAAAAGATTTAAAAAAAGGAACGACTGTTGCGAGAAAATTTTTGTCCTCAATGAGTTTCATTCGTTCACTCATAAAACTCGAAGAAATGATCTCTTCCAACGTTATTTTTGTTGCGATTTACCAAAATTTTGCACACAAAAATTGCACCATTGCAGCATTATAATCCGCTCCCATTTCCTCTAAGTGAACTCTCCATTTCGATCAATTCATTGAGGATATGAAAACCTTGAGGGCTTTATTTCAAGTTATACGGTGTATAAGTGGCACGAAAGTTTTTTTTCATGACGACGGTCATTTCAGGGTGGTCATTTCGTGGATTATCCTTTAAAAACTATATGAGTGGCAGTGTAAATTGTATTATGAGAATGCATTGCAATGAAATATGTCCGTGCATGAGAGCATCTTTACCCTTCATCCCAAGTCAGCCGGGTGGCACCAATTAACCGCTCACAAAAGTTGCGATCATCAAGTTGGATAGGCGTGAACTTTCTGGTCTGAGTAGGCTTTCCACTATGTCGTTATAAAGGGTAACTTTCCTAAAATCCCACATCAACAGTCAATTTCGGTATTATCGCAGATAATCGCATATTCTAGGATTCATTCTATCAAGCCGGCTTGACCGATCGGTTTCTGCTGACCGGTGAATCGACCATCGACCGGTTGAATGACCATAAAACAATAGAATTTTTGATTTCCATGATCCGCTGTTCGATTGGACAAGTGCATAGGATGGAGCTAATCTAACTTCTTCGATCAATCAGATCTGGCAGGACATCCCATAGATGACTCTCTCTATGGGCACTTAAACAAAGAACTAATAATCGCATTCATGGCCAAAGTGAGCTTAGGCAAAATTCGTTGCTTTGAAACAGGTGGTATTGCAGTAGCTGCGTTCGATATGCTCATTTAACGGTCAAATTATAAGCTTGTCGGGAAATTTTGTAAAAAGAGAGCATAGGTGAAATGCCTTCGAGTCTTACCGCAAACTGACCGTCGATGTAACTAAAGGAAAAAATATTTTACAAACCGATTGATGCAATGATGCATTATCGATCGGTCGTGCAAATCTAAAATATAATGTCAACAAAGTTTGGTTTCACTTTAGAAAATCTCGTATATACTTTAAATTACTCGACGATGGTGTAACTTGTTGTGTTTATATTTAAAGTCATCAGTTAACGCCGTAAAAATGAATAGTGTATCACTTTTCAAATTTTTCCATTCCACCAAAAATTGTCTCAAATTCGGGAAATCGATCTAATGCGCATTCGATTGCTCACTTTTTTCTGGAAACGATATTTTTCCGAGAATATACGCCCTGTTATTTACTTCAAGAATTAGCGAAATGCACACTAATAGATTTTAATTCCAATCATGAAATTCAGCAATAACTGCAGGTTTTTATGATAGAGCCGATTTAAGAATGCTATCTGAAGTTTTGCACCACAACAATATTGTATTCAGATGCACTGGGACCATTTGATGTTATGGCAGCTGTAATAGCGCGATCGCAGCATGGACCCGATAGCTCCGGTTTATTCGGGGTGGCTCAGTCGCCAGTCACGCCGTATCCTCGACCTTCGCGCAACACCTTTAATGGACCCGAATTTTCTAACGGTCCGACCACAGCCCAGATGTTACAGGCAAGTTGTTTTTTATTATTTATGAGTTAATTTTTTCTCGAACCCCAGGTTCATGAAGTTATGCTTCCGTGCTCAATGAGACAACGATTTCTAGTAAAGTATCAAGTGCTTACGGGTTGATTGCTTAATATGTAATGCAAAAATTGAAATTGTTGGGAAGGTATTATGCCAGTTGAACTGGGGTCAAGCTCATTCTATACGATGCCTACAGATATTCAAAAGCAGCAGTGCTACATCCTCCTGCACTCAATTGTTTTATAAATGCCCAAGTAGGGCTGATGTCGGTGCTTCCCACTTTTTCAGTTTTGTTGTTGTGATGTCATGTCTGTAGATATGCATATGTATGTCTGTCGGATACAAGTTTCCCGAAAATGGCCATAAAGAAATTTGCCTCATCTTGCGACTTGAGGTGGGGAGGTGCTCTCTAAGCTGCAGTGCCATTGCATCAAGTTGTTTAATATCGTTTTCATCACTAGTTTCCATTAGTTCAGCTACTGCCGGGTAAGAATTGACTCCATCGTTCTCTTTCTAATTTCCACAGGGAAAAACTCTTGTAGTAAAGAGGTTGATGAACGCTAAAAGATTTCCTTATCAATGCTGAAGTTGATATGTTTGAGGCAGTGGAAATTCATTGAAAATGGCGCTTTCTAGATCAGATTTAAGCCAGTTGTCCATCATGGATTTTGCACATTATGCCAGTGGACATTTAGAATGGGCGAATAGCCGTTGAATGGACAAATTGACGTTCGCGGTTACCGATTCGCTTACGTAGATAGGCATTTTGACTTATTTGATTCATTCGATTGGATAATCATTTGACTGGAATTTTGTTTTGATTTTCGTGACCGCTGAATGCGCCTGAATGAAATTAATTGTGACACAAGCACGGACAGTGATGTTATTAACGCGTCGATGAAAATAGTGATTGAACTATTTAATGCTGAAAAAACCTTATTCGCTGCTGGTTAGCGAGTTCCTGGTTTCTTTGCTCCATTCTTTCGCCGGGTTGTCTCACTTGTTAAATGCTTCATGATGTGGCCACCTCTTCCTCGATTTTCATAGGCTTTCTTGCAGAGCATTATTGATTTGTAGGTGGGATGAATGCGTGGTAAAGTCAATAATAGGTAATTGAGGTAATACAGTTAACTTTGCTGATGGAAGCATTTTTGTAACATAAAGCCGCAGAAACGATGCGCTGAGGTCAAGTGCTGCAGAGTTGTACTATTTGTCATTGCGCAATTAGCAGTTATTCGATTAACGTGAATCTCGTCTCACCTTTCATTAACGTTGCCGAGTTCTTTAATCATCTTTTCTCATTTGATGTCTTATTGGAGTTTAAATGTGAAAATGTTGTGTTGTGTGTTCTATCAGTGACATATCAATTTTCAGAGTATGCAGAGTCTTGTCGATTCACCACTCACAGCAATCGAAACAAACCTGCCATTCAAAAAGGCAGGTGCTTGTTATTAAATTGTTTTATATGTTGCCGATGGAACAACTTTATTCGGCGAGAATTCAGCTTGACGCAATGCCATTAAGATGTGTCGTGCTTATATTTTTTATTGGTGATTTATTCTCTTTACGTTACATGATATGTCATTTATGTCTTATTTAACTTCCTTACACGTCCACCTTCTAAGGTGTACACCTGAATTTAACTGGTGATCTCAAATTTGGAATGCCCAACGATCTATGGAAATGTTGCCCAGGGAGAGATTTGCTGTTTGATTGTTGAAATGTTCATTTACATTCAGTGATCACGGTGTTTGCTAAGCTATCTAGGTGTGAAGAATCTCTGCCTCTGATATTCGCACCTTATTAATTGTTACACCTGATAGGGCTTTAGCTAACTTGTTTGAGTTAATCGATCGTATTGTGATGAACGAATGAAGGAAGTTCATATCGCTTTTTTATGGTTGCTACATTTTATTTCCAATCAGCGGCATTAGTGAAGGAGGTTGAAAAGCAAATCAAAAGGATAGGCTACCCTATTTGCTGAGAATTGCATCGCTAAAACTATGTATTTTATTGTTGTTTTTTGCATTTCAAGAGGATGCTGACAATATAAACTCGGGACCGTCCATGGGTTCAGCGTATAAACCTCTTGGGGTTATAATTTTTAAGGTACGGTTAGTGCATGAGCGTTGATGGTACGTCAATTCAACTCTGGGCTATTTTCTGTGAACGTAAAATGAGTATTTGATAGCAGATGTGTTCCGCATCTCGTTGTCTCCAAAAAGAGCTACATTTGCGATTAAAGTCATTTGAAGTTAGCTCATAATTTGGGAGTGTTTTTTTTTGAATGGCGTTTATGAAAAATAAAGACGGCACTTAAATATAGTAAAACGCATTTTCGACTTTTAATAGAGAATATGTTTTACCAATTCTTAATTACTTACACTATATCAGGAATTATATTCCTTTGTTCTCATTATATGTCTGTTGTTCATTTTAATTTTCTTTTTTCTATAGTTGATTAATTGTATTTATGAATAGAAATATAAGGCGATGATTGCAGGTGCAGGATAAAAAGGTGATAGTTGCAAATAAAGCAGATTCCCCATCAACAAGCACAGAGGGCATCGACAAACGCAATAGGATCAACAACTCTAGGCAACGTGACGATGATGACACTCGTAGAAAAAGGAAACGCAAGAGGTCACTGCTTTTCTTTAATTTCAAATTTTTATGGAATCATTTTCGAGGTGGCAAATAAAGGAAAAAGGTACTGTCTTATACCTTTTTGACCGATTCTCTACAATATCTCACTCTGTTCTTATGCAATATTCTTTTTATATACTTAGATGATTAGAGAAAAGCGGATGAAAACGATATATTGGCGTCGAGAAGATTGTCCGACCAAAATATAAGAAATTGGTTTTTGAGAAGAATGCCATTTCTTACCGGTTTGGATATGGATGTGGAGAAACTTTTTCATGTTTAATGATTTTTTTTTCGGAAGTTTTGCCTTCTTTTCTTTTCTCGTTGAGAAAAGTGTGTTTATTGTTGATATTGCAATTTTTCCTGTCGCATATGCAGACTCTCATAACTGGGAATTATTTGATGTGTCGAAATCGACCCTTCTTCCTCATTTTATCCTTCCTACTCTCCCCAATGTTCTGACTTCCCTACCTTTCCTCTTATTCCACCTTTCCCATCTTTCTCACCTTTCCGTTCAGAATTCGAATTAAGCTAGCGATTATAGCAATGAATTTATATACGGGTAAATTAGTTAGTAGTTGTTGAAATTAGCGCATATTATTTGAGTATGTTTTTGCACGTTTGTAAAACGAAGAACTGGAATAATTGTGTGACAAAGGTGCTGCTATGCGTGCGTATTGCGAATGCGTTTTTCATCGCCGATCTTCCGTTCGATTCGAACAAGTCGTACGTTGTCCACGATCCACGTGATGTGCAACTGCGTCCGCGGGGGACGATCTCTTGTATATGTTTGGCTTGTAGGCAGACATAATCTATGAAGCTAAAATTCGATGCCGATTCACATACTTCTTTAATAGCAGCGTTCCTCTTGCTCTACCCCTGTTCTCCTTCTTAAATCCCCCCCTTAGTCATCCTTTCTCCTTCATTTAGACCGCTATTCCTCTCTCACAAATATTTCATCTCAATTCCTCTCAGCGAGTATGAAAATTTTCACATTTTTTGGAATCGAAATGCTCACTACGTAATCCCATTTTGATAAGCAGCGGTGACCTGTTAAATAAGCATAAAGAATCTCTTAAAAGAACAAACTAATTTTATTGCTCTAGAAGTTCGTTGACAGTAATAATGAAAGAATGTCACGTTTTGTTTCTGTGTAAACTATCTAGACTGAATCATGAAACTTTCAAAAAAAAAAGTTCTTTAGGAATGAATATGTGAATGTGCTGCAGTTTATTGTTGCATTAGTGTAATATAGTCAACTTGTAGAAATTTTTAAATGAAATATCACTGAGTAAAAACTAAGGCAATTTTGAGCATTTCAGAGTAAATTCCCTCAACTTGGTTCAAAACCTGTAAACTCGGTTCAAAACTCTGTCGTTCAAAAAACTTGTAAAATTCGTTTTTCGAAGATCCGTCATGAGTGGGCTATTATTCATTAGCGCTAGAGGATATAATGTCGATCGAATGTTGTAAGTTTCTAGGTTGCTTGAGAATTGGTCCTAAGAGAAATAGTCAGTAACTTATTGGCAGTGAGGGATGGATTTTTTTTTTTAATATTTAAATTTACGAGCGATCAACGAAAAATGTGACGAATGTAAGAAACATATATCTTATATCAACTGTGATAACCAGACGAGGGGATTTCATGCTGTGACATGGTTGCGATGCGAATGAAATGTGAGGGGAGAGAGGATTGGCCTCAGTTGAATTCACTTTTGAGTGAACGATGTTGCAACTTAAGCTGAATTAATGCTTGGCAATTGCAAAACGTTTGCCGTCAGTTAATTAAATGAAGCTGCCAATAGTAGCTCTTGTTTAAGTATAAAAATCTTATACGGCGACATGGAATAGCAGTCGGTGAAACTCGAACAGGTAAGTCCATGACGACAGCTGTCAGCAACAACACAATTAAAATTAAAGGCTATAATACAGGGGGAAAGAGTAAACAAAATTGGAATCACTATGGAAATGATATAAAAGCAAATGACAGGTTTGAAAATGCTATGGGGGATTAGCGGCGCCTTAAGAAAACGTCAGTAATATATCGTTACAAGTTGCAGTCTTTAGCCACATTTCGCAGTGATATTTGGTGGCATTTATCGAAGTCTCAAGGGTGGCATCTCCCAATCTCCCAATGATGTGATGTCGGGGATGAGGAGGCAACTCAATCCTTCTGTCTATGGTTACAAGCCTACTTATAAATAGTATGTTATGTTCTGAAAATAAACTTGTAGGCACTTGTGAGTTGTTTGCTTGGATGCATCGTTTGTTATTTTGAGGCTAGATTTTCAGAAGTGGTGAACGAACAGAGGAGAATGCAGAGAGGGAGTGTGAAAATCGTGACTGGCAAAAGCCATGCAGCAGTGGTGTCGGATCGCAAACGAGGGTGTCTTTTATTTATTCTTTTACTCGTTGGATATTTTATCACTATTTAGAGTGGACAGTTGAGTAACCTCCGCTTTCTACTGCCAACATTCTCTCCGTTAGCAGTTTAAGTTTACGAATTGCATTTAATGAATCATACGTTTTTGAATATGACTGGTTGTGGTAGATGGAGTTTGCACCTCGGATCACCTTGCTAACTTGTGCTGACAGCCACTGAAATCAGCTAAACTTGCATATGCTTTATTAGCTCCAGCATGTTCATCTACGTTCGGTGAAGGAAGCGTTACGTGAGTGACCTTGCAGGAAACCGGCGACGATGGTCACATGACGATAAATGACTTATTTGGAGATGAGAAGAAGAGAAGCGATGCGGCGGGCAAGACGGACAAAAGGGATACCGAAGAAACAAGGAAGGAAGAGAGGAAAGGTGCACGATGGAAGAAAGAAGAAGGAGAAAGTCCAGATTCAGGATTTGTCGACGAAACAGGCGACAGTGACCGTGAACACCTCCAGCATACGTATGTCTATGCTTGCATCTTTTATGCGTTTCTTTTAATTCTTCTTGAACAAATGTTATCCGTCGAAAAGGAAGTCTTCGATGTAGGTTATTTTCATTTCCGATACTTCTTTTTCTATTGTAGCAACTCCTTCTCACATCCTCCTCTTTGTTCCTCACCAACTTCTCTTCCCCATATTCGAGATCGTTTTGAAAAGTGTTTCTTGTAAAACACATATTGGCTTGTCCTTCCTTCGCTCCTGTTCTATTTTTTTTTCGGACGGTTCCGCGATTTATTAATTTTGAAAATGAAACTTTTAGCTGATCATTTGGTATGCTGCCCCAGAGGCCACCTTTTATTCCTTGAATTGTGGTTGTGAGTTGTAGCACTGTTAGGAATAGTCCTATTTCATGGTCTTTATATTGATAAACTTTGGCAACTCGGCTGCTTAGGAGAAAATTTACCGGAATTTTCGCATTTTTGAAATTCATGATTTCTTTTCGTTTTTATTATCTGATTGTGACTAGCTTATTGAAATTTTCAAAATTTGTAACTAGACTCTCTTCCTGTAAAAAGAAGGAAGAAGGAAGTGAGCTAGCCGTATTTTCATGACCTGCGCAAAGGGGCATGAAGTCTTTTTTCAGTGACCTGGAAAGCATAATTGAGGATTTTGGACGCGTTTCGCCAATCCTTTCCCCTCCGCAACAACCATCCTCACGATTGCCACCTCTCACGCACAACGACGGTGTTCCATCGCTGAAGTGCGTAATGGATATTTCTGCCCTACAGTTAGCTGACCGACGTCGTCTTCAAGCGAAGCTTTCTTCGTTGGTATTGTTTTTTTCTGTTTATTTCTATGATTCCTGAAGTGAAGTGCACACTAGAAAAAGATCGCAGAACAAGCAGTGTATGCTTGTTTTCTTTGTTGACACCTGTTAATGGGCAAACGCATGCATGGTGTTGATGTTCACGAAGTTTGCACAGACTTTTGGTTAGGCGGTAGGTGAGCACGTACTTCTCCGATACGATCCAGACGTTCTCATATTTGCGGCCAAATGTATTGCTATCATAATTCATCGGTACCAGCCTACTGTGGCTAAGTCATTGAATATTGGAAAGATTATTCACGCAATCCCTTTTCATTTTATACCTTGGCTTCATCTAGGACCACGCGACAATTTTGCCACCACGACCGGTGTTATCGCCACCTCGTCGACCGTCCTCAAAAGCGGGTCGTTCGCCTTGCTGCTCAGATCGGACCGCCTCTCCTAAACCACCTCCTTCCAATGATATTATTAACAGCGCAGACGGGACACCGAAGCGCAATGGAAAGGAATCAGGTGCAGTTAAACGCAGGACGAGTCCATCGCCTTCTTCATCGCGCAAGGAAATTCTTAGAAGGGTATGTCAGCTTTGGTTACTCTATGATCTCTTGAGTCAGGCATCTAAGTTGAGTGCGGTTCTTATAACCACATTCAATGCTCACCTCAAACGTAGTCTAAGAGAGCATTCGAAGCGCCAAGTTGGCATTCAAAGTACACGGAGTTGTATGCATCGCTGAGTGTTGGAAATAAGGTGCTTAAGCGGTCGCTAGGTCATGCTCAGGCTCCTAACTTTAGTAGTAAGCAGGGGTTGCTAACCGACGTGTTTCGTCACTTCACCTAAGGAGGAACAGGTGATTTTACTGCGTCGAAAGATTCCTTGACTCTCTTCTTTGCCCTATTCTTGCTCTCTTCTACGCTTACTTTATATTTCAGTTTTTTGTCATTAATGGTGCTTTATGATTTGTTGAACTGACTTACAAATACCAGTCGGCTGTCATACACGAGAATGGTGTAGATTGGCACTAGTGTTCCACTTATCAATAAGCTCTGTCGCAGATTTGTCTGAGCAGTATTAATTACTAGCAGTTGTTCTGTTCTACAGTGCATAATGGCAGCAAGGTTGTGTTTCTAAGTCTCTTGCTGAACAGGTTTGGAATATCATCGTCGTTGCGTAAGGTTTTTTTTAGAGTGGATGAGTAATTTGGCCTTGTCTAAACCAAAGATTACTATATTTGCCTAACCAGGGAGAAGGAGGATTAATATATATATGAGAGATCACAAAAAGGAAATGTAGGGGGCGTGGAGTGCCTTGAAACATTTGGGAAGACGCAGTCACGTTTTGCAACTAAATAAAAAATCCGAGATGTGCATAGTGGAAGCTGCTTGGTGAGGTTGTTGAGGCTTTCGAGATTTCGCGCAAAAGTCTGTCCGTATTTGGAGGGAGGGGGTGCTGAAGGGAAGAAAGTTCGTCATTATGACCTGAGTTTCAATATAAAATTGGCTGTGCAGTTGTTAGGCGCATGGATCTTAGTATGTATAACTGCTCATGACTGAATTGTTGAAGGAACAGCCATCATCTCGAGTCGCTTCTCCAGTGGCTGCTGTTCAGAAGGAGGGCGCCGAAGATAGCAAAGAACGCAGATTCGCTGATTTTTGTTTTACTAAGGTATGTCGCATTTTATCTTCTAGAGAACATATTTCATCACTAATATTTGAAGAGTTGAAGGCAGAGATGCTAGGAGATAGGCTGAAGCTCATTTCTAACTGGAGGTCACTCTCATCTTTCTTCGTTACTAAAGTACGCGGGAGATATCAAAATTTCTCCTGCATTTCCTGTTATTCAGATTGCTAGTATCAGCTGAAGGGGAGAGTAGTACCAAGTGAAGTGGTCGGTGGTTTGCTAGCGATTTCGTTCGCAAGTTGTGGTCACCTATCTTCTTTCATCATAAGCCAACTGTTTATGCTGAAGTGTTAGTTTTCTTAACATCGTATTTATTAGCAAACTTGTAAATGAGTCATTAGTAAATTTATAATAAGTAAATAAAAGGGGATTTGTGTTTATAACATGATATTCGAATAATCTCCAATACAACTGTAATAGGTGGCAGAAAGAGTTGTGGAAATGTGGCGTTATGGGCTGTTGTGTGCCCAAGCGTGAAACACACATAGAATTAATGATGTCTAGATGTTGTTTAATCTATTATCGGCAATTATTTTTCTTATATATTTGATTTTAATATTAGCCTATAGGTCTTGTTGACATTGGATAGGAATTGATGCAGCCTTCCTGACATTGAGTAGAAGGAGGCTAATATGGTCATTTTTCATGATCCAGCCCGTGAGGTTCTGACATCGGTGTGAAGCTTTCGAGTGTTTTAAATAGTCGGCTTCACAATAGTTCAAATACCATGATCTAAATGTAATAGAGAAGATAAAAGATTGTTTGCATGTAGCTCAGTCGAATTAATTCATTTTGAGTTGAAAGGAGAAATGCCTTTGAGACGCATTTGATGCATTTGCGAGAATTTCCTTTTAAGCTTTAATCTTGAGACAAAGTTTAATGCACAGAAAACAAAGATTTGCATTCAAGCCACTAGACGGGTATGAGAATGAATAGAACACAAATGCAACCATGTTGATATCTACCCAGGCAAGGGAGAGGTACTTGCAGCTTTTGGAAAGTCAGTTTTTTTAGCAGAAGGATGCAAAGGAAAACGTTGCAATGCCTGCATCACCAATGCCATCAGCGAAGGAAAAGATGAAAGAGAGGTGCAAAGATGGCCCAAAAGCTAGTCCACAGCGTGTCGCTTCTCCTGCGTTAAGTAAAGAAAAAGAGAGGAATAAAGAAAAGCAAAAGAACAAAGAAAAGTTGAGGGATACGGATAAAGAAAAGAAGAACGAAGACGAGGGGAGGAGCCGTTCAGAAAAAGAGAAGACACAACAGGAGAAGGAAAAGGAACGGACTCGAGAAGTTGTAAGGAACAAGGTCAAAGAGACAAAGGAGAGGTCTTCATCAGTGTTGAAGAATGAGAATCGAGGCAGCGCTAAAGAGACAACTTGTAAAGAGGAAGAAGAACCTCGTCTAAAGAAAGAGAGAAGGGAGGAGAATGTTACTAAACGAGAGCGCAACGAGCAATACACCAAAAGGGAGAAAAAGGAAGAGATGGCCGAGGTGTTTGAAGCTTCCAAGAAGGTGAGGCATTTTATTAGATCAGATTATAGGCATGAAATTCCCTGTGAGATTCCCCAATGAACTTGTTGAAAAATCGTCATCAAGTGTTCAGTAGAGTGGTATTGTCAGGGCATAAGCAGATATCCCTATTTAGAGTGGATTTTATAAACGCTCAAGCCTGCTCAGTCGTTTTGCTTATCGATCGATGCTGCTGATTTCTTTCCTATCGACGATTGCATTTTCTGTTGGAATTCGCTTGGATTAGAGTGTATTGTGGTACCTGAAACGTTCCGGGCAATGATCTGTTGTTGCTTTATGCGTATATAACGGATTTGCAAGGTGATATTTGTTTAGAACACACAAAGACCTCACACTTTAACGTGTCGTGCAGAAAGTGTGCCAAAGCAGAAGGTCGAGATAGAAAAGAACGAGGATGGCTCATGTAAGAGCGCCACCTTCTATCAGAACGATATGGCTCGATCTTTGAAGCACAAGGCCGATGATGAGGTTATCTGTGTGTTTGAGACCTTTTTCCTGTAAGCGATTAGATCCATTGTGAACATATTCTTTGCAGGGACGAGTTTATCGGAAATCACTTCAATGAATTTTATTCATTGAAAGTTGTGATGATGGATCAAGGATGTAGCCAAAAAACTGTAGAGAGAAGGAGGGGTTTACTAGCCTGTCTATGGAAAATGGTTGTTGTCTGAAGTACTGCAGATTTCCAGTTTCCAGGTCCCTTGAGATTGGGATGCTAATTTAGAAGGATCCAAACAACCGTCCACCACCTCGACTGTGAGTGAACGCTGCTTTTACGCAGAAAAAAGTTGTTCGTTGCAACTGCTGCGTGAGGTGGTCATCACTCTACCCCTCCTCCGGGGCTGTTCACCTGTGATGATTGAATTTGAGGCCAACTGATATTACCGAATGGTTGAAACGGCAGTTTTGGTTTATGAAGGCCTGAAGGAACTCACCGGCCTCATTCCTCTCAAGCACTAAATCGTTCAGGCGTTGCACATTATTTAGCTGAATATTTCAAGCTGTCCGTGTGATTTGCAAACTGCGAGCAGATAACTGCTGGGATTGGCGTTGCCCGCTTCATCAAAGTGAGATGGCAAATGGAAGAGGCGAATTTGAAAGTAGGAGGAAGGGATTAAATAGAGGGTTGGATTTTTCATAGTAGATTTACAAATTGCTCATTGAGACACACTAAGGTCTTTCTACATTTCTTGCTAGGATGAGAAAGTTGTTCAAAGGGATCACTGGAATTTGAGAGAGCTCAGCTGCAATTTGAGAAACTGCTGCCAGAAAGTGGAGCTGTTGTAGAGGGAAAGGTGAAGAGGAGAGGAAGGTCCCGTTACTGAAAGCTGTCTTGTCGGTGTGTGTTATGCTATCTAATTTGTAAATTATGCTGGGATCTGAGGGACTGAGGTGTGCCATATTGCTGAAATGTTTATATGATTCAGGCAGAGGACAAAGTACGCAAGGTTCTGCTTTATATCGAGTCGGTTGTTTACTTCATCTATTCGGTGGCCGTGCAGATACCGAATCGAGATGCACGAACTCAAGGCAGACATCCTTACGGAATGTTGCGCGACACTGCTGAGCTTCTAAAGTACGAGTTGCTATGTTGGTGGAGTAGACTGATTTCATTGCATATGATTGTTCATCCTGATCTCCACTCCCCTCAATTTATCTTCCTCGCTTGCCCTTCAGAAAGTACACTTTAGCCTTATAGCATGCAGGCGATGGGGAGATTGTTTAACCCTTAAACCAAAGGTTGCAGCACAAAAGACTTAAGGGGGATAGGAAGGGAATAACAGCAAGAATCACGCGATTGTTCGCTTTGCTGCTAATGCTTTTCTGTTCATATTGTACACGAGCTCTTCCCTCTAGTGCATCCACTTTTATTGAAGGTGGAAGGTAATTCCGATTTTTTTCTGAAATCAGCAAACTGGAGAACTGTTATTGCATCAGAATCAATTATCATGTCCATTATCAGTTTTTAGTCGTTGAGGGAAGAGGGGTTGATGCTTTGCACTTTTTATTTATTTCTCGTCCAACTTTAGCGGTGTTTATTGAATTAGGTTGGATCTATCCTTAAGCAATGGGCGTGTTTCAAAGCGGAAGTAATCATCCGAAAGGTACCGGTGTGGATGCCGTAATACACCAGTTTAGCTGTATAGCAGCAAATAAAGCATTGATTTTCTGTCACTCACATTTCACTGTGCAGTGACGTGAACGAAGCTCTCCGAATTCACTCTTAAAGTGATTTCATTTTTTCATTGGCATAAAATCGCCATATGCGTCAAGTGTTTTTTCAATGCTCTACCGAGTGGAGCGATAAAATAATTCATTCACTAATCTTGGTCGCATAAATCCTAGCTATATTCCTTTAAGCTCAACCAGATTATCCGCTTCCCAGAAGGATAGACTCGATCTCTTTGGTTACTACTCAATGCATACAAACTCTGATTCAGTCAGGAAAACAGTTGTTGTGATTGTTTATTTGTTCTGTTGGAACGACGAAAGCGTCCAACTCATATCCCGATCTTGTTCACTGAATGGCATGGCCGGCGAATGAGCGCGGCGCTTTTGGTTAATTTCCTGTCACTGATATTATCCAAGCGAGCATTGCATTATAATTGCAGCCATTTGATAATAGCAAAGGTTCTGGCTATGGGGCATTATAGCATTTTCATAAATTATAGAAAGCTGCAAATGGTAAGCGCCTTAGTGTGGTACTGTATTTATATATGGGCAACCAGCAAGATTGTTCCTTTATATCCGTTCACATTCACCTTTTTGAAATCCCACCTTGTTTACTCTTCGGCCGATCATGTTTCGTTTGGCACTGCGTATTGTTAAGAAATGATCTTGTTGCAGAAATACAACGAATCGCTTCACAGATTCCCGTTCGAGTCATATTCCATTGGTGGCACACTTTGTCAGCCGCGTAAAGTTACTCTCAGCTCGAGCACAGTCTGTCCTCAACTTCCATCTCTACACCTGGAGGAGTCGTGTGGGTCGATTTCTATTTTAGGAAGTTTCCATGCCTAAATGTTTTTATTAGCCATTATGCTGTTTCATATCGTTTATTGTGCTAAATTTCCGAACAATTATAGATTACATGGAGTAGCTAGTGTGTGATGGCGCAGGTGATTAGTTTTCAGAAGGTGCTGTGTTTGATGATGAGGGATGAGGTGGGATGTGAACAAGAGGAGGGGGAAAAGGGAGAAAACGTAAAGGGAATAATAGCAAAGGGAGAAACGAGTGGAGAGGGTAAACATGAAGCATTTCTGTTGGCGTAGGTGTAGATGTGCACAGTGCATATTTATTGCAACTATTGTGGTCACTTTCTCGTCCATTGTATACGGATGCCCTTTTTTAGTTGTTGGGAATTAAGCAGCGCTATTTATATTATTTTAACCGCAGCGATTTAGGATCGAATAGTGCAGAAACGGGAAAAAAAAAGTTGAGAACCATTGGCAAATTTCGGCATCAATTCGTCGTAACGACTTGCACCAAACCTTTTTGTTTTGTTCATGCCGGAGCTGGAAGCGTTTCTTTTTAATTTTGATAGGAATATTATAACCCTATAAACGAAGGTATTTCAGGAAGCGCTCAAAAATTTTGGTGCATTAACGAAGTATGAGCGTCAAAATGCAGAGAAGGAAGCAGTGGCAAGGCGGGGTGAGGTCGGGGCAGGGTCACAGAGTGCACGCTCAGCTGCTACGCCCTCACCTGCTTCGTCTACTCATAGTGCCAATGTCGAGAAGGCCAAAGAGGTTACCTTTCACTTATTTTTATTTTATTATGAACTCATCTATTATTTCTTTATCTTCTTGTGCAACTTCTCTGCTATCCTTCAGAGAGTTTTTATTTAGATAGTCTTTTCCAACTTTTTCCCCGCCATTTAAAAATACAGGACAATAATTAAATATGTTTGCACCGTCATCCTACATCTTAATTTTTTATTGCCGTTTTGAGTATCTATCTGCTGAAATGCTCTCTAGCATAGTCGTGGCCAAGAGAACTGAGATCATTCCTCCTTTAAAACAGTGTCTAAACTATAGAGCAGCATTCGATTGCCGTTGATGAGGATTTTTCTCAATCTTTTAGTCGGATATTTTAATTTAACTTCGACGAGGGAACCTAAGAGTATTAAATATACCCCAGCGTCTGATGTTTTCGAGACGTCAGTTTTTGAGGTCTTGCCTGTGGCAGTGCTTGCTGGTTTCTCTACGGGCGCAAAATTTTGGCTAGTAAAGTAGAAGAGATGATCAGCGTTGTGAGTCATCTGTATCCAGATGGGTGCTTCATGCGCAGATGGATTGGCGGTGGGTGTTTTTGGAGGTGATAAGGAAAACATGTACTAGCTAAAACGACTTGATATAGCCCATATGTATGAGGGTCACTGTGTTGTGTTGACTGCTGCACTATAAATGGGGCATCTGGTAGCCCTACATTGCAAACATATAAATGGTGCGTAATGTAATTTTAGCAGTAAAGCATATACATGGTTTTAATAGGAATGAAACCGATCGCTGATGCGTTCCACTGTGACAGCTATCCACTGAATCCTAGAAAGCAATTGTTTCGTTTTGACACCTTTTTTATCATTTGATATTGTGCTCTTATAAGTAGTTTGAGATAATTGCACGCTGCGCATACCCTTGCTGACAGCCACTGAATGCGCGGCTGTCAATACCGTTGCCCGTGATGAGAGGGCTCCCTTTTTGTACACTTAACTCGTTGTCGCGATTCATGACGGGTAGGAATGAACCCCGACAGCGTAATAATGTCGACCGCAATTCTTAGATGTTTACGCGGGCTGATTATATTGCAATAAGTAGAATGGAAATATATTGAAGGATTATTCACAGAATGTTGAAGTTGCGTAAGTTAAGCGATATCAAAATGGAGGTGAGATGTTGAAGTAAGATGGGCGTTGAAATGGGAGCGATTTTCGAATTGGAAACGGCTGTCAACTAATACGGCGTGGTCAAGCGGAGTACATAGAGGGAGCAGAGGTTTAGTAGAGTGAATGCGATGCATTTGCTGATGTTTGAATTGATAATAGTGCAAATGGGTTTTCATGAGCACGGAAGCAACCGGAAAGAACTCACCGAAAGGACACAAAAAATGCATTTCGTAGGGGTATACGCATAGCAAACCTTAGTCATTCGCAGCAGTGAGCATACAAATCGGTTCCAATGAATTTCGAATATTCAGCAGTTTTTTCGGTTCAACTATTTTCAAGCTCCATTTTATTAGCTCCTGGATTCAATACAAAATTTCGTCCACATGGACTAAGCATGTTCTAGTCGTATTATAAATTTTGGCTGTATTAGATTATTACCGCTAAATTTTGAGTGACTCAATTTTAGATAACGATTCCACTATCTTTATATCAAATGCAAAAGGAGCAGCTAATAATTTTGCACCATCTAATGTGGGCTGATCGAATATGGAGGGATTCGAATGCTTTGATGACCGATCTGGATCGAGGTTGGTTTGCACTCTTTAAAAATTAATTGGTTCTTATAGAGAGATAAGCTCATTTTTGGGAGGTAGTGGATTTTTTGCTGTTGAATCGACTTATTGTCAATAATGGCTTTTCAATTTGTTTTTGCATTGCATAATTTGCATATGTCGATGAAAGGAATTGGGTAGTTAATCCCCAGGAAGTGAGCAAGTCGATGTGAGCAATCAAATGACTATAAAAAACAAGAAACAAGAAAATGCTTTTGGATATCTGTCAATCGGAATGCGTCGTGGTGAGTGAACGACATTAGCAACTCTGTTCAAGCGATGCACTAAATCAGAGTTATAGGTGACTGCACTCTGACTGATTGATGTGTGTCGCATATATTTTTTCTTTCGTTTCGCTGTCGATTGTCACTTGATATGTTCGCATTCATATAGCCGCCTCCCAATAGTCAAATTGGAGGGTGTACTTCGAAAGGCTGAATGCCCTATCGACCAGTGGTGATGTTGTTGTTGAGTATGTAACGCGATGTGCTCACACTACATAATATATGGGCTTTTATATATATATCTTTTCAAGCTGAATGGGAAAATTGGGGCAATTAAAAGTGCGGATTTCTTGTTTCATTATTTAATGGAGTTTTTCCTTTGAAATGCACAATTGTACCTACCACTTGTGCCTTCGAGTCACATTTTTGGTGCAACCAGAGACCTCAAAAACTTTCTTCGGTATTCTGGAAACTTTGACGTCATTAACAAAAGGTGAACTTTTTAAATTTATACTTGATTCATTTATTAAGGTTTAGCAGCTGTTCATCTATAAAACTGTAAGGGATTTGATCGATAGCTTCAATAGTGATTTAATTTTTTGTGTGATTTTAGCTCCCCTTTGCAACTGTCTCATGGAAATGGTATGTTGCAGAAATGGTGGAACGGTTGGATGATGTATGTGGGCAATTGAGCTATGAGTCGAATCTGTTTTTATTGAGTGAATACCTCGCGACCGGTGTCTCATGGCTGCGAGCCGAATATGAGCTCGAGAAGGATGCCGACGAGGGGCAGAGGTGATTTCCGACGATTCATTTGCATCCAATCGGCAATTGTCTCATTTTCCATTATATCGGTTTCTTGCCTCATTATGTAATATATCGTTTTATAATTATTTATCAGTAAAGTTAATGTGCCATTCAAAAATAAGATTCTTCAAGAAATATATAGATGAAGCGTTAGAGTAAATTTAGACGAGAACTAGTGAGCAATTGGAGGGTATGAGAGGGGGAGGAGGGCACTTGAAAAAGATTGATGTTGTCGGAATTTATAAAAATAATTGTAATCAGCATCAAATTCAATTTTTTTCATATGACTGGATGCTGAATGCATTTGAACAAAGGTGACTATATTGTCCTCATCCAGTGAAAAGATGCTCAAAAAACGCATAATAATAGCACTTTTTCACGCAATGCTACTGACTCAACGAAAAATTGCAAAAGAAAAGTAAGTCAAGGCTGGGTTATAATATCGCGCATTAAGGCTATGTTGCATTGCGGTATGCGCATCTGAGGGGAGCTTGTGATAGCTTTTGTTATAACTCAGTTGTCACAGTATGAGGTTGTTTTAAATATAGGAATGCACCAAAGCTGTTCGGGTAACATTATCCGAAATATTTCTTTCGGCAGATAAGTTACTTTTTGATATTTAAGCCGGTCTCATATTTGTTCAGTAGTAAAAACGGCTCCTTTTTTTCCGCTTTTTATATAATCAAGAGCATAGCCATGGGAGGGGTTAAGGGGGATTCGTCCATCCCTCTTCCTCCCTAAAGCTACGGGTAAATTGGGAAAGTTTTCTGTGGTTAATGCTTCTGTTCGATTCAGGTCTCGCTGATGCGCTCAAAAGTATTTTTATTTTCTCTTTAGTAATCCATTTCATGGAGTTGTTATGTGAATTATTCTTCCGGACTGAAATCTGTATCACCGGTGCTATTCATAATCGCCGTTCCGTTTGAATTTGTTGGGACGGTGTTGAACGGTGAGCGATTTGAGTGTCGCCTTTTGATCGATGAGTGGTTGATGAGGAGCGAGCAGTGTTTTATTAGAGGGTTGTTTTTTGTTCTTAGTTACTCGGTTATCGATATACTATTGTTGTGATATTATGTACAGGTTGATATTTTTGTTTATTTACCTTTATTAGTTGTGCATATTGGCATTGCCCAAATGCAATTCATGTGATTGCTTTTTATTTTGCTTGAAATGCGCCAAGAAGTGAAGCCGTTATGTTGTGGTGGATATTGAATTCAGAGCCGAGTAACTTCAATTTCCACTCTTTGTTCAAGTTGATGCTCTCAGAGTCAAACATCAAGCCTTATTTCATGAGTTTGATTTCAGTGCTGAGCATTTATTTCATTGTAAAGAGCAGACGGCTGTCATAATATCTTTATACACTATAAAACATAACGGTTGTTTTTGCATTGAATAATTTGTGGAGTGATTTGAAAATTTCGATTCAATGCAAAGTTTCACCACTTCACACGGCTTCTTTGCTGGTTTTACTCGCTATTTTTTAATCCGTACAAAACGAGTGCAGTGCTCTCTTCTACGGTACTAATTGAGACGTTCACATCGCTTAGTGCAATGTGGATGTCATCATTATGTTCTTTACGTATGAGCATTCAACATAAACCATACTCATATGTCGTCTATTCTGCCTATAATTTGTATTTGTTTTGGCCGTTGTGGATACCTCGGTTTCAGTGTGGATAGATTGGACATTGGTCAGTTGTCCACTTCATTCTCCAATATACATGCCATCTAGTCATCGTAGCTATGTGTCTCGTCATCTTTTCTATTTTTGATCATCGATCTTGTTAGAAAGAAAGGTGCTTGTTTGGTGATTAGGGTATAACTAAATACGAGCGCTTTCTATGAACGACGAATTTGGAGACGGATGGCAAAGCGCTTCCGTTCATTTGAATCGTTCGATGCCAAGAAAGGTGTCGATTCACTCATAAATGTGCTGTCATTTAAGAAGCTCATTTGCATCTCTCTTTCTCTTCGCCTCTTCGATGTTCCCTCTCGATTTAAATTCCTATTATTATGGTTGCATCACTATCGTTTTTGTTGTGCTGCCTTTTTGGCTGTCCTGTTTAGTTATATCGCGTTGCATCATATGGAGAATACGAGGGTCCATAGGAAAGCAAATACCGAAAACAGATTTCAAGCTGGATAGTGCAAAACGGTTTAGTGATCGTTATGTATGTTGAAAAAAATTAAGAAATTAGGTAGCCTACGGCAAGCAAAGAGGTAATCAACGAGAGGGGATGAATAGATAAAGATATAGTGAATCGATGAATGTTGAAGGGGATAGAGGAACATGGAATTGCGATGGAAATGTGGATTGCAGCGCATTGTTGTCGTTGATATTCGTGATTGGCGAAGCACCTTCGTCTAGGCATTAATTGAAGTGATGCTTCGTCGACATCACCCTCGTGATTCCCCATTTCAGAGAGATTTCAACCGAACCGTGATATTATGATTATTATTTTATTATTATTATTATTATTATTATTTATTATTATTATTATTATTATTACCGACTGATATTATTTCGTTTAGAGTATTGCTCATTTCGCTTTTCTCTCATAAATCGGTGATTTATTGGTACGTTGTTTGTCCTCTCTTTTTAAATGTGTGTTATTGTTCACAATCAGATTTGTTTGCTATTGTTTTTATATTTTATTATGAAATATACGAGACTAGTTGGTTTGTTCATCTCTCGTTTATTGTTTTTAAACGGTTTTCTTTAGTTGGGTGAAACATTTATTAAAGCGGCATTTTTTATCATTTATTCTACTAGTAAAGTGTATCTTCATATGTTTATTGCTTATGTCGGATGTATTTCCCGAACTGACCACTGCTTAATCTTTGTTCAGCGATCTTGAAAAGGCAATGCTTGGTGAGTTTACCTTTGAAATTATTTAAACCCTCCATCTGTAATTAGGGAATGCTTTATTGAATAATATACATAGAATTGGAATCCACAGAAGGGATCTGTGAATACCTGAAAGTGGCTGTGGCGATTGTTTCGGAATTAGATGGGCAAAGAGGAATACATAACTGAGCAGTATTATCGGAAGTAGCAAACGGAGATATTTTAATAGCAAATGATCCTGCATTTTGTGGGTTTATCTTCTAAAATTGCCATCGTTAATCGCATCTTCCAGATGCTTCAGCGTACGGTGGATGTCAGTAATTTCAGCAGGCATTATCCTTTTCAAAGATCGTCGACTTCAAACTATTCATCAAAATCGTGGGAGTACGCTGTTCAATCTCTCTGACGTGGGGAGGACGAAGTTCTCCTAGAAGGTAGTTAAAAGGACCACGAAAAGATGTCTGCCGCACATAAACAGCTGAGGAAGAACAAAATTTGTTTCTTTCACATGTAAGGAATTCCGATAAAGCAAATATCAGTTGGGTGTATAAAACCGCCACACACGAGGTAGAAGGAATCGCGAGGTCATGCAGTTGTTTGGCCTCGAACCAGCTGAGCCCCATGTAAGGGTTTGGTTGGCTCCTCTTGAGGCCAACCTTATCACATGCTGTATGGAGGCACACTAAGAGTGGTTAAAGTTTTATTTAAACGCTCAAAACGAATTTGCACAGAAGAACAATCACAAAAGGTGGAGATCGAGAGAAAGACCAGGGTTAGCCTTAACAGGGCTTCAGCACTATCTGTAGTGTCCCCGTTGCGCGACCTACGACGACCAACGATTCCAGCACGCAGCTCCAAGCTGATGTGCTTGCATTAGCTCGAACCCGAGTAGATGACGAAATCGACACACACACACACTAAATCTGCAAGCAATTGCGCTCCCCTCTTATACACTAAGGGTCTTGCCTCAAGGCATTTATAGATAATTTGTTCTACCTCGAGATCATCAAGACACTGGTAGACAGCCTGATCTGTCGCGTAGTCGCCCTTTCCCCCTGTTGTGCGAGAGGGCAGTTGATCTGCATTCTGTGATCTCCCTCACATGCCCCTTACACGCTCATTTTTTATCATGCGTCCATCTGCCGGTTAAAAAATGGCTCCTAACATTAGCATATAGGTGTTTCTATTTCTCGGGACCATCTCCCTCTATATCAACATCCTTACACTTGAACCTCGTGGCGTTCGTTTCGATCTGCTAATGTTTATGCATGTGCTGTTCATAGAAGTCAACGTTTTGTAGTAATTCCTCATTATTTAAAGCGTTCAACGACTAAACTCCTCGAATGGCTATGATCGTGTTGGGATAGTAGCGAAGTGAGATATTTACCTTTTTCTATTATGCGCCACCACTGACATAACCATAGCCAATAGCATTGCAAAATTCTTGATTAATTTCGTGGCGTTTTCACCGATCTTTTCGCTTCCTCGATCCATTTATTTGCTTGCTTATATATGGAGATTAGGGTGCGTTGATTCTCAGCTTCTCTTGTGTGTGTTTCATGTCCCGGATGCAGCCTTTGAAGAGACATCATGGAAGCAAGCTCGCAACACACGATACGGCGGATAGAATGGTTTAGAAGCTGGCTGGCGGAATTAACTGATCGGAAGTTGGAGTTCTCATCTTGATACCGATTCGTTTTTGTCTATCATATCGGCCTAGCATGCTGTCAAAGCGGTTTGGCGGGGTTCTTAAGAGCATTTTTTCATGTTTTTCTGCTTAAAGCTCTTAGAAGGATTTCTGAGTGCACAAACGCACCCCCTTTGTGCACTTATGTAGACGCACTGAAGTAACTAACTCATTGTAACTCGTTTAATGACCAGCTGCTTATGCCTGTCCACTTTGCCCTAGTGGATAAACACAGTTCCAGTGTATATAGTTCCACATCTACTGATTTACAATGTCCACAATCGCATATTGTTGCCTTTTGACGCATGCGAGATTCTGCATCTCCTCCCCCTCCCCCTCCCAATTTTTTCATGTGAACTTCAAAAACCTCGAACTTTTTCCACCACTGTTTCTAAAGGTAATCACATCAATTCCAAAAGTCGCCGGCCTATATTTTCAAACTCTTTGGCCATTTTCAATAGTTTTCCGTTCAGCTGTTGCTACTTTTTCATATTTTCTTCGCATGCCATTTTATTTCTCAGGTTTCAATGCGACCTCTATTCCGGTCGTTGGATTTAGAGACAGAATATGGTCGTATGAAAGTCCGGGCATTCGTGTCGCTGGGTTAAGGACAGAATACGGTCGTTGTAGAGCCGGGGCGAAATGCTGGGCAGGGGCTGTGCCGACCGAGTCTGATGCCACGTATTTAGCCGCCTCCACAGTGCTGCGCTAAACGACATCCCGATATCTGTCACTGCTGTCCGAAAAGTGGGTATGTCTGCTTACGCACTATCAGATTGGGATCACAGTCCTGATTGTCTTGTTAAGTTAGTATGTACAAATGATCAAAATGCATCGGGCTATCAATAAAGCATTTGAGCGACTGTAAGCATCGTTATTTACATACGCTCAAGGCGGTCGATGATGTAGAAGTGCAACAACTGCAGAGAATAATCAAACGGGCTTTACAGGGATATTCACAGTACAAAGAAAGTAAAACCAGACATTGAACACAACTCAAGAACATCGTCGAGAACTACATATCGACTGAAGATCTTTAAACATTTCACGAGTGCAAATGAACATTCCGAAGCTTGAAGGCGCCATATAGTCATAGAGTATTGTTATTAGAAACCTCTTCCCAACGAATTCCATTCAAATTTAGCAGCATCCATCCGTTGAAAACGTCACAAAAAACATTCACTGAGTCTAGATCTATTTCAGGAACTCGATTCACAGCATATGAAAACAAGATGATTCACCTTCCATTAGCATAGCCCAACCGAAAACAACCACGATATACCTATTTTTTAAAACAAAGGCGTCTTGCAGCCCCACCCCAATGCACCACAGAGGCAACAGAAATTTTAAACATTCCACACAGAGAACAGCGAAAGCAGCCGAAACAAGGAAAAAATGCACAACGATACGCCATCAAGTGGTCGCCTCACCCAGGACATCATGAGGCCGGTGATATACAAGCCAAAATGCCCTTTGGTGAGAGCACAATACCTCGATGTGATGTATCGCAGTGCCCCGTATTTGCATATGAAAAGGGCACTTCTTTACTATGGCAATCATCAACACTCAACGCGCCTATTCGCCAAATTGAAGCGTAGCGTGTCTATATTACCATCGAAAGGAAATGCCTAATATCATCGTTATAGGAACAAACAATTGCGGAGGGGTGATTATCATAAACGAAGCGAGCATACAGAACCGACGTTCTGAAAGGTGTTTGCACCAGTCGAGACGATGCCGCCAACTTACACAACGAGACAATAAGACGGCTGCAGTCAGCTGTACATCATAAACGCTATGTAAATCATTCAAAATGACTTAAGGCGCACAGCAAATTACTCCACACAGTTTCCATTCAATGATATCGTATCTGAACCTAGCTGATCCCTTAAATGAATTTAGTAATATATGAAACCTCACTAAAGGAACAATAAAATCCACTAGTAACGCATCACTGGACATTAACAACTTGTCATTCAACAATTTCAGTAAAATCTGATCTTATTTCCTCTATCCCACTTAAGGGGATTCAATGCGACCTTCTGAGTGCGCTGCCCGAAGTTATACGAATTCATATAGTTTACAGGTCATAAGGATCTCGGATAGGATTTGCTCTGCTGAAATTGGACGACGTTTTTTGACTCTTTGCACATTAAGCCTTTCTTCTTATATGGACATAATTAGATGATAAAATGTTGTGGTGCAGATCGTAAAACGTATGAATAGAGTTACCGTCAGGAAATAACCAACGAAATGTTATGAATGCGGGATGTCGTCCAACTGTTTGCAGAGGGAACCTTTCTCGAGGTCAATGATAGTATGATGGGTACTCGCCGACACACCCCTCACAGCAAGTGTACCGCAACGCCTTCGCTCACTGCAATGCGAAAATACTGCAAGTTTGTAAAGTGATTAGTCTCTACACTTAACTCCTATTTATTTTGTTCTCAAAAAAAAAAAAAAAATCCTCTTTCATAAATGTAATAATGGCTACCGAATTTTTGCTCTCTAAAAAGCCAAGCAATAAGGCATAAGAAACACGACCAGGCAATGACCCCACTTACACGGCAGCACACACATAAACATGCGTCGGTTCTATATCATTAATATTGAAAATCGACACGCCCATAAATTATTACGAAACGACCGAAATAAGAGGTTCCAGACCACCCCGCTGATCTATGAATGCGTGGAAACAAAGGCATAAATCTACAATACAGTGCCTCTGAAGTCCTCACCAGGATGTTTGACGATTCCAGTGACTGGAACTCCCATACCCATCATTCCATTGTTTGGCATCGTCGGCACTGCTCCTGGTGCCATTTCCATCTTCGGTTGCTTGTAGTTTCGCATTTCCTAGACACAGCCCACACATATCAATGCACCAACATATCGTTGTATGCGACAGGTACAAATTATTCGAATCTCTTATAATCTAAGAAATAGTGCTGCATCCTCACCAACAAACCCCTAAGGCACATCCAGCTGTCCTTATAAACTTGAAAGCGATCCATCACCTTAACAGTTACGTCCTCATAACCTTAACAGTGTCATGAAAAGACTAAACAATAACGGGCAAACAATTCAGATAGCCTCACAGCCCAATTAAATGATATCGTAACATATGCATATTTCGATCATTTCCCCACGTGCTTTTGATCACTGACCACAGACAGCAATACGTCGTCTAATTTTTTGGTTAATAAACTGCCAAAGGCTACACAAAAAAACTTCATAGATAGCATCGAAAACTTCAATCTATCAAGGATGAGGGAGAAACGACTGCTTCGGCGCCTCACTATACAGCGTATCTAATCGAAGTGATTCTGATTTTGTCATTACAACAATAGGCGAATTGCTTTTATACTTCACAATAGAGGTCATCTAAATAAAAATACCCTTTACGTTCTAAAACTTAGTGTAGTATGGAATGCGATTAGAGACACGGCCGTACTAATGCTGAACTCTCCATGCCAGCATCACTGCAGATACTTTATACGATCAGCAATGTGAAATTCAGGAAAATTGAAATTACAATGAACAGAATATCAAAACGTTCAACTATATACCTCTGCATATCGCTCCTTATCTTCGAGTGCCTTTCTCTCATAGACCATACGTTCCTCATCGCTTAACGCCTTCCAATAACGACCAAGCTCCTGTGCCACCTGCCCGACTTTCCATTCCGGATGTTGCTGCTGCACCTCCGGTCGCTTGTCATGTGAGAAAAAAAAGAACGCCGACCTCAAACAGCGAGCTTATGAAGTAACATTAAAACAGAAGTTCCACTAAGCCAAACGAATCCACTTTTCAACAGCCGTCGTTTTATTCCTCATTGCAAATTTTAAGATTTGTTGCATGCCATGTTTATAACGAGACTAAAAAACAAACGGTTATTTTACTATGTACATTCGTTTTTCTTCTTTACCATGAATCGTCACCCCAGACCGTCCTTATTTTGCAATAAAAACGAGTAGGCAGTGCGGAATTTAAAGAAACAAAGAAGAGAATGCCTCACAATGCTCTTTTAGGTGCATTGGGATCCTTCTTGACACGTTTGCGTTTGCGCAGCATATCTTCGCCCCCGTAGGCTGCTACTTCTGCTTGATAGCGTTCAGCATCCTTCTGTGCCAACTCGAAGAATCGTCGCTTCTCATCGTCCGACATCGTCTACATACAACTTTCTTATAACTCGTGTCCAAACACTTATAACATATGCTTAAGGAAATATGTAATTTTGTACACTGCAGGGGGAGGGGGTGTTAGGGGTGCTTAGGTCATTCCATATCTATTATACATGAAAGGGAGTACGCTCCAAGGGTGACTCCGTAGCTCGCGCGCGTTTGGCCTCTCTTACGCTTTGACAATTACGCTAGTACAGATTGCAATTACAATTACAGCTTAGGCTTTATATTCACAGCCCTCCATAAGAGTTACCATGTCGATGCTAGGGAATGATCGAATGGAAAGGGTGCTTGAAGTGATGTACAATGAATTGGTATAGAGACCTCAATGAGCATCACTAAACAAAATTAACGTCACTTAGATGGAAAGGTGGATATGTGTGGTTAAGCTAAGGAGTATTGTTGGGTACATCCCCCATTATTTGCTCAATACGTACAATGCAACCATCTGTATCTTTTCTAGTCCACTTGTATGGTTGAAAACATAGTGGCCCTTTGTTTAGGTCGGCAGTGATGTACTTTCTCTCTTTACAGTCTGATCTAGCTAAATGTTATAAAATCTTTCCTATGCCTTCTATGGCACCACTCTTTTCTACCTTTCAGGACGTATCGTTTAGATGTAGTGCAAATACGGTGGTACCTTCCAGTACTTATTTCAGAGGTACTCATATAATGTATATCCAATCTTGCAATATTACGGAGAAGGGTGCTTGTGCGTCTGTCATGATAAGAAACATCAAAGACTAACTTTCCATTTTTCGGAGCATTTCTTACTGATTTCCGTCACCTGTACATTCTCGTTCGGATATTTCTTTTTATGCTCCTCATAGCACATCTTCACAAAGAATCCATATGGAGATGTTTTACCGCGAACTGGCGGTTTCGCCGACTCACGCATTATCGTCGCCAATGTTGCTAATCCTTAAAATATAGATGTTATCTTCACTGTTCACATCAACGTGAGGCATATATCGCCTTTATTAGTCGCATTCAAAAGAACGCCGGAAACGCTTTCAAAATTTTCAAATAATCGAAATTGATGTTCCTAACAAATAATTACAAAATTCCTTAGGAGTTATGCAACCTCACTGCTTATTCTCCCTTCCCACAGTGTGCCTCCCTCTTCTCTATCTGTATATGCGCGACCGTTGATAAATTATAATGGGTGTAACACATCAAATCTCTACGGTCCTTGTTAAACTTGTAATTATTGATACCAAAGTATGACAACGCTCCTGAACGTTCAACAATCGCATGCAGTAAAGGTGACTAAAGTGTTTGCAGTTTCGAAATAAGCCTGGATCGATCCTGGACCTAGCAATGACTGCAGACAGCATTACATTCATTCATGGTTAGCAATATGGAAATGACTCGAACCGCAGTGAATGAAAAACCGCCCGGATGGGTCTAACGCATTTCCATACGATCGCAAATTAAACTTGGTTCTGGTTGCAGTTCCGATCGCAGCCGGTCATAACCCAAGCCCCACTAAATTACGACGTCAATTAGGTCACAAATTCTTAAGAAAGGACTTTCAAATGCGCATTTTTTGTTCTCTAACTTCAGTATATTTTGAACGCAAAGAGAAGAGTATATGGAAAGTGCATGTGGACTGCAGGATATACGTTTGGGTTCTTAAGATGTTCATCTTTCATTCGATTATGGGAAGGATCCGTTTCAGGGCCGTTCGTTTATCACTTTAAGCAAAGATATTAAACTATATGGTACTAACGGCCAACTTATTAGGTGTATACATATATGCAATTTACACACACTGCATATATGTATACACTTGTACCTGTGTTTTAGGGTATCGTACCGACACTCTTCCGACTTTGAAATCCAAAATTTACAGCGACTTCGTCTCAATAGTTGCCGTCATTCAGTCACTTTGCCTTCATAAGAACCATTTTTTTCAAACACAGTATTTAAGAATTTTTCATGGAACTGCGATACAATTCGCAATAAAGAATCCACAGCGACTGTGATGGTCAAAACATTTATTGCTCCAACTACTCTCTATCACTAAATCTTCACATATGTACTGACTCACCCCTCGTTCGAATAATTTACAACCAGCCGGCTGTAACTGACGAGGAAATGATTCACATAAAACATCTAGTTAAAAAAACCAACTACGCACATAAAGAATCTCGGGAAACGTTCGAATTTGGCGGTTCGCGAGAGACAGGGAAAATGGCGGGATCGTTCAAGAAGATGTTTAGTCTCAAATGTGAGCGCCTAGAAGACACTTTAGGCAGGTAGGGAAAGAGAGTAGTCTCGAGAGTGTTTGTGAAGTGATGAGAGGCAGAGAAATGAGCGAATCGACAAGGACATACAATGACAACTCGAAGGTGATAGAAAAGTGGCGTAGCGGAGCGCAGTGCGAATCGCTGTGACGCGGCATCGAGTGTGCACGATCGAGGAGAAGGAGGGAACATGCGCGAACGATCAACACAACAAACTGCCCTAAACAACACTGCAACGTTAGGCATGAGACCGACTTGGCCGCATCTATGTTTCCACCGGCTTGGCTACTTTTTATAATTATAACCGGCTGAGGGTTGCAGGTGATAACGACCTATGATCATATCAGTCAACATAGAGCAGCTGTGTAATAGTACGTCTGCCAGTTTGGAGTCAGCCGACTTCCATTTGATGATTGCCTTATTTAAATTTCAATCATTGATATGTAAAGAAATGGCAGAGAGTGGGTTGGTGATGAGAGAATTGAGCTGACAGGAAGGATTATGCGAAAAAGCGGAGAAATGAATAAGTAATGGAGCATCCAAATATGTTGAGGTGTTTTGATTGCCTAAAAAGCGTTTGCAAACAATCGGTACAATAATGGTAGATGACATTCAAATAAGAGGTTCGGTGTGTGAAGGAGCTCAGGTTTCGTTGTTCGGCCATACCTTTGTGACAGACGACTCTCTGGAAAGGTGAGAGGACCATCAATAAAGCCCCAGGGAAGAGGTCTCGTGGACTCTCTTCCCTCTTCCATAAACACCTTCACGACTGTCCACCCCTTTATGGCCAGTGATGGTGGCCATTACGCTATTAGCACATCATCATTTAAAAACAATGCAATATAACACAGCCATAATACACTCCTATTTTAATGAATAAGTAATCTTATAAACACAACAACACTTCAATAAATCAAAAAACGCGTATCTATGGATAATATCTAGTTTGGAAAGTAGCCAACAAAACATTCCATTGGCCTATGTTAAAGGATAGGCGACAGAGAACTACGAAATGATCACATCAAAACGAGAGAATTAGCGTCGGATGGCAGAGATGCAGAGAAATGCACTCTCTATTCGACAGCTCTGTGTCTGGCCATAGTGTATGGCCCCAGCGCTCATTTACACAGTGAAGCATACGAATGTGTAGCGCCTATACTCCAACACACGGGCAAATCGATTGATGTCGAACACAAGGCTTCTGAACGGATTTTTTGAATTGCCGCCATAATATTGGATGCGTGCCACGAATGAGGGATTTTTATTCGTTCATCGGCCTATTGTGTATAATGTTTTGTGCATCTTTGTTTCGGTTTATACCATCTTTTCGACGGTTATAGGTTAAATTAGAGGTGTGCGGTGGTTGAGGTACTAACAAAAAGATGGGAAGTGTTTGTGTTGACTGATGCTTACCAATCCACGTCGCGAATCTTTAAATGAAGATTGTTTTCATCGATGTGTTGATAACTGAACAATTGCATCAGCATACGACCGTTTACTGTTCCCGGCTGCATAATTAATTATATTTTCGTTGAATCGCTTTATAATTTGTTGCGATGAACGGAATCCGATGTTCTTTGATCACTATCAGTTGAGATTTTCGAGTGCTCAAATACCGGAAATATTTTTTTCCATTTTTTAAAAACGTTTCCGAAATACACTCTCGAATATTCCATATGTATATTGGGCTAAGAAGTAAAATGCACGTGGGATTTCAGATAGGAGATGAGCCGGAAGAGAGGAGTTGGAATAGAAGGGATAAGCGAATAAATGAGAAAACCTCAGAGTGCAGTTTAATTTACTTTCCTATCAGAAGTTAATTCGGCTCCCTTTTACCCATATCATTCTACTTGATTTATTTCCTGTCCCATCCTCCTTCTGATTCATCCTTCATCCCACATCATCCCCACGTAGGTTTTGCTCCTTAACCAGTTTACTAGCATCTGATGATGCCGTTTAATGGCTGTTTATTGTTGTTCGTTTGTTGGGTACAAAAAAGCATTTACATAACGCAACATAGTATTCCATATCCCTATCTTTTTGAATATTAGGCAATCAAACAAAACCTCTTCTCACCTTTGTTGTGTCGCAGGCGACATAAACCTGTCGTTTATAACACAGAAAAACAGAATTGCTCTTATGTGGCTAGTATCCACTTATATAGAGTTGAAATATGCAGAAACCAATTATGAATACTTTATTCATTGCATATAAAAATTGTTATAAAACCACATTGACCACTCTGAGCCAGCATATCCTCTCACAAGAAGCTTCAAAAAGAAGCTCTCTACTCTTGCTCAAGTACGACTCCATTTTACCTGTGAAAACCTCTAATGAACTAGTCCTCTAGAATCTTCCGAAGTGTTTGCAGAAATATGTAGTAACTTGTGGAGCAACTGTTTTTATTTATTGCTTGTTATTATTATTTTTATTGAGAATTCTACTGGTAGAAGTTAATTCCGAACTTTACCTATACAAATGTTGCTAATAAACATGCCGTCTGCTCTATGACGCGTGTCGAATACTAGAGAGAAGGCGTTATCACCACCTTCTCTACATGTTTGGACAAACACCGAAGCCCTAGAAAACTTTGATACGGTACCTCGGCCGGTATGATACTGTATGAATAACGGTCGGTGGGTACATCAGTGATGATACCACAATCTTGCATACGAACCAGTTACTTCATTGCGGTTGCGAAGATTTGAATTGCTGTATTTATCGTCGCAGCCTAAGCTGTACTACCTATCTCTAGCCTGATATTATGTCATTCAGGCAGTAAAGTAATAGGAATAAAATACTAAGAAATGTAAGCCCCTCCTTAATCCTCTTTAATGGAAATTCCCCTTGAGAGGATTAGTCACTTACCTCAGCATTTCCGGAGTTTTTCCATGTACGATCGCTGCATGCATTTGTATGAGTGCCATTTATAGGATCGGCCAAAAATTAGCAGCGGTTAAGAGGGCAATCATACGGATCGCCGCTGGTGCCTTATGCCCAATGCGAGTGAAACTATAGTCGCGTTATGAGCAGGACAATACAGATGCAACATTGCGATCATTCTTCAGCTATCCTTCCCCCTTCCTTAACTGCCTACCGTCTGATCAAGCATTGTTGGTGTATGCAAAGTTCAGGTCGGATTGCTAGCAATCTAGGTTTCACACGTGATTGGACCTGGATTCGGCTTACATGTATCGAGGAACATATGGGCATTCGCTCTTTTAGAATAAACACTCGAGCCTTGAATTCGTTTTTCATCGTCATATTGTTGTCATATGACGTTACCACATTGCGCTTTTACCTACAATAACGCGTAAGACGATTACTACTTTGATCACTTCTTAGTTCGTCCATTTTTTGTACGGATTTCATTTTTCTATTAGCTGATCTAGTAGTCCATCTCTGCAACGTCGTTGATATGTCACTAACTCCATTATTAGCATATTCAGATTTCTTTGTTCATCGATATTCATTAACTCAAAAATATGATGAAGGTGTTGTTTCTGAGATTGATCTTCATCTACCATTAGTAGTGCTGTGTATTTGTTGTAGTGTGGTCGTATCGCATTGGAGATGAGCAAAGAGGAGGCAATACGACGGCAGTATCCATTGCATTGGGCCGTATTCCGAAAGGATTGCGAAGAGTTGCTCGAGCTTCTTGAAGATGATTCATCCGACGACTTCATCAACAAGGTCGATGTGCGAGGTACTATCCATTACACTCGCTTACCTAATTTCTGAATTTTTCAATAATTCTAGCATGCCTGAACTAGATGAAGATTCAGGCCATTTAAAAATTAGGTGTTATATAGGTACATTCCCTACGGATATCACGGTTGAGTAAGGTGACATGATGTGATGCCTCTTTCTAGAGGCATAATGTCTCTTCCCACAGATGCTGCTCAATGTTTCTGCTGAATGCAACGAAACCACTTGCTTGTGCATCCATAGAAAACTCAACATTGAGCTGCAAGAAATGTCTATTTCGATCTTTCGCAATTCGATTGTATGAACTCTTTACAGAACTGTTCAAACGATGTGTCCCATTCAAATAATGAAACTGTTATTAAAAAATGTTGGGTTAGATGAAGGCGTTTTTTGGTTTTGTTAGCGAGGTATCCTCCTATTAATCTCGATAAGGCCATACCAACAACTTCGAGGGATAACATCTTGCCACCATACTACACCTAAAAAACTCGAGAAAAAGGTTGTGAAATCGAATTGGCTGCAAATATATACGGTATCAATCATAAAAACCTAGATATTACGCTACTGCTGGGATATCTGTGAAACTCGGCTGTTAAAAAAGCCTTTACAATTTTATTACTGCGTTTTTTGAATGATTGAATCGTACATATCAGTACATATTTTATTTCTGTAATGCAATTAGCATACACCAAAAACTGCCAATTTTTGATTCGATCCATCGTCTTCAGAATCCATTTCCGACATGTATTTATTTCTAATCCCCTTCACTGATATGTTTTTCTAGTGGTAATCGTCGTTCATATTGCAGGATCGCTTATTTGATTGACGTATTATGCTCATGCGTTAGGAAAAGCATTGAGATGAGTGAGTTGTTGAGAAGGTAAAGTGTAATCTGCCTGGAAACATGAAATAATTAGAGATTTCCTTACTCAGCAAGCGTTGCAGGATGCTATTTTCAAACAAGATGTTGTGTTATTAAAGTCTTCGATGATCCGCATTTAAAGTGGAGTGGATTATATTGTTGGGTTCGTTTGTTAGGTAAACAGAGAAGTTCGCAAAAAAGAACGCATACCGACTTTCTGTTGATACTTTTCCTCATTTGTTTGTTGATCATATTGTTTGGAGTAGGTATATTTCACTTTAATCACTCTATATTTCACTTTAAAAACAGAGTTATGCGAATTGAGTGTGGAGTAAGGATCAGCAGATTGTGAAGCGAAGTTTATTATGTTCTAGGCCGGACCCCGTTAATGCTGGCCGTCACTTTGGGGCACGTCGACTGTGTGAAAGCACTCCTGGAAAAGGGGGCAGATGCGACAGTACAAAATGCCGGTTTGATTCTTGAATGTTCTTGTTGAAACAAATATCGTTTTCACTCGAAACGTTCCAGCTCATAAGGAAATTAATTATGTAATCTTCGCCACTTTTTGATAAACAGTGAAACGTGTAGAGTCATCGGCAGTGGTCATGCTGGCTTCGTCGGAGCGGTATTTTTGCAGTGGCTTATGTCCAAGCGCCTTTCTTTTGCATACTCATGCGTTGTTCTTTCATTCTTTTTTCTTTGATCGAGATGTAACAGAGAAAGGTTTCATGCGATAAGTGTGCAAGATCTGGCTGCCAAACTTAAGAAGTTTTTTAACTGTACAGTACGTCTCATGCAGAATGTCGGAGGCCGCGACCGCCTACATGCAAAGATGAACTACAACGTTACTTTGCAATTCTTTCTTTGTAAGCGCATTAACATTGAAAATAGGCACGCGTATGTAATTGCCACTCACTTAGAAGAGGAGACTGAGCAGGTTTATTTATGAATGGCATACTCCAAAATGGTGTTCACAAATGAGGGACTGAAATTAAACGAAACGGCGGAATCTGCTTATGTACTTCTTGTATAGAAAATGATAGCGTGAGTGCTGTTTTTGTTAACGACATCGTATTCTTTAATGTTCAAATGTCTGTAGAGCTAGATGTGAGGGATCCTTTTTTATCCTTTACTAATTATAAACCGATTAACCTGCACCAAAGTTTATAACCGATTCCGCTATCCCTATCCCCTTCCCCCATCTCCCCTCCCCTCCTTTTGACATTTCGGGCGAATTTCTGTGCTCGTGTTGGACCTTCAGATTTTCTAATTCATCATTTCTCAACCTACAATAAGAAAAATACGTCCCTCTGCATTAATAAGCATTCTTATTTTAAAAGTCAAATTGCTTCCTGACAATACGCATTCTTCAATGGGCCATCGTCTTTATCAGTCATTATTCACGTGTCATTCTATTCTCCCCGTTTTTGATATTCAACATTATCCCTAAGTTCCATAATGCTTTACTCAAGCTCTCTATTTTCATGTGATAGGTACTAGTTGCGATCAGTCTTTAATCTACTGGATGTGTTGTTTTCGCTGTTACTTCTTCAAATGCTGAAACATGTTAAAATGTTCTTCTTAATTTATAGTATATTTTGCATGAAGTTTCCGCTAATTTCTAGTTGGTGAATTTTATGTTTCAACCATTAAGGCGGTATTGCTTTAAGAGCTTAATTTTAGATATGTGGTCGTTAAGCCATGAAGCGATCAGCAGTGGAGATGCACAGTTATTGCGGCTCATCTTGAAGTATCGTGACTATCAAAGAGCGGTACGCACCAATCATGCCACAGAGCGATTGCTACGACTATTGAAGGTATTATCTCTATCATCAATCGTCGTGTTCTGTTCTCATGCCTTGAATTCATAGAATTTAGTTTTATTTGCTTCTTAATGAGTGCGTTGTATCGAAATCGTATTCAAGGCATTGATGAAACGGTGAGAAGTTTTCTGAAGTTGTTATGCAGAGTTTGTGTTTATGTTATGCCAATATAAAGATCGAAGTTGGAGGTGAGTGATGATTGCCTAACTAATGACTAAATTTTGCACCACATCAAGAGGACCGTAGTTTTGTTTTTAGTGGTGGATGAGTTTTTTTTATTGAATAGGGATGCTCTTAGCTAAATTTATTAGCAGATCAAGTGCGTGAATGGAAATTATGACGGGCATTTAAAAGTTTTATTTGAACTCATTCATTGTCAATAACTATTCCCTCTACCATTTGCGGTTTTATTGTCCTTTCATGAGTTGTTTTTGTTAGTAGTTGTCATATGCTGGAGGTATTGTGGAGAATGTGATTGCCTTCAAACAAATCTATAGATGTAGATAATACGTTGGGATTTCTCTTGTAATTCTAATGTTAAGTTGTTTGCTATGAATCGTTACCCAAAAAGATGATTGTTTTGCATTGCAGCAAAGTGATGATTTCTATGCAGAGATGAGTTGGGAATTCACGAGTTGGCTTCCCTTTGTGAGCAAAATGTGTCCCTCGGATACATATAAGGTATGCATTGATGCGTTTATGAGAGCATTTCACTTCCGTCGTATTTCTGTGTCATTAGAAGTGGTGGTATTTGTTGTTCACTTTGTGTGTATACTGCTTGCAATGCCGTCGACGGCGATCTAAGAAGTCGGTCATCATTTACCATCAGTGACAGCCGATTGCTGTCCGTGACCATTAGCCGAATTAAGATTGTGATGCACAGTAGGGTCAAATAATGCTTTAATTAAAAGCTGTTAAATAATTTATGTTAGACGAGGTTATTGCCCTACTAATGTTTAAAGTTCTAGTGATTATTGAAGGCAAAAGAGAGTTAGAGGGTGAAGCATATGGTATCGATCCGAAGCTATGAGGCAGAGGTGAGGTAGCGAAGGTATGAAAATATTTCACCTTTGAACGTGTATATTTTCCGTGCTTAGCTGTATATGAGCTCGTTGTGAAGCCATCATACTTAGCGTTGAGCAGTGAAACAATGCGATCATGAGATAGTGGGTCACTGTGCGAGGCCACAGACTCAAAACTACCAGCGTTCTTATACTCTACTACAGTTTCTATTAGTCATCATTTCTGTCGCGAATTTCTTTTGAATTTTAATGCACACCGAAGTTTTCAGAATGGGCGAGCATCACTGACCGTAGTGACCTTTGAAATGGAATGGATTGGGAGATGAGAACGAAGGCGAATCATTTTAAGCTTATCGTTGTTCATGATGGCAAACATGCACGCGGATCCCACTTTCTGAGCACTGTTCTCAGGAATGGAATGTTAGAATAACAAATGAATAAATCCAATTTCATTCAGATTTATAAGCGAGGTTCCGACGTTCGCATAGACACCACACTGGTCGGTTTCGATAAATCAACGAACTGGAAGCGCGGCAACCAGTCGTTCATATTTCGCTTCTCCGAAACGAATCAAGCTGAGCTTATCGTAGTAGATCACGATCGCCAAACGGTGTGCTCTTACTCCCTTTTAATTGGCTCACACACAGCCATCGTTATACGAATGTTGCATCAAAAAAGGTGCATATCGTTTTTGAGGGAGGTGAACACGATGTGCAGCCGCTTACAGATACTGATATATCCGGTATTCATTGCGTTCACTTAACGATGAGCAGAAAGCACGTTTGTGATGAAAAGAATTGCGCTTCATCGTTTTTCTTTCGCCACCACACAGACGTTTTTTACATTAAGAGTGCTTGATTTAGACTTGTTGCGACGCAATTCTTGGATTTTGCATTAACAAATCTTCCTCGCTTGTAGCGAAACCTTCACATCGCTCTACATGTAAGTCTAATTTCAAGCACACTCAGGAGCGGAGGGGGTTAGAGCGGGACTGGTTAGCATTGGAGTGTGATCAAAAGAAGGATGGTTTTTTTTTTTTTTTGCGCAGGGCGATGCATTTGGGTGCAACGGTTTGACTCGATTCAGGGTGAAGGGTGACGCTGTTGCTTTCTCATGCAGTGCTTATTGCCTTGGCTGGAAACCACCAGCTCAGCAATGAACTAGATGCATATTCCTGAATCACCATTACCTTTTAGTTGCTCTCATATAAATAGTGATTGGTTGTGTAGGTCGATGATCAAATCTAGTGCGAAATTCTGCAGGCAACGATACAAACGATGGAATCCGATGTGGCTGAGGAAGTGAGTGATTACGAGCCCACTGTTGAAGCGATTTACTCGCGTATGACGGCTCCTGTCGATACGACTTATGTTGATATCGAGAAAATTGGGTATTGGCATCACTATCTTTTTTTCCCATCTGTAGCCATCATAAAATGATTGTAAGAGTTTTCTGGTTTGCGAAAACTGAATGCCTAATTTGCCGTCGTTGGTGATCGCTTTGTTTCATTTTGCAGTTTTATGGGATCGTTACATTTTGTAAATTTGCAACAGATTCTAGATTTTATGTGATCCTATGTGACATAATCTCAGCTTCTAATTAATATAGCTTGCCGGCAATTCATTTATACTCTTGTCTTTGTTCTATTAATACTGTAAGATTGGAAGGAGTCGAGTTTTGGAGTACTGTTTGTTCGCACTCTTCTTGAGAGCTTTGCATATGCTAGGGTACGTGCCTTGTCATTCTTGGCACTCGTTTTGATTGAAAACTTTATCTTTGGTGTAGTTGAAGGTTGCAGCGATTTACCTATATATCGTTTCGTTCAATTCACATTGCTTTCAGCTTGATCACAATACTTAACAGTGGAGTGCTATGTATGTATCCGCTTAAAAAAGAGTATTTCCTTTCAGCTTTGAAAGGTCGAAGACAGGAGGTCTTCTTTCATGGATCACATCTTCAGATCGCACTGAAGTTATCAACGGTCATGAATGTAAGGTCAGATTATTATACTTTTCGACCGGGTCGCATTTACGCAGATGCTTACTACTTTTGATTTTTATTTGCCAAATACGATCTTCCTAATCTAAGACATCTAAAGTGCAATCTATGCGGAGTTGAGATCAAAATTCCTCAGGTGCAATTTGCTGGATAATGCGTAGAGCACCAGCCTTAGAATTTATAGATTAGACTCTTTGAATCCGCTCCTCAAAGAAGCATGCACTCGTTTCTATTCGTTTAATTCAGTTCCTCGTTTAATTCGTTATTCGTTAAATAAATCACTCAAAGAAAATTAGCGTCATTTAATGCGCACTTACTCGTAACTTATTGCCTTTAGTTTCAGATTTTGACAGCTTTTGTTTATTGTGCAGTTAAATTGATTTATGCATCGTTGAATACTCTAAATCACATCTCTTCTCATCACCTAATTGGGGGGTGGGGGGAGGAGGGGGGAGCTGAAGGAAAGGAGGATGAAGAAAAATGATTCTGCGTTGAAATTCACCAAATATTGGCGACAATAGTGAATGCTGTAAGGGAGTATTTACTTTCAGTTGTTTTTATTGATGTGATGTTTTTTGATATCGTAGTAATCATTCAACAAACTTTTGCTTCATTTTTGTCTTAGGTCAAGTAAGTTGCTATTGGTAATTCGCCACTACGACATAGACCAACCATCTTTCTCTCTCACTGCTTCTGAAAGGAGAGTGGCATGATCAGTGTGCATCTTAAGTTCCAAAGGAGGCAAACCGGGATTTTTTTAAGAGAGATAAACGAGCGCACAAAATTGGGAAAAAGCGATGGAGAAATGCTGAAAAAAGAGCCCTATCATCCCTCCAAATACAAAAACCCATCAGGTTGAAAGCACTTTTTTGGGAGGAAAAGAAGGAGGGTATGGGAAGAATGCCGAAAAGGTGCGAGGGAATCAAGCTTATCAATAATTACTAATCATGGTTATTACTTCTATGAAAAAACAATCAGTTTAGGTTTACACTGCGAGTAATGTGGAGATCGTCACAAAAACACGAACGGAGCATCTCTGTGAAGAAGATAAAGAAAGGTGATCTTATTAATCGTTTCCTTTATCTAACCTTATTAATCTTGTTTGTGCTCGCTTTCCTTATGCTCTTAACGCGCTTTAAAAGAATTAAGCATATCCTTTATGGCCATTCCTCAACGACACACTGTGAGTTCGAAGCCAGATGTTCTCTTTATCTTCAGACAAGTTGCATTTTACGTTTCACTATTAGTAATACTGATATTCTTATTCAAGAGTTGTTCTTTTGAGTTCTTGTGTCCGTGTGCTTCTTCTCTTCTTTCGTTACCGGGCTGAAATGTTTGCCCTCCCTTGAGTGGCTATGAAGTCATTGAATTCAGGTTCCAGTTTCACCTTATTTATCTGCACGCTGCTTTATTGTTAGTTATTTGGGCTAGATTCTCTTATTAATCATCTTACAGGTATAAGCGAAATGAGGATGACACCCCTCTGCACACAATCCTGAGGTTGGTGGAGAAGCGACAGGAATGCAAAGAAGAAATGAAGAGGACTGGCGTTGATGTCTACTGTGGTCTCACGCCGGCACAATACTTAGACAAAGACTACTACATGGGGGATCGTGACATCGGTCATCCAAAACAGGTCCTCCAATGCCAGATGACATAGGGAAATAGCAGATGTATCGAACGAAGGGAAATAGTAGAACGCCATTCAATGTGCATCTGGTACATAAAAAGGATGCGCCTTCTATAGGTGGGGAAAAAGAGTGAGGTAATGGAAATGAATGAAAAAGGGAAAACCATGTATTCCAAAAATCTCCGTCCTCCCGTGTTGTGAAATAGCTTTTAATTTTCAATCCCGTAGTGACGATATTCTCTTCGTGGCTAGGGAATTTCAAAAGCTGATCAACATCTAACATTTCAAGTGGGACAATGCGATGCAATATGAGAGACCGTTGAAGAGATGGGAGTTGATGGCGCCTGCCAGTGCGCGGTTTGCCGGAAGTGAGCCATCAGCTTATAAGTTTTATTCGCTAAGATTACTGATCTATTTAAGTGTCATTTATTGCAAAGTCACTTTCAGGTTACACGAAAGTCAAATTCATTCAAGGCGACATTATGGCTCTGTGATCATTATCCACTGGATCTACAAGTCAGTATTGCTAAAACTATTCTCAGTTTGACACTTGTTTTTACATTCTTAGAATACACCGGCATATACATCTTAGAAAGTTTCGTTGCTTTTGTTTAGTATGGCTTTGTTAATTTTGATATAAAATGATTGTTGCGAATGTTGCTCTGCTTGCTGCTGATTTCCGAAGGCGAGATCAAAAAAAGTTTAAAGCGCTGCCAACTTGTGCGTTTTAAAGTTTATAGAGAGCGATAGGTCAGGTCGAAGGTCATCGAAATAACTCTTCGATAACACTCATAGCGGTCGGTTGGCGGCTTTAACGCATTAAAAAATTTTCTCCTGTCATTTTGAAATGAGAACGCTATACTCCATTCTCATGGCTGCATCTCCGGTTCTCTTTTTTCAAACATTCTTCTGCTAAAACATTTTCTTCAATGATTAAGAAAGCACTATTAATGTGCATTAGACAAATTTGCAAGTATTTGTAGTGCTTTTTTGTCAGTTCATGCTGTGACCATTGAATAGGTTGCTAAGTGTTTCCTTTGCAGGACCAGGTTTTGCCGATAATCGATTTGATGGCTGTAAATAATGCACATTTCGCACGATTGAAGAATTTCATTCAACTGCAGCTACCGGCTGGATTTCCAGTTAAAATTGAAATACCCCTCTTTCACGTTGTCAGCGCCCGTATCACGTTCGCCAACATCAATAAGCCGGGTCCCTACGTGTCTCCGGCTGAGACTCCTAACAAGGTAGTTTTTGCTGTTGACACATATATACGTTTATATAAAGGAGTGAATCTATGAATCGGGTTACTGATTTTGGTAGAAAGGGGCTGTTTTGGGACTTGCGTCGGGAAAAAGGAGACCTGCAGTTTAGAGCGGGCTCACAAACGGAGGGTTTTGCTTTAAATTCCTTTAATTCATTACGTGTCATGAACAGTTGTCTCGTCGCGGATCAGAGTTTGTTTCATACACACTTTTGTCTTCAAGCAGACGAAATAAATGCGTCTATAATATTCCATGAAACGCAATTTGCCTCCATTAAAATAAGCTGAGTGGAGGGTTATTTAATCACTATCTCACAGTATTTTGTTACTGTGATTAAGCAGCCATGCAGTTTGCTGATGCTGGTACCATGATGATTAGCTATTAGTTGAATGATTTGAATAGATGTTTGTGAAACGAAATTTTCGGTAATCATCTTGTGGATGATTGGTTGATAGATGCATAATTACTGTAAACGATGGGCAATTTTGCGATCGCTCTCATTGATTGTACTAAAAGTTGTTGGAAATTCCATATATCGGTTTTCACCAGTGAAAATGAACACTTCCTACTAGGACTATTTAATCTATGATAATTGTTTATATGCGAGGACTTTCTTGCTGATGCTTGCTTTTCGAGCAGCTTTTTCTTCTTCGATTGGCTACATCGAGGCAGAAGGTACTGCGCATTCCACTTATTGATTCGGCTACAGCTCCCGTAATTGAATCGGCCACCAGAGTCTTGCAATGTGCTTTGCATTATTTTTGCAGAGATGATGATATGTTTAGATAATTATCGACGAAAACGCCTTCCGAGTTGCGGAACACTACAGGTCTTTGAGCAGTGATGATTTCACCCTTGATATTGGTGGTGCTGCATCCTCAAACGTCGCCAACGGTCGTATATCTGCGAGAAGATGTATCTCTTTCATTATCGGCTACTGCTTTTACCTTTCTTTCTTGTTCGATTTAATGTGTTTTTGCCATCAGGATTAGCACGGTCAGGAAAATTAATTTTTGAGGATGCGATTCACATCAGCATCGTTTTATTCTCATTTTTTGAATTTCTTAAGGGATATGATGATAACAGTTAACGTTCTAATAATGTGGAGAGAGATTCATGCAAATTTTGAGATATTCCCGAGGACGAATTGTACTTGCAATTCGCTTTGGAGCAGAGTATGCGAGAAGGAGCTGGTTTGCAAAGCGCCGAAGGGACTCGAGATATTCCATCATATGAGAGCACTTTCTTGGATATGGAAATGGATGCCGAGTTGGCGTATGCAATAGCTGAAAGCCTGAGGACATTGCAGGCTGAGAGTAGAAATTCAGCGCAACCAAATGATGTCAGCACCTTAACAACAATTGTAAGTCGTAAGTGATATTCTAAGATGTTGTTTTGAGGGAGGTAGTGCACAATACTCATGTGGCGATGCACTTCAGTGATAATTAGTTTACAGTAAATAATAAGCGGTATTTTGAAGGCGTTGAACTACTGCGTTTTTGAACTGTTATGAATTATCAGTGGATTTGCAAACGAGGTGGTGAGGTAGGGCATTCCGGGTATTAAACATAGAAGATTTGTATGTTCAACAAGTTATACTATGTAAAACTTATCAGTGACTAGAAATACTTTTGATGCGATATTCTAGTATGTTAATTGTGCATGAAAATTTGAATATCTCGTGATTCTTAAGTAGATATTCATTTTGCATCAAAAAGTTATTTGTTTGCTTTGTTATAAGCATGTAATGCTTGCTGTTATGTACGCTTATAACCTATATAAAAGTTGAAGGGGTTCGTGCGTACACTTGTAGTGTGTATTTTTTATAAGAAGAACTGAAATGCTGTTTTTTCCGAACGATAGAAATACTTTCATAGCGAGAGCCTTTATTTTTCTAAAATATTTTTTCAAGCGGAAATCGAATGTATGAACATTTTATTGCTTCTACCGATAACAGCAAATGGCAAGTTATTCTGTCGATTTTTGTCTTTAAAGAGGGAGTCTTTAAGGTGAATCTACATATTCTTCATTTGCATAAATGAAAAATACTTTGAAGGAGGATGAGCTGACTCAAGCATTGCGGTTATCACAGAAGGAGGAGGAGGAGAGAATGAGATTACAGAAGGAACAGGACGACGAATTGGAGCGAGTCCTGAAGCTCTCGCTGCTCGAGAAGTGAAGTGCTGTTGTGCGCATTCCCCTAAAGCCTTTCCTTCTTATTCGGTGCTTTATTTGTGCACTCTATATTAAATTTGGTATTCCCAGTTGATGTTTTCGGAAAGGTCCACTTGCTAAAGTTGATGCCTTCTAAGGAAATACCATAAACTGACTTATTCGATTATCTTCCTTATTGGTGATTTGAGGAGATGTTCATATTTGTGTGTGGGAATAAGAGAGACAGGTGAGGGGAATGTTGGACAAGTACCGATTTGTTATTGCGTAGGTAGGTATATATGGGCATTACTGCGTATTACCTTGTTCGTTAATGTTGACAACTGAGCAGAAATTGCTCAGAGCCGCCACTTGAGCATGGTTATGCCCGAGAGGCTTGGGCCCAATCATAAAACTGATTTTCGAGGATGCTACTTCAGACAGTGTCCTTCCAAAAATCTCAAGTTTGAACCATGAGAAGATAGATGGTGGTTGATGTGTTTTATAGGTGTCCCTAAGAGGGTTTTTTGTGGTCTGTCTGTTGCAAAACGCGTTGTGCTGAAATGTTTCTACTTTTTATTCGACTCTTGCATGGGAGTGTCATTTAGGGATTATTATTTTCGGTATGCACATATGGTGCTTGATGACAATATGACTGTTTTGAATGATGGGCTCTATAGTATGCATTTTATGGTCTGATTGCACTGCTAGATTACTCGTTCGTTCCTTTGCAACTTGTGATGCAGTAGTTGCATCTTGTTGCCGTCGATCTGCGTTAATTTATGAAGTGGTATCAGGGATGTATTTTTGGCAGTCTCCCATTGCCTATTTGAGGGAACCATCGCCGATTGATATATGTATATGTCAAGTTTTAGGGATTGTATGTCGAGTAACGTCAATTCTTGATGAAGAAGTGAGTGAAGAATTTTGTATATTGTGTTATTTTTGAATATCATATTGAGAGTTGCATAGGTGTTTTCGGAGTGATCGAAAAGGTTGGAGTCTGTTAGTTTCGTTTGCAGTTTGATGCTGTTGGTGTGATGAGCTTATTTTAATGAGCTATTATTGTTTTATTATTCAGTTATTTCCCTTTTATTTTGTTCACTGTTTTTGATGGAGCATTTAATTTATTCTCAGCATTGTTCTTAGTTACCAATGATTAGGAGATCACCTAATATTATTTTCATTGAAGGTTTTATTGGAAGATGGAAGTAATTTTCAATTTATTGCTTTGAAATATTCAACCAGCGTCTTATTGCTCGTCTGTGTGATTCGATCATGGTGATATGACTTGAGTTTTTGTTATTTTGTTTCTTTTTTTTTTAAATATGTACTATCTGGAGTCTTTAAGTCTCTATTAATTTTGTGCGTCTTTTTATTGCATGGTTACAGTTAACTATTGCTGTTAATGAATAATGTCAAGGGGTGGTATTTGTGAATTTGTTTATCGTTTGCAGTCAACGATTAGATTCGAGGTGTATCGCGTTCACCCGTTTGTAGATCTTCAGGTTTATAACTGCCACAAATTCTTGATCCTAGCATGTATTCAATTGAGGAGCAGATGTGGCTTAGCAAAAAGTTATTTCTTTTATCAGTTGAATTAATCATTCGCACTTTGTCATCAGGTGGTTGTCCTCTAGCTGTGCTGATATGTTCGTTAATTTGTTTTTAAGATCGGCACGATAATTCTTTCTTTTTGATTTTTCTAAAAATAGGACCATTCTTACCGTTCGGGTGTTTATATATGTTTCGTTTTTTTATCTTTTAAATTTTTTCAGCGCATTATGATGTCATCATCTCTATGCTCGCATATGCATATATGGATCCGTCTATGTAATTAGGAAATAATATAAGCTGATGGAATTCGATACGCTTTCCAACTTCAACTGTGCTGGTCATTTCGTTTAGCTTTTCTACGTATTGTAATAAATACTATGAGATTTACGATTCGATTTTTGAGTCCACTTTAGTCGGACGTTTATAAATTTGTCGCATAGGGAAGTATTATTGCGCTTTATTTTATTAATCTTTGAACATTTATGTGACCGGTTGGTTTGGTGGCATATAAGAAACGCATATTGTGCTAGGCTTCCACAGTGTGCTTTTCCACTTTAGCTTTTCTTTTATTTGAATGATCTCACGTTCGCTCTGTAATCATGTCGATGGATTTGTGATACACTCACGACATTTTGCAGGTGATAAAAGCAGTGTGATTCGTACTTTTTTTTTATTGGAAGACATTCTATGCTGTGTAAGGGAAGCTGTGATGATATTTTAATAGGAAACATTGTTAGAAAGTAAAACGAGTGGGGTTAAGGCGTACTCAATATTCATATTCGGTTCTTATAGTTCAGTAGCGGGCTTATTGTTGCAGTGATTAAAGAGGGAAGGGTCTCTTGCTTTTGTAGTTGGAAACCTAAAATAGAGGTGGATGAGAGGATGGATGCTCGTTTTTTGGCTTCTGTTTGTCAGGAGTGGCATGGTTTTGCTTGGGTTATCATCGAAGCGGTCGTGTAATCTTCTGAGAACAGAAGTGGAAGTTGGCTGGTGTAGAAGAGATGGAGTTGAAAGAGAGGGACGATTTGTTTTTTGCGAATGCTTTCCGTAACACTGCAGAGTGAGCAGGTTGGTTGACCGATGCTACGGAGGCGTCTTTAGTAAGAATAAGATAATTGTGGCCTTCCGTAAGGGTGAAATAATCCCTTAAATAACGTCAACTCACATATGGTACTAAATAGGTAAGAAACACGGATACGGTACTAATTGACGGTATCCGATGCGATATTGACGGTACTCGATCGTGAGGATTTGTGATGTCGCTATTATTCGATGCATAATAGGACATCAAAGATGTTGTCTTCTTGCCTAGTGGATATACGATCCGTGCTTGCGTATCATTAAGGTTCTTTGAATGGCCACCGAATCGATCCCACTTTCTCTTCTTTGTTTGGCTGGCCAGTCATATGCATCATTGCTTCTTTTGGCATTCATTCAAGAACAATTTGCATTTAGTAATAACATTTTTTTTCGTTCGACTCAAAAAAGAATTATAATTTTCTCAAAACGAATTTATTATGACTATGAAGTTCGATTTTGTGAAGTTCGATTTTTGTATGCAAATATTGCTTTCTCACAATTACTGCACACATTAGAGTGTTTTATTTCGACACTTTGTTGCGGTGTCAATCGGCTTCGATCTCCACAACGATTTCTTGGACTTGGTATACCAGTGCATAGTGGGATTGTTTGTAAGTTGATTATTCACTGGCCTAGTTTGGATGTGCTGGTAGGTGACTCCGGAATTAGGTCCATCGAAAAATTCATTCACTAAATTATTCAGTCGTACGTCGTAAACAACGGGCAATCGATTACTTTTGGGTTAAATTAATTATGCAAATCAATTTCCACAGAAGTGGAACTCCGGAGTCGTCCATCAGTGGTTGGACTTTAGATCTGTCCGTCAATGGTTGCAAGACAATGAAAGGACCTGATAAAGCGTTTGCAGCGCATGCGGGCATGCCTACGCGCAAAATGTTTTTGTGCGTAGGCATGCCGGCTGTGCTTTCAAAACATCGACAATAGGGGCAAGGTTAGAATCCAACGAAGTTGCCAAACAAAATATATTTCTCAACATAAACAGCTGTCATATGCAAATTCGCCATATAGCACAACAACTAACACGTAGGAGGGATGACTACGCTTAGTATCGCTGACGTCATCGTATAAGCTGATGTAGAGGTATATACTGCCAGGTGGGAATGTGCTTGACTAGAGTGTTTTCACTGCTGTGAATAAAGAAAGCCGTCTGCAATAAACTTCGAGAACACTGCAAAGTGCACACCGCAGACTCGTGGTTTGACTTGTCGTCTTGCATATTTAAATTAAATCGTTGGTGGACAACAGTGGACGTTAGCGCAAGGTGGGAGACATTGGGATCGACTTCTGAATATTTTCATGATCGTTCCTTTCCCCATCTTTACGCAACGATATCAACAACAGATGCAGACTCCACCTTCGTCTCCCTTCGAGCGACATATTTCGTGTATCCACCAACATTTACAAGAGCCGAATTTATGTTGACATATTCCATTTATGTGTTTAGCGTTTATTAAGTATTTTAATGTGTGGTGGTGTTTGAGTTGTAGTGTTGATGAGATTGAGGAATATTTAATAATATTTTGGATGATTGATGTGAGAATGGATTCCGATGATATATCGTCAGTATGGAACACACCGATGCACGATACGAACAACGAGTTCATGTTGATGCTCATCTCAGCCATCCTCGTCTCAACACTCGCTCTTATTGCTCTCATCCTCAATTCCATCACGTTCGCATTCTTCTCTCTTAAGGTTCGTTTGTCGTTGCAGTCCTCTCATTAACAAATGATCCTGCTAATTGTCGTATTAGATAGCCGATTTATATGTGCCATAAAGTTCAATAGGAATTGGTATTTAATAAATATTCGCATTATTTTGTAATCGGGTTGCTCTTGAGTGGATGAAGCTTTGAAGGAAGGGAGGGAGGGAGGAGGAGAGAAGGAAGGCTTGCTAGGGAGCTTGATGCAAAGTTCAGTAAAAAGCTTTCAAAATGAAAAGCGAAATATTGCAAAAATACGCTCGCAATAATAAAACAACATTGAATTTTTGAGTCATCAGTTAAAGTGCTAGAAACTATTTAAGGGAATTTTAAAGAAACTTGACGTTTACATTAAATTGGAATTTGAAGCGACGGTCTTATTAGGCGGAACTCTTTGAGATTAGCAATGAAATTATTATCGCATACCGGTGAATTCTGCTGTCCGTCTTCACAAAGTTTTCTCGTGGCCCATTTTTCATATACATGGATGATAAAAAAGTCTCCAACAGTAGATGGGCATATCTGCTTTAGTTGTGAGATAAATCAATGATCGAAGAGTAAAATAGAATATTTAAACGTTTCAACGAGTCTCATTTAACGCTTCTATCTAAAAACATTTCTTGAAAAGTCTATACTCTATCATTTTTAAGCATTTGTGAATTTTTAGTGATATTTCTCAATTTGTTCCAATAAATCCCTAAATACTACGTGATTTCACCTAAAGACGATCCACAGTAGAAATCTGATCGTGTACACTTCAATCGAATCGAACACATCTCCAATTTGTGTCAGTATGTTTAGATATCGCGAAGGATGGTCTCATTCAAGGAGAAGACTGAATTTGCTGAGCATCTACTTTCATATCGACGATTTGCCGAGGAACTTATCGGTAAATTAAGTAATGTGGCGAATTTCGATGCAGCTGAAAATGAAAAGGAAACTTCAACAATACTAAATACAATGACCACCTAGGTGAGTTTCATTGTTCATCTATACATGATGTGTCGATAGGGTCCCATTCATTCATGTCAAAATGAGCACAAGCAAAGAAAAAAGTAGCCACCAATGAGTGAGTTAGTTAGCAAAATATAGTGGTGCCACTTTTAGATTTGGTTTTTCTTGGTATTGGTGAATAAGCTGTGCGGTCGACTTGAATGAGACGCTTTTCTCTGCCAAACTTAATGCGAGAGGTTGTATGATAAAATGAAGGAGAGGCTCAGTTCGAATGAGACTCCCATTACTGCATCAAATCGAAAGATTCAGTGCAGTGACAATGGGCAATTTAGCAATGTTGCTTGAAAAGAGATGCAGAGAACAGAGAAATTATTTCATCAAACTTTTTAATTCAGATAGCCATAGTCCCGTCATCATTTAGATACTTAGGATTTCTAGGCAATGCAAGAGGACGACTGTTTTCTATAATTAGGAAGGATGAGGGGAGGGGAAGATGGATGGATAAAAAGTCAGCGTTAGCGCCATGGTGTGCTGGGGCGAGACATTTGCATGCGCCGTCGTTCCATCAATTTCGTGGTCAGGCACATTCTACGCTTTAATTTACGCCGGTTTCACTATGGTAAACTGCGGCAGGCGTATGCTTCATTGCTACCTTCCCCCCCCCCCCCCCCCCCCCCCCCCTCCCCCCCCTCCCCCTCCGTCTCTTCACCCGCAGTATACTTCAAAGTGTTTTTGATGGAAAGAACCTTGGGATTTTGTCAGAAGGAAGCAAAAAAGAGCTGAGTTTGACTAGGACGAAAGGAAGATTTACTACAGGAATGACCCATCGTCCACGACTAGTCAAGACATTGTCCGCGGATAGGTGGGAACCCATGACTTTCTGCTTGCCGGTATAATGCTTTGTCATTAGGTTACTGTTAACGTTTTTGCTGGTCATTATCTTTTATTCAGATCCACCAGTTCCAGTGTCCACCTAACATTGCACGCCTGATGAGCGTACAACGCCAACTGTAAGAACATAACTGATTCAGTCTGAGACGGGACGCTGTAGGAATATATGGTCAACTGCTTATGTCAATCACTTCTTGGTTTGCTCAGAAAGGATTTTTCTCATATTTTCAACCAGAAAATCGCTCTCCGAGCATCCAAGATCTCAACCACTGTTTGTCACCCTGAAATGTGGGGAAGTTTGTACCTCTCCGCACTCTCTCCCCACGTTTTCTTCTTCCTTGATTTGAAGTTATTGTTTGACAGTAACACACGAACCTAGAAAGAACGATGCAGCTTTTTATATCGGTGTGCCGTATGTGAGATGAGGAAGCAAGCTCAGATTGTTTCATTTTTTTCAGGTTAGCGAAAGACTGTGGTGAAGAATGGATCCTACAACAAGATAGGAGAGAAGCAAGCTTCGACCACATTTTTTTATACGTAGCTCAACCAATCATTGCATAAAAATATACAATTTAACAGTTCAACCAATTTTGTATTGTTAATACTGCGAGATTAAGAAAGTTAAAAACGAATAAAACTAAATTTGGGAGGGAAAAATATGGGCAGTCACTCACGACTCTGACCACAGAAGAACATGACTCCCATTACTGCGTTGCAGGAGCCCATCTCTAATTATCCAGCCAAACCAAATCTTTCCCCAACGTTGTCCTGTCTCCTCTATAAATCGTCCCCGTTTCGCACGCCAGCTTCATCAACTAAAGAACTCTTTCAGTATTAATCCCCTTATCAAAAGTGTTCGAATGGTAGATCAATTTAATATAAGCTTTGGTTTAAGTAGACGATCCGCTTTCCGCCTGAGAAGAATATGAAACCTCTACCTTTTGAAGGTGATATGATACATTAGCTACGATAAGGCAGGAAAATTTTTTGGTATCAGAAGAAAGAACATAGCACAAGCGAAGTATCTGCTCTAATGGGTTCAACATCACATATTTTCTACGTGAAAATTCGTTTAGGTTCTACTAGTGATGGTCGATATAGAACATTGTAACATTTCTCTTTCTATTTTGGCTTCTCAATATGGGCAAATCTTGCAATTTGTTCGACTTGACGATGGTTAGAAATTGAATAGAAACAATCCATTCATGCGAATAGAGAAAATTTGAAGTTTGGATACTAAATAAGGTGTGTTTAGTGGTGTTTTTTATTGCTCATGATTGCCTCCTATTTATTTGATTCTCTTGAACAGAAAACACTGTATATGTTAGGGCTGCATTTTATGTACGTACAAACTGTGATTGTCAACATTACTTCATGGATATTAAACACAACGATAAAAATATTGCAAAGGGTGGCAATACAGGAAGAATGCTAATAATTAGTTTGTTTGGAGTGAAGAAATATTGAAAACAAATTGTGAAATCGTTGAAGTCGGAATTTACTGCGGAAATATGAGGTAAGTGATATGAGGCCAGATCGAAATGATGCCTTTTTTTGGTAACTTCAAAACAATTCACGGAGTTTGGTGGATGCTCCTAAGATGAATGTACCATCACTGCTGCAATATAAAGTCGTAAAATATTTAGTGCTACGGGTGCATTTTTTGCTTATCTATTTAGACAATTCGCCCAAAGTTTTGCTAATTTTTCGTTTTTCTGGTTTCGAGCATAGCTTCGCTCGTACTGTAATATACATATATATATATATATATATATATATATTGTTTGTTGTATCCCTAGCATAACGTTACCGTGCCCATAAAGCTGGAGCTTCCAAGGGAACGGAGAGCGGGACATATAAGAGATCGCTACTCGCGAACCGAACATGTCTTCAAGAACAAAAGAGAATAAATCCACATGTAACGATAGAGTACGTTTTTGCAAAGGATTGGTAGCGTTCTCAAGGAAACGGCCACATTATACTCACTCCCACCAATTAAATTCAGTCGTCGCCCTATATGAACAAATTTCTAGTGCAGGAAAATGTGAATAAATTGTGTGCCATTGTTTCCTATGTTATAAGTTTAGAACCATAAAATAAAGTTTATTATGCCAGGAAGAAATGAAATTCTTATGCCCACATTGCAATCTGAATGCGTGTACTTCGGTCGGGGGCGGGTTAAACCTATAAGCCTATAGAGTAAGGTGAAGTCCGGTCCGCATCATTCAATCATTTCTCACCCAACCCCGATTTAAATCGAGTTTGACCCATCAACGTATAGGCATCGGTTGAACCCGATCCCGGCCAGAAATATTGCATTGTATCACACATTTATCTAAAACTTTTCTACATTTGCGGCAGTGATACGAAAGATATGAATATCAAAACTGCTATCATAAAATTCTTTATCCACTATGAATCCTTGTTCCACAAGAGTTTCATAGAACAACTCATCTTTGAGGTAGCGAATTCGATTACTGAACAAGAATAGAGTCGACTTATCGCATGAATGCTTCATAACCTCTGAGAGGGGTTTAAATAATTCCGCATTATAGACCAGATCCGCTCCAAGTACCACCTGCAATTACGGACCAAGTAGCAAATACCATCACCATCAAAGATTTTACACGGTCGACATGTTTCGTGATTTTCTGAACTGCACAATACAATACAAACCCTGCTCGTCAGTGCTGCGTTTTTGTAAGAAAACCATGTAAGTGCACACACACCTTACTACTTTCTATCAAAGTTGCTAAACTCGCAAGTGCCTAACAGAATCAGATAAAATATTTCTTTATTTATCTTTGAATACGTACATTTTGTAAAGCATGATCCTGAAGAACAACTCCAACGGGGACATCTAAGTTTCCTTTGAACCTATTTTCTTAACCTTGTTTTCTAACTGGCAGCAAAACAACTGATCGACCGTTTATTCAAGGAGTTTTTATGCAGTATAACTCTTTGGCCGCGGTTTAAAGCATTTCTAATTGGTAAAGCAGCTAGCGGAAGATGACTATCATTCGAAGGGTTACACTCCGAGGAGTAATCCACTGCTGACAGCAGAACATAACTGCCGAATAACGACCTGGTAATGAACTTGTCTTTCTTATTCATCTCTGATTTTTCTTTTCTACCCCATCTACGTTTCTTAAACGTGAGGTTCTTATGTTGTTAGATGGAGGCCTAATTCCTACATGAGAGCATGCGCAATGTTGCAAGCAAGCACAGCATAAGAACTGAAGCGTTTTCGAACCTGATACGGATGCGTCGGTCGATCTGTCTGCCAGTCAAGTGGAAAAACCTTTATCAATGCATTACTTCGGGAATTCCGTCGGACGTTCTCAGCAAGAAGAGGTATCGCAAGCAGCTGATCGGTAGCGTCAACAGAACGAGCTCCGACTTCAGCAGCTACGATGCTCGGTAAACCAAGACCGGCTCCAAGTTCAAGCACCGATCGATCTAGCACCAACTCGGGATGAGAGGCGATATAGTTTGCCAGCACGATCGCCTAAACTTTATATTCAGAACGCCTTTCTAAGGAGAACCATTCTTCACTTCTTTATACCATGTTTACATCCGAAGACTCAAGACTTTATTGGTAATCTTTGAAACCAAATTTGCATGTGGATACAAATTGGGTTCGGAACCTTTTTCTGGAAAACCTTTTTGTTTATAATGGTATTCATTACCTCTTCCAAATCCCATCGCGCCCTGGTGTAGTTTTATGTAAATGAGTGACATATTTGTGATTCGCTGATATTCAAAAAAAGAAAAAAAAACGTATTAAAAGAGAAGTAAATTGAAAGAGGAAACTAGAAATTCAAACTTATGTATTAGATGAAAATACTTTATGTCGAAATCAAAATTCGAAGGATTAACACCGATAATTATACAAATCAATAGATCTATAGTAAAATCGATGAATTATTACCGAATCCCAAAGCACACCGGACACACCGTTGTCGTTCCATTTCTGGATGAACGTATATTGGTGATCATTGATCGAGACGTTTTTGTATTTGTGATGAAATTCTCGTAGAATGCTTGATTCCAAATATGGTACGAGAGCATTGCATTGCGTTGATGGCACATCCACTAATTCAGAGATCATCGCTTCTAAGCCATCAAAATATACACTTACAATAAGCAGTACTATTACTATCAGATGACGATTTATATGCATACTGATGTCGATGTGATAATCTAGCTGCTGTTGATTATACATAGAATTGCAAACTTTCATGGTCTTGAATACGATGATATCGATAGGATTTCAACCGTAAATCTTCGGTAACTGATCTCACATTCTTCAAAACTCTTGAACAATCCCACCACCCCAATAACGTGGGCAGAAGAGCATCGCTATGCTCATCATACGCCGATACTACAAACATTACCAAACATACAAGTGAATTTCTCTTACGTTGCAAGTGCTGCGTAAATAGTAACAATTTATCACCGGAATGAAAAACGGTTTTTATTTGAGTAAAGGAAAATACGTTTACATCACTAGAAAGTTTCCGTTGGAATATTTATTTGCATGATATATTGCCCACCTCCGTTACTCAGTATTTCCGAGATGCTCACACCTTCACCTGTTCGATGCTACCTGTATTTCTCAAGGCGCATTCGAGCCAGCTGTAAGATGTTGCCGTGAAGTAATGTGAGTTTGCTTCGGCGGATGGAATTTCCATGCCACTGTTTGCCACATTTACTGAAATGCAACGTTTCCGAGGTTGCTATGATCAGCACTTTTCAAGTCAGCGTGAACGAATGATTTCTTTTTGAATGATTAGAGATATTTATGGTCGATCGGTGGGAGGTTTGTAATGTGCCTATTCTGATAGGATAGAAGCGTTGTACAGTCGTGCGAGAAGTACACTTGCTTTTGTGAGCTTTGCATATCAATAGACATCCGAACCGAGAGGTGCATTGCACCTCTGCCATTTGCTTGCGATACCTTCACCGAATATCCATCATATTGAATGTCCTTCCGTGATTTTCATAGGCATCATCTCAGTCGGCGGTTACCTCCCCCCACCTCCCAACGTTCTGCTTTTGTCTCCTATCCGTATTCCATTCAGCACCTGCTCGTACTTGAACTTTCAGGCTCTCAGTTAAGCTGTGACCCACGGAGGACGTTGGACATTGTCTGAGGGAATTGTAGATTCAGCCGATTGGCTGAGCTTTTCATTCGCAAGTGCACAATGGTTCACCCGAATCCATCTATTGAACTCGATGACACGCTTATCGATGGTTTGTTTCCTTCCCGTCAAACATGTTTAGTGAAAAAAGACTGCTCTTGAATATGTTCCTTGTCCAATAGAATCTGCATTTTAAAGCGTCTGGGAAACTAAAGTCTCATTCGAATATGAGCCACTGCCTAAATGGAGGCACTGAACTCCGAAACAGGGAGAAGTAGAGTTCCGGGCTTTTATTCGGTCAGATATATATTTCGCGAAAGCGACTACCGTTGTCAGCTGGACACTTTAAGGCAGTTGATAATCCTCATTGAACAACTTATAGTCTGACTTTTTGAGTTAATATTCAGGGCTGTTGGGTGGCTTGATGACGTGTAAAACTTGCTCGTCGCTACATTACCCTTCAACTGGCATCAAAGTGGTAACGAAAAAGATGGAAGTGATTGCATTAAAAAAGTGAGCAACATATGTTGCGATATGCGCATAACATTTTAGAAAAGTTGCATTTGGGCTGTTTGAGGTTTTTAAGGTGAAATTAAAGATAGTAATAAACTAAGAAAAGTTACAGGTAAAGGGGGGAATGAATGAAAGCCATGGTTTCCATATGTCAATTAAAATTTTTCGTCCCACCTATGAAAATAGAGAGACTCAAACCTTTGCATTCTAATCAGTTACGTGGAAAAAAACGTGTGCAGCATTATAACACTTTTATATCAGTCATTTTTGTCACGTTCAGTGCTGTAGAAACTTAACACTTTCAGATGGTTTTCTAGTTTAGGGTACCATAAAATTAAGTCAGTGCAGTGAATACATTTTAATGTTCATTCCTCGATCAGGTAGATTCTACAGTTTAGCTGTTGGAACATCAAAATTACAGAAGGCGATGAGTACCATCGTCAACATTCTTTTGAAGTTGCAAAAACCAATTAGTGGGTATCGTTGAAATTTTACGTTCATAGGTGGAGAAATAAAATATTTTTGTTTAGGTTTTATTCGCTTCGGCGATCACACCGTATATGCCTATCAACACGGCATCGGGCACACCTTTTGCGTTATATTTGGTGTTTAACGGTTACTATGAGGTCCCCGCAGTTTTAATACAATAACAAAAATTAGTTGCAATATGTTCTATTACTTGAAGATAGTTTCACCTTTTCTTGCTCGGGCTCGCCTTTACTATTTCACTTCCTGAGTGTGCAAGTAAGGCATATGTGAAAATCCATTAATGACCTATAATTGCTTCGGCAATTTTCCGCCCTCTATAACGTTGTCCATCTCGCATAACTTGCCACCTTTGCCAACTGCTCATCTCTAAAACGATGTCTAGAGGTGGTTGGGCAACTCTTATATTGTGATAGGATGTGCAAAAGCAATGGTTGGAATGCCCCCTTCGGTTACTTCTGTCTTGATATTCCCGTAAATCGCAGTAAATGGAATTCCAGTAAACCACTGCTTATTAATTTTATGTGATGATGAGTGAGAACCTTGTCCGCAAGCGAGATTCGAACCTGCGGCCTTTGCTTTTCGAGCAGTTGCTGTAAGGAATGAGCTTTTGCGGCCAATCTTCTTCGCTGCTTCTTGAATCTTTTACTTATCAGTACTACCAATTACATATTACAACTAACGTGATATATGATGTCACTTTCTATCGTAGTTTTCAACCAAAATATTTATTGTTTTTTGAATGAAAATCAGTTGGTCAGTCAATAAATGAATTGAACAGTGCATTATTATGTGGATGAAATGTTTATAGATGTATGGTGTGGTGTTGTGCGGAAGACTTCTATTGAGCGTGATTTGCATTCTTTGAGTGATGAACAACTCAACAGGTTACCGTCTCTAATCGAGCTTATGGAACGTCTAAACAATCTCAACAGATTTGATAATCCCGACAAACTTATCGCCGATTCCAATCTTTCAGCGAGGGTTTGTTCATGCTGAAATTTCGGATAGATAAGATGTGGATATTGAGCGCAGCTGACTTCACTAACCAGTTAAATCTACATATCAATTATCGCTTCAAAGAGTTGTCTCGTTCTTAAAAGTTGATTTATCCTCTTAGCAATCGACTACGATATGGTACGACTAGTTTGTGGTGAACAACAAATAGGCATGAGTGATTACGACATGGTGGCACTTAGCAGCTCTCACATACGGATTCCTGATTCATGGTTACTCAGGCATGTGTATGTTATGGTTGCCGTAGTATGACTATCTGTATTGTGGCTACCGTAGTGATGGCCACAGCTATGTCGCTGCAATCATTTCATAATGCCTTTTTTCTTACTTTTGAAGCAAAAAAAAGAAGTATTCGCGACTACTGCACTTCTCATATTGTATTTGTTTGCCGCTAGTATTTACAATAATTTAAAAATGACAGTCCCTATAAGGGTCAAGTAAAGGAAAATTGGGGCTAAAAGTATGAACTCGAGACGGAGTTTTTCTTTTTTCACCATCTAAAAAATAAAAGTTCATTCAAACGCGCCATTTGGAAGGTGGTAAATAAAAAAAAAAAGCTGAATGAGTCTTTCTCATCCACATTCACCATCTCTTCTTTCCTTATTATTTCTATTTCTCCAAAATTCCTTTCGATCATTTCAGAATTGTGAACATATAAGTCGTTTATGGCACGCAACTAAACAACAACAAACCAATAACGATTGGAGTGTTGATGTTGTAATTGGAAATTCACGTATTCAGAAAAGTCTTCACGTTAAAATTACTCTACCTATTGGATCTCATCTCATCGAAATGAGCGTCGAAAAATTTGGTACATTAAGGTGAGCCGTTTGTGAAAGCCTGAATCCTTACAATTTATGTAGGTCATTAATTGTTGACTTTTTAAACGGTTTATTGGGAAGAAGATTTTTATGATATGGTCACATATAATATTATGGTGTAGTAGACACAGGTTGCCATATAATTCTAAAGTGATGTTTGCATTCCCCTATTGAAGAGTATTTCTAAAGGTTAGCCAAATGTACTTGCAATTATGCAATGCAGTCACTAAGTTCATTTTTCATGTTGCTAATAAAAATGTGGGAACTACTTGAACTAGTCGAGTGAATATAATGTCTCCTCACATAATAAGCGTTAAGTTCATTTATATGAATGTCGTTTCTTTTATTTGTTATTGCTAACTAAGGGCACCTGAGATATTCAAAGATTCGAGACAATCATAGAAATGATAGGAGCGTATACCTTGTAGGGAGTAACAAATTTTCATTTGAACAGGAGGAAAGGTGGAAATTAGATGATGTATGCATTTGAAAATAGACGGTTAACTTGTAGATATTTCGGGCGGAATGGAGTTTTATTCATTATTGTTTGTTTGCAGGTTCGAGGTTGCACGCGCATTGCAAAAGCTTGAGTCCTATTTATAAGTTGAAATTAATTTAAAGTTTTATGTTTATTTAAATGTGGAAAAGCTGTGCATTAATTCGAATGGAATTGTTTCTGTGAAATAAATGCATAGCAAAAAATATTGTCGATAACGTTAATACTTTCACCATCGAATAATAATATATTCTGATCGTTTTTCGGTTTCTTCAATACAAGTAAATAAAGCTTCGGTATTATGCGACTGCATATCATATGAAGCCAGTTCTCGTTGTTCTTGGCACCTGCTTAGTTGAATGTTCCATTCATAAGAAGCTGAAATTTTTGAAGGAAACTCGAGAATTCGTTGATTCAGTCGAAGAGCGGAACTTGTGGTAGTTATAAGGTGCAATTACAGTTGATTAACGTGTGCAAATATGTGCACATTTGCCTGCTTACTTATGTACGTCGAAGGTTGCTTATTTTAGTTGATTACATGCATACGCAGTGGCGTTTGCATATTGTGTAGAAGAAATTCGTGTAGCTTGGAACCGATGAAGATTCGGTTGGAAATAATACAACACAGCGGCAGGGAGTGTTAAGAGCGGATGATGTATGACCGTTACCCTTGTCCCTGCTTCTGCAATGAACTTGCCTTTCTTGCAAATATTTTGCAAAAGCGCGTTATGGTTACGTCGTATCTATGCGTATGAGTGTCTGTCTGCTTGCCCACTTGTCTGATAGCACAAATGAGTGCCGTCTCTCTACTTATCCAATAGTTTCAACTCGGGAATCATTGAAAATAGGGCAACTAAATATGATGGATATAAGTGCACAATGGAATGGCTTCGGGTTTATTCATTAACTTCAAAATAATTACATATATTATAAGGTGAAAAACTTAAATGTCCATCGTTGTTAATTTTACACCGATCAGCTTGACGAAGAAAGAAATATTTTGTAAGAAGCTTTTGCGGGCGACCCATTCAGTTAAAATATCGACGCATTATGTTATATGTTTCCGATATCCCTCATGTTCAATATTTTTTGTTAACATATAAAAGTGATCGCTCAACTGAAAGGAATTCAAAGCGCGTGTCGTGCCATCTCTTTCGCCACGTTTCTCCACTAATTATTTTGAAAGGCTCTCTCCCATTGTTTTCACTCATTATTTCACGAACTGTTGCAAGCATTGAATCAAGCATACATACTAAATAAACCTGCACCAATTTCATCTAATATTTGACGAGATCTCCGAATGACCAAACATCTAACAGCTCTTAATATCCGGTCGTGGCAGCTAACGTTCATTGCATCTTCACCTCTCACCGCTTTTCGGCACCAAGATTCCATCGACGAGAAAAAAAAAAATTGCATTTCAATATATCCATTCTAACAGATGCTGTGGCCAAAACCGTATAGCAGAAAAGACCTTTTAGGATGCAATATGAAGAAGACATCAACTTACAAAGATCATTGGCATACAATTTGAGATGACTGTTGGTGTAAACTTTGCAAACACCTTTCTAGACAATTGAACGCCTCAGAAAACGATTACTTTTGACCGCAATTGCGCACAGTATTGGATACGCACTGACCAACCTGCTCTCATCATCGAATTGAAAGTTTCTGCTCGCAGTCATTTATATTACAAGTAGCTCGCATTCCTCTCCGCCACCAATCCCCCTCCCATCCCACACCCCCCACATAAAAAACTGTCGCATTCTCACCACCAAGTTCCGTTTTGTCAGTTAATTTCATCATCTTCTGCTAGCAAATCAACCATTTTCTTTGCGCTAGTTGATTTTATTTTGTTCACACATTTATATCAATTAATTCATACTCCCACAATACTAAAACTATCACCCCTTGTCTACTCATTTTGCAGTAATCCAAATTATGTTCTATCTTGAAGTAGCTGTGTCACCTCCGCTATGGCATCACAATTGCGCTGTAACTGCCACCGAAATCAAATTGAGCGTTTCGCTTCGATCTTCTTTGAAAATAAAGCCCTCTTGACGCACCTTTATTCGAGCTAATAGAATAAGTGGTTCACTGTGTGCCCAAGACAAAACACCGGAATTCCATCGCACATAGTATAGCATTATAAAGACTTTTATTAAGTAGAACACTGGAAGCAATAACGCCATATATATAAGCTGTTCCACGAAACATATTCCTTCCGAACATATAACACTAACCCCAAATGTATTCTACTACGAGCCCTCCTGCAGGATAAAAGCGATCTTCCCTGTTATGCTCCTCTGAAATGGGACCTCAGTGATCTCTTCGCGTTATCTACCTTTGAAGGATGATGGTTGGGGACACTAAACATCGGATGCCTCGGCAGCCCACCGATAAATCAACGCTCTTGTAAAGATGGGGCGACCGGTGGCCGGAAGACTCCATCGTCCTCGAAGAAATCTTCGCCAATACGTGAACCACAATAGCCTCACCATCGTTCCCTCGTAGGTCACTGGAGCTGTCCCGGTTCGACCCTAGTGTTATCAACGACGTTTTCAAATGGGCGCTAAGCACTTACCTGGATAAAAAACCGACTCACCTGCAGGAAAAATAATTGGGAACCTTTGGCCGATAGTGATGATGTTGATACCATCCTATATGGCACATACGTCCTCGCTTCATTCAGAAAATCTACTAGTGAAAACGCGAGGAGCAACTCATTAACCTGTCCAACACTGTTTCAACTAAGCACAGCAACTGCACAACAAGTACAATAAAAACTATTCATGCTGCAAACATAGGATTCGTTGGACTGCTCGTAATCGAATAATATCATGAAACTTTAAATTCACCGCTGCATATGAGAGAGGTGTGAATGTTTGTCTGAACAGCTATTCCGCTAACATCGACAGAACCGCGCTTTCAGGACGTAAAGTGTCCAATTCTGAAAGATGAAACGATTGTAAAGGATCCGTAATTGGCAAACGCGACACAAACAGGTTGGAAAAGCGTGTAAATCTCGCAAAAGGTTGACACTTCCAAAACACACAAGCAACTACCCCCATCGCACAGAACTCTCAGGACATGTCAGGAACACGCAATCTTCGCTGACTGTAATCAGCTTGTTGGAGGTGTTCAGGCAATAACTCAAGAACAAAGGGCACTGATAAGGTTAGTTATACTTCCACTTACTAAGTTGATTGTTCTTACTAAGACCTAGTTTCTATACCCAAAAAGTCATGAGACATTAAGGCTTACTTCCAGACCATTGAAATATCAAACAGAGGACTACGTAACAGTAGTGCACTTTTCAAACAGGTTAAGAAAACTTCATCCACTGAGTTAAACGCTCTGAACGGACTAATTCATATATCTAACAGACACGAGCTATCATATTTGACCTTCCTGTTGTTAGGCGACGGGGGGTTTGCTTCTTCGGAGGTTGCGGGTCATTCCTAATACAAGCACGCACACATACACACGCATCAAATATACAAAACATTTGCGAATCCAACACCCCTCACGGTCGAAGCAAAATTCGAGAAAATTCGTCTTTTTCGGATTTCCAGAAAAACATGAGTGATGTCAATCTTAAAAACACAGAACAAGGAACGGAAAGTGATGCCAGTCAGCTGGTACAAAATGTACCTCGGCGGTCCAGCAAATAAAAAGTCCAATATCGTATTGATATTTTCAAGAGATCGACAGCTCGCGAAAGCCTTCCACAAAGGATTCGCTTTCCTAGCTGCCTCGACTGATTTGGCACTAATTAGACCGCAATTTTTGAAGAAGCTGCGATCTAATTAGTGGCAAAATTGCACGAATTGTCCGCTAAATTTAAATGTCCATAATAACCTCAGAAGAAGGTGGTTAAAGTTCAAATTTGGGGCAAAATCATTCGGTCTAAGTGGCGCATCAAATCTAACGCCTGCAATTATCGACTTATTGTTGAGATCACTGGCCAAACAGTTCGAACTCACTGATCACAGTAATTCAAATTGCTTGTGATGTTAGTTAGTAGTAAAAACATATGCAGCGCTGAATATTGCAGATGTATACATATTATTCAACTTAAGATTCTTTTCCATCGGGAAAAAAGATAGCTGCTTAGCATCGGCATAATTAGCTCGCCGACCCATTTTACTTCACATCATACTGATCAAAATCTCTTACATAATTTTCTGGGTACTCCTCACAAGCTCTTTCTTAACCAACTTGAACAACCATGAAATAAGCGTCAATATTTTTGTCTAAAATTTCACGTATATTCGTTTAATTCCGAGTGATGCGAAATCTCGTGTACCATAAAAGAATTTCAAACTTCTGCTCCTCGTCGTATACACAACTCGATAAAAGAAGTGGTCACTCCTAACAACTTCCCTCTACAGCACTACAGACCCTCACATACGCTGTGTCAGCATAAAGGAAGCAAATGCTGCCAAGTGACCCTTTGAACAGCCGTGATATCATCGATTTCACCGTTCCCTACATCGACGCAACTGGCAACTCTCCCATCTATCGGGATTCTGAGCCCTCCGCAACCAAGTGACTCCATATACATGCCGCAGCAGGTACTCCCACCTTGTTGGCGGCCTGCTGCGTGTCGCTTTACATCTCTTGGGCACCACTCACGGATTTGCTTAATCCATCTGTTGTCGTTTAATCTGGCTGCGTGACCAGCCTACCTTAGTTTTCTTTTATACATTTCTTCAACGATATCTTTTACACCGGATGGTGAATGCGATTCTTCATTTGCGATGTGTTGCAGTTTGTTGATATATTCCACTTGCCTTTCCATTGCTCGCTGGGTTGTTGTTAATGTTTTCCTCAGTCTGTGTGGTGTTCCACGTTTCATACCCACAGAAAACAGAGAGGACCGTGGAATTGAAGAGTTCTGCTTTTACGGAAATTGTTGTCTTTGTGTCGTAGAAGACGTCCTTGAGCTTGATGAGGGCTAGCCACCCCGCTCCTTTTCTTGTGCTTAGCTCCTCACCCAAATCATTGCTCATTTGCACAGTCTGTCCTAAAGATACATATTGTTCCACGAGTTCGATTTTCTCACTGTTGCGCTTCATGGGAAACTGAGGACAGAATGCATTCTCCATCCACTTCGTTTTGCCGTCATGAATGCTGAGCCCAAAAGAATGACCAAGTGACAGATATGACAAATATTAACCTGATAATTAACCAACCTAACCGCTCACACAAACGTACGAAGCAAATGTTTCCCCCCGACAAGACATGTGTACAACAAGAAACCCATCGGCGCAAAATGCTCATAAATTTCCCCTCACCTTTAAATGTGCACAGCTGCTATCGAAGCTGAATATCTAGTATAAAAGGCGGCCATCAGCTTACCACACTTTGCCGCTCTAGACAAATATATACAGAGCAAGCGACGCACCCATGAGGCACATTTTCAGAAGTATGTAATAACATGGCTCCAATCTTTTTTCAAGCAAGGCCTAAGTAAAACCATCCATCTGAAGCACACGCACGAAGCCCCAACATCTTCTCGACAGAGGTTTCAGAACTTAAACACAGACTAAAGGTTCAACACTACACAGCCGCTGTGTGGTCAACATTCAACCTATACTTCTAAAAGACATCTGACGGACGCGTCATGACGACCCTCATTCATCGCATCATATCGCCAATGAATCCCACCCACGCACACGACATCAATAGTTGGAATACTATAAAAAATCCAGTGCCAAATGAAATCTTTCAGGACCCAACTGCCCTCAGTGACATTTTAGGGCGCATTAGTACAAGTTTTCGCACAGCGCAAACTCAACCTCCCTTTTTAAGAGGCTATATTGGCACCATTCTAAGTCCATATGAATCTTCGTCTGCCCATCCACCTGAAAGCTGAATCAGTTCTTGTTCCACAACTGGCTGCGTGCAGTAAAACGCACTGACTTGCAGCTGCCATAGTAAGACCATCTCGGTGAAGCAACCCTAATTGGATACGTTGCTTCCGGCAGTCTTCAAACAAAGCAAATACTCGAAGATTTGTATGCAATTCACTCGCATTATTAGAGAAGCAGAGTCGCTGATCATCCGCATTCTGAGCACTACGATGGGTGACGCCTCTGTGGCATCATCATTCTTCATCACCCCCTTCAGCGCTACTGAAAATCGATCTACATGGCGTCTTGCGTCTCGGCGACGTCTACCTTAACGCTACACAACGCAACCAATCGCTTCCACCATACTCTAGCACAACGCATCATTAACAGACTGGAAATCCTTTCCGAAGCCCCTTGCAAGTTATCAGCGCATTAGCCACCCCTTTTCCTTTGCTTCCAAACGTTCTTACGGAAACGACAACACCTCCAAAATCCCTCGCTTTATCGATCTCTTCTGGTAACGCTCCAAGCGCAGGTTTACGACAGGTCTCACAAACGGAATGCTGCTGCAGCTTGCCACCACAAATTTCCTGCAATCTGGCAACCAACAACTGCAAATTATGAAGACGTTACTGTTTCATTTTGTGGAAAAACGCCATCCCACTGATCCATAAACGTGAAGCTCCATGATGAACGTCATATCACTGGCAAAAAGATCCATATTCCAAAGTACCTGCGACTTTCCAAGCTATATCGAAAGCTCAGGCACTTCAAAGACTGGTGCCTTCAGCAGCGTTTAAGAAAAGGCTGGTGCCTTTGAAGCCAGATACCTCATTTGATTCTACGAAATAACACCACCTCTCATAACTAGATGACAAAGTTCCAAAAGGCGGAGATGACGATTCCCTCCAACAACGAAAGGCAATACCGATTTGTCTCATCGGAAAACTTTCTTCACAGCAGTTATTGCATACCAACAAAAAATGAGTTTTGAAGTTTTTCAAAGTATTCCAAAAATAGACTGCTCTCTCATTTGATCAACGAAATCCGCTTTTTATAAGAAAGTCCCGATGCATAAAACTTTTGTTGCGAATAAGCTCCAAGGATTTTTTGGGGTTACATCGTAATGCTGCATTTCGAAATAAATATTCAGCAGCGTTTTAAGAATTGGGGTGCTTTTTCATACTACGAACAAAAACCTATATTTATAAAAACGTTACGAAGTGAAAATCCCGCGGCGCAAGTGTCAGAGAACTCTGATGGCGCAATTCCTCCCCACGCAAGTGCTCGATGGCGTGAGGTTTCACCGCACAAGTATTCGCGGCGCAAGCATATAATTCGACCAGCCTCCGATGCGCAAATTTCGCTTCAAAGTGCTGATATTCGCAGGTGAGATTTCCGATGCACTAAATATGCTGCTATGAAATGTGCCTATCCCTAGAACCAATGCGAAATACGGGCAAGTTTCACAGTAGTTCACCCTATTCGTCAGAAGCGCCCATTTTTTGTTCAAAAGTTCACCGATTACTGGAACGAACATCGATCAATTTCTTCTAGTATGATGAATTGCGTGTATGCAAATAATTCTCACTCCGATGTGTCACCGTGCAAAAAGCGAATGAAGTTTGCCAACTTGGGAAAATTGGCAAACTTTTCAGTGAGAAATGGTCAGACCAACAGAGTTTCCTTAAATTGCCGAAGTAAACTCTTACTCTTTCGTTGCAGCACCTGCGAAGAGTTAATAGATAAAGAGATATGTGCTATTCGCCGTAAATGCCGCACATTTACCCGTCAACATGTATTATTACTAAATGCAGCGAACATCTGAAGAGCGCGCCAAAGCATGCGCTGTCTAGAAGCCAGCTTGCTCCAATAACCAACCTAACAACCAAACCAAACGACTAAACCCTTAGTGACGGTGAATATTCGCGCTCACCTTGTAACATGCGCATTCTATCGCCACCAACGGCAAACTTCTACCATCTGTATAAAATTATCGACAACTGTTTGGCCACACCGCTCTCCTGACATGTAAACAGCCACGCGAGGTGATGGGTTCATCAGAGGCGACTCAAAAGTACTAAGCTAAGCACTGCACACGCACAAATCAAATGCGAAAGCATTCAACGCATTCGATCACTCATTACTGCAAGACTACGACCAGAACTACCTCCAAATGAGAGTGCCCCACCAGGCCAACCTCACAAAAATAAAATACTCCCTTGAGCCACTCTCAAATAACACCTATCCTCTTTACTGCCGAGACTATTTACTTCCCCCAGGTTACAGGGTGCCTCCAAAACTGGTGACAATTCACCTAAATTTCCGTAAACATTCAAATTTTGTCAGCAAATATTAGCAAAAAATCAACAAATCCGTTCGTAGAAAGCCCCAGAAAGTCCACCGTCCCCACTCCACCCTCTCCCTCAATCACAGATCTTAGTCGACAATTTCTGAACCCGCAACCTGTCCACTATGCATCTCCAACCCAGTAGGAAATGGACGCAATTACAAGAACCCGAAGTTTACGATTTGAGTTCCTAGTTTACTGATTTGCGAAAAACTATACCACATGGGTGAATCGAACCCCTATGCACGGATCCCAAATGCTACAATTCAAATCCAGTGTGAAAGAGTTCAGAAAATATCAGGTGCATTTCCCCATCAAAAAAATGTAAATTCGAACCGACAAAGGTAGACGACAACAGCATAAATGAGTGAAAACCTTTATGACCAATTTCATCACTACCCAAAGGTATTAAATCATGGAATTTCTACGAATCAATTGGCGATAACAAATAACAAATTTGTTTATCGCCGACTGAAATCCAAAATCGTTTCATTTCCACATCGCTTGTGCTTATGTCACGATTTTCCTCATACAGAAACAAGACAAGTGTCACGGCCGAACAAACTTACCTTTCGATTCCATTTGATATGGGCTGCTTCAATGTATGTGATAGCCCATTAGAGCACCGATAAACAGTTAGCAGTTTGTATTCAAGTTTCTATTCGCAATCGCATATGCCGCGCCACGAAGGAACGCCAGCTTATAGTTTCAACGCGACCGCGCGCTACGATACAACGAAAAAAGTTTTATGCGACAAAACACACATAAATGCGAAATGAGTCCAAAAGCGCATGAGTGGATCGTCTGTAAAATGGCGCATTGCCTCAAACTCTACTGCAAACAACAATATGCTTTACCCCATAAGCACTGCACTTAACATACAAAGAACGCGACTGTTGCTTCTCGGAGAACTCAACGCACGAAACGATAACGATACTCCGGGACGCATAAAATGTACCAGCGCAGGGCTACGAGGCTTAATTGATCGAGATCATATTCCAGTTCGCCGAATACAACTGCATGGCAATGTCACTAAACAAAAAGGGGCGCCGATGGGAAACAAACCTCAATCAACTACAAACTGCCGCGCACAGTTCAATTTTCAGTGTTAGAACAGCACATGCATTTGGTTGTTGAGGATTACCCTCTAAGACGTTAATGAAGATGTAAAGAGGATAAAAAAACAACGGCACGCCTACCGCAGCCCGCTTCCACCCAATTAGGACGCATATCAAACGAACTGCGCAACAGCCAAATGCAGCAAGCGTTAAACCACTACACTATGCTAAGATGGCGATTCATCTAAGCAAGTAGTATCAACGCGTGACGGATCACAAGCGACGAAGATATGGCCAATCGCGCGAATGTGAAGTACAGCGCGCCGTATACTTATAATTGGCCGTCGCTGGGGCAGAGAGCAGCACAAACGCTTCACGCTTGAACATGCTTTGTTCTAATCACTTGCCATCATACCATAGTGCAGCGTTCAACTCATCAGCTTGTTGCTTCTCGAAATTCTCTTTTACATAAAAGCCGCAGAAATAGATGAACAGAAAGCGCAAATAGTCCATACGCTCTTGTGTTTAACATTCATTGCGATGAAATAATTCAACATTCGGTGCGACTGAACTCGCCAGCGATTTCCCAAAATAGCGCATCACGCTCTACCAACTCGAATGCATGCTGTTTTAAAAGGCAGAATCCAGCGAAATGCAAAGGTGATCAATCCCGCTCTCCCAATGTTGGGGGTTCATACCGAATTATTCTCACCTTCATAAACCACTGAGCGGATTAAATCACAGTCAAAGCACTCAGTCTTTAAAAGGCGGCCCAAAGTTCTTCACCCTCACCAAAGGCGCATCCCGACAAAATAACTCCTGACTTAGCAAGATCATCATCAATAGACAAATCAAGCACAACAATGCAGCCAGCACAAAAAATGCAGCCGCCCATTTCATTGGGTCCAGTGCGAACGCGACGCGGCGTTTGTCCAGTTCGTTTGCACCGATGGCTGGTAGAAACCTGATGCATTTGCACCAGCTCCTGGTGGAGCTCCATAGCTTGTTGTAGCGCTACCAAAATTGCCGCTAGCGACAGGATCAGGTCCTGGCACAGGCGCCGGCTGCGCCGTTGTGCCTCGCTGTCGGAACAATGCATACAAATCTTCATAGCGTTCGCGCTCGCGCTGCAGCTCACGCTTCAAACCCTCATTCTCTTTAGCCAATTCCGCATTCTTACGCTCCAGCTCACGCGCATAATCCTGATTCGCCGCTTCCGTCGCACTCACATCGTAACGCGCACGCTTTGCGCCTGCGGTCGCGATCATCGCATCGTAAGCTTCGCCACCACCACCATATGGAATCGGTCGCCTGGACGCAGCATTTGCACCATAAGGCGACGAAAAACCATAGGGTGGCGGTAGCGCAGGCACAGCGCCAGCGGCGCGCAAGTGTGCAGGTGCTAATGGTGGCAAGCCGCGCTGCTGGCGCCGTCTTCTATCGCGTTCCTCCTCTACGTTAACGTGCCAGTAGCGACAACGCGACGCACCGCGCGTGCAGATTCCAGTCTGAAATTCTTTGCAGAACGGAATGCCGTTGATGGTATCGCCAGTGTGCACTGCCGCTATCGCACGAGCCAGATTCAGCGTCACTTCACCAGTTGACTTATAACGCTCCACGTCGTCGCGATGAGCATGCACGAAGCGACAATTGTCACGCTGGCAGCCGCGATTCTGAAAAAAAGAACTTCCGGCTCTTACAGTGCACTCTAGATTGCTTACTCTGTTTCCCTGCCTCTCTTCACCACTTCCTTATAGCAGGAAAGAACAATTAGTCATGAATCTGGTATAAAGATAACTAAATCTGTAGCCCTAGGGCATATTTAAAAGACTCAAAAAGGTACCCTCCCAGCTATTTCGCCTTTCAAATTCACACCACCAAATTAAAAGACCTTCACCAAAAAACTAAGGAGACTCCAGCACGTCAAAGAGTCAGCGCCATTGCTTCACTGACTGCTGCCTCGCTTCCTGTCGAATCTTACCCACAAATAGGTTAATAATAAAACAGCAGCTGAAGGTGCATGATGGTGATTCCATAGCTTGATTAAGGTATGACAGGCTTGGCACGTTCTCAAGTTATCTATCATCTGAAGGGCAGAATATAAGGCAGCCTCTATTGATCATGTTTAGATTCGTTTCAAATAGTCTCCAGAGCTCCCAGAGAAGCTGTCATTAAGTAACTGTCAATAAATAAAAAAATCAGCCAGCTTAGCCATAGTAAGGGCAGCGATAAATCCGCAAAAGACTATGAAAAATTTGCATTGTATTACAAAAATGTCAAATCTTTTTACAAGCAGATTAACGAAAAACAAACACGGAACGTAATATTCAATAAGTTAAAAAAGGTGTGGTCCCTTATAGAATGTTTTATAAATCTTTTCAGAGACAAAGACAATGCAAAGCTTTCTTCTGAAATCCGAACAACTGTGACTCTTGAGGATACGCTCACTGATGTTGCCGTTGCTGCAAGCGCTATAAGATCTCTGCGCGTTTTGGTCTATAATCGCATGAATATCGCTGCTTCGAGTTAGACCTCATATTGTGCTTTAAAATTGTTTACGGACATTTTCTTATCGCATTTTTTTTTTTTTATTCCGGCTGGCGTTATTTGTCATGAGTTCATGTCTTTCAACTATTCCCGCTAGTCTCGACTTTGAATTCATTTTATGATCCCTTTCCTCTTTATGTCTTCAGGGAGTGTATGAAGTCCTCTAGAAAAAGTAGTCAGTCGCCTGAAGTATTTCGGCCTCGGGCCGTCTAAAGTTGTGTTTGACTGACGTCGGCCTGCTTTTCGATCGGTGGTCGTAACTGGGTGTCTGACCTCTTTTTTGCTTGACTTTATGTTTTCAACATTCCTTATTTTGTTTAAGAGATAAGCACTTAACAATCATAACAATTTGCACTTTCCGAAGTGATATTAGGGCAAAGTTATCTAAATAGACAGGTGACAGACATATGGAAGAGTGACAACTCAGCGTCTGCCATACCAGTTTTTTCCTACGGACATCTCTAATGGTGATCCAATTGTGCTTATGACATCACTGAATGTTGCATCAAAAGAAATTTCTGATGATACAAGGCGAAACCGTCACAAACTGATCGCTGGGTGCGTAGAAAGCTACAGCAAAAAGATCAGGACCCCGTTAAACCGAATTTGAAGAAAATCGAGGGCCAAGTTTATCTTTCGTTTAAAACGCCTCTATTTCCACTTTATTTGGCTTACCCTTGACATTTACTTTCTGGAAAATAAACCACATTTTAGTGACATAAGTGAGCTGAAAAACACTGCTGTTGCAAAAGAAGATAAGATGAAACAGTTTCAGTGACCAAAACATACCAGCACTTTATTCCTCAAAGTGGTCCAGCGATCCCTACCCCAAAGGTTGCTTCAGCATATCGCTAACAGCGAGCGAAATCTAGAACGCTTCCGAGTTGGCAAACTTCTGCTTTATTTCATATGCTCAATAGTTTTGCATATACTTTAATCCATTCCTTATGACTGAATCTATGTTAAGTAGGATGCGGTTCCAATATACTGAGATTGGTGGTTCCAGGCCTGTTAGGCAAGGGATTTTCGAAGAGTTGTATAGACGAGTTGATGAGGAACAACTCAACAAACAGAGGATATTAAAGTTGCATTGAAATCTACTGTCTGACTTACTGATTGCAGATCTAATGTATATTTAATGAATTCTACAAGTATTACCTGAAAATCAATGCAGAAATTGAATTCCTGTTTAGAACCCGTTGACTCCTGCGCCCTCTCTCGCTCCACTTCCTCTGGGTGGTAAAACTTGCATCGTGACCCACGATTGCAGATATTCTTCAGGAAATCTCTGCAAGAAGCATCCGATATTTATGTATCACTCAGGGCTCTGCGGATCACAACGACGCTTTCAGCAATTACCTACGTGACATCCAACTTACATGTCTTGATGCAGACCATTCAAGTAGACTGCGTTTTCACGCCTCCTCATATGCTAATTTTCTATGCAATTTATCACTTATTAGCGCAGCTTATTAGTATCTTTTCATTCGTAACGAAAAAACCATGTGTGCATGGTTTTCCTAATCTGAAAACGATGCAATCTGGAAGGGGATTCTGACGGAATGGGGTAACATTAGACCGAAAACAATAGCAAACCTTTTTCTGTGCATCAACTTATCACTTTGCTATTCACCTCTTCAAAGTTCTGAAAGGTAAAGGAGGTGCTAATTGTCTATAAATCTTACTACTGACGCATCGGATGGTTTGCCATCAAGAAAGGGAGGCATTAAAGGGATGAAAAGAACATGATATAAACTAGATAGGGATTAAGCGTGGAACCAGCTGCGATGCTTTGAATAATATTTGGGAATCGTTGGTGTAGTACCGAAGATGTGATGAGAAGTAGAAACACTTTCAACAACCAAATATAAATAATCTATAAAATACCATCCAGTAAACATTAGCATTGTCGAACAAACCACCACATCTATTCACACGTCAAGTTCAACGACCATCAGGTAGAACTCGAAGTTGGAAGGCAAAGCAAACCCTTCGCATAAAATTCCCTCTCGCAGCTTTCACCCGGTCCCAATAATGGTGCTAAAGAGCACACTCTCTGGAAGGATCTAACCTGCACACGTCTTCCCTTTGGGCGCCATTCTTCTTCTCATCGGCTTCCTCCTTTCCCTTAACCGCCTTATCGGCCATTTTGTGTTGCTTCTGGAATCGAATGTGCCTGAAACTTAAATGCATCTTCAATGAATCGGTCTGACTGAAACCCATGCTCACGTGGTACTGACGACGCATTCGCAATGTTGTAAAAAGTAGTCTTGAGATTAAAGGAACACGTCTGACTGCAAGTAAAACAGCCAAACGAATCGCAGATATGGGACCGAGCTGCATCTGCAATCCAACACACAGAACGATGCTGATTTCAGAAGACTCAACTATCAGCAGCCTAACTGAGTGCAGAAACCAACCTATCTAAGCATGGCCAAGCACACAAAAACCTGTGACGCATGCTTTGAATAACGTTTAAATTGCAAAGACAAGAAATAAGTATACAGGAAACAAAAACGACGCAATCAGAAATGAAAGAAAAAGAGTGGGAGAACAACTTCGATGCGTTATTATTGGCAAAGTTCGAGCTTCTAAACCTTAACACTTTCCCATAAGTGAACCTGGGAAGGTAAACCAAAGTACTGGTTCTTAACATAAGTGAACTTAACAAGTTTTCACCCATACAAACGACTAACCCCTACAACATCGAAAAAGAAAAAAGAAAACGCGCAACGATGAATCAGCGAATAAGTCTGACAAGACACGAGACGACGAGAGGAGGGCCTATGCAAGAGATGCAGAGGGTGTTCAATGTGGGGAGCCAAGAAGGAACGGAGAGAGACCGCGCGCGTCTTCAGCGAGCGACGCGGCACCGGTCACCAGGAAATTAATCGTGGCAATAAATGTGAAAATATGCAGTAAGGAAACGAGGTTCGAACAACGGATTTCAACATATTTGAAAGAGCATTAAAAGCTGTATCAGAATCAAAAATAATCTCGGATAAAAACAAGAGCTTTTGTATAAGATCAAATTTTTATATGACGTGCAACTGATGATATAAATTGCAGCGTCGCATTATTCATCTCATTCGTTATAGTTGTGCGTTTATGACATTGTTCTTAATGAAGAACTCAATTCATATACGCCTTGACGATTGAATGAATTGACAAAATCATTTATAAATTACATTAAACTCGTTGTGGCTCCTTATGAATGGATCTTTCATACGATTGTTATATGCACCAATTAAGAATTCTTCAATTCGACAGTTCTGACTTTCCCTCATTTCATTTCTTTCCCATACAGGCATACCGATAATGGGCTTTGTAAGTTCACTTCATGATAGAAAAGCCAACCGACGCATTCAGCATGTGGTTAATTGCATTGTCATACGTTAATTGCATGCAACATTTGCTTCCCAACATAGACCCGTCAGGATTGAGAACGGAAAAGCGGTTCGAAGGCTACATGCTCCCAATTGGAAGAATTGAAATTTAAATGGCAGCAGACCACAAGTGGTTACAAGTCAGGAAACCTTCAATGTAAGCAGTGAAACGACTGCTTACATTGGAGTGCGCAACTATAGCTAAAAAGCCAATTCGCAAGATGTGGAGGAGATGAGAAAGAAGGTGGGCTATCAAGAACACTCGTTTCGACGACTAATCTAGAATGGCTGAATAACGTTTAGAAGAAGTACTTGCGACACTTGCAAGTTACCTATGCTGCATGCAATTAACGTATTACAGTGCAATTAACCACATGCTGAATGAGCCGGTTGACTTTTCTATCATTAAGCGAACTTAAAATGCCCATTATCAGTATGCCTGTATGGGAAAGAAATGAAATGAAGGAAAGTCAGAACTGTCGAATTGAAGAATTCTTAATTGGTGCATATAACAATCGTATGAAAGATCCATTAATAAGGAGCCACAACGAGTTTAATGTAATTTATAAATGATTTTGTCAATTCATTCAATCGTCAAGGCGTATATGAACTGAGTTCTTCATTAGGAGCAATGTCATAAATGCACAACTATAACGCATGAGATAATAATGCGACAGTGCAATTTATATCAGTTGCACGTCATATAAAAATTTGATCTTATACAAAAGCTCTTGTTTTTACCCGAGATTATTTTTGATTCTGACAGAGCTTTTAATGCTCTTTCAAATATGTTGAAATCCGTTGTTCGAACCTCGTTTCCTTCCTGTAAATTCCCACATTTATTGCCACGATTAATTTCCTGGTTACCGGTGCCGCGTCGCTCGCCGAAGACGCGCGCGGTCTCTCCCCGTCTTTATCTTGCGTCTGCGCTTTCCGCTTTTGTTACCCACACCTTCAATGTGCAAAGATCGCGTCGAGAGCCGTGAAATTGCAACAGCGGAAAAATTCTAGAGCCCTGCAACATGGTGAGTGCCTTCAGTGTAAAGAAAGGCCCAGCATAGGATCCTCTCAGTGCATGGTGTGGTGGTCCAGATCATCACCAGGACAGGGGGAGGAGGGGGGGTGCTGTTCATCAACGAAGGAACCTCGCGAGAGAGAGCTGCGTTCTGAGGACCTATTAGGGGGGGGTGGGGGGGGGGGGGGGGGGGGGGGGGGGGGGTGTTCAGAGAGGGGACATTATGGGCGGTATGGAATTGAAAAACGCTTGTTTTTTTATGAGGCCATCTTTGCATCATCGATGCTTTTGCACTAGTGTTCGGAAGGGGGCACCCGTAGACGGTAACCCCGCGGGCCCTTGTTTATATGAAAGAAGTAGACTGTGATGTCAAAAAGTACAGTATGAGACCTAATAATTACGCATTGTTTGAGAAATTTTTCGAATATTTTGCGCACTCCCAATCGGTTTTTTTTTTTTTTTTTGGCTAAAACATATTATTAGCTAGCCGGCAAGTTGGCAATAAACATGTTTTACTTGATGCAACTGAAACTCTAGCAGTGAGATCACATGGAATGATCCTATGTTGATTCACCTTAGGCTGTTTCACTGAGTTTTGGTAATATGTTACCTTCGTCACAAAATATGCCGAACGTTCCAAAAATTTTATGTTTTCGGATGACTCTTGCTGAAATTTATTCAATTTTTAGCTCTTTCAAGTACTGATCACTTCTCGAATATCCTGAAATCTGCAATTAACCAACTCGGAGGGAAGGGGAAATGAGAAGTTGCCCGTATGTCACTGGAGTGGCAACACTGGTTGACGGCCAAGCTTTATCGGTGAAATACTGTGGTGCGCAACACTGTGCAGTAGTAAACTGTTTTCAAAAAAATCATTGTTTTATTTTTCAGTTGTGACAGGTTCATCGTGTGCTTCATATCAAGCACTCTATCGCTAATTACAAAATTGTTTACGCGACTGCAATCGGTGATTAGCACCGATTGCAGTCGCATAAAGGTGAATGCCTATCAAGGGAATGAAAATCTTCAAATGCAAAAGATGTTCTGATATTCCTAACCGACTATTGACGAAATCATAGGAAAATATATCAAGAACCTAAACAGTTTCACCATAGTTCGTAATAGTGCACTTCATTCAGCGATGTTTCAACTTGTTCCAACTTTTGATTCCCACACTTAAAACTCCTCAAAAAGTTCCGTCTTCAGTTTAATTGTTATACATAAGTGAAGGCTTGACGTCGCCAGTGCTATGTCGCACGAAAACATTGACTTGTAGATGTTCCTGAATACGTTATTTGTTCGGTGCCATTCCCACAATTTTATGAAACATCTGAACTCTACGTATTGGATGGAGCAAAGAGTGTTTGTAGAAAGCAAGAACCACTTGGCAACAAATTTTTTGATGTTTTACTGTGGATTTCCTTGAAAAAGACAATATCTATAACTCGAGTTGTGATTTTTCACAAGATTATCAGCGCAAATCTGCTTTCATACGGAAGATACTCCTTTGGTTTGTTCGAATACAAGTTTCTGAATGTGAAAAATGTAACTTTCTTCACAAACTAAGTGTTGTGATGAGGAGCAAATGGTTTTACTTTAACAATATAATCGCGACTCAGATCTATCACAAAGTTAACGTGCGCAATTCATCAATTCTCAACTCCAGTTCTGTCTGTCTGTCTGCATGTCTATTCGTTCATCTGAGTGGTTCAAATAATCCCAACGGAGCCAACTGCACTCACATAAAATTACTGTACCAATATGCGCCACCTTGTTCCTCTTCGAAACTCTAGAAGTTCTTTTCGTCCGTATGCGAAATTTGACCCTTCCTCTCTTGCAGAAGTAATATAAACGTCGCTCGTCGACGCAATTTTTTAATACATGTAATTATGTTGCGTTATTCGTGTCATCGATATGTGATACTTCACTAATCACTCAATGAGTGGAGAACCAACTTGCAACAACAACAGTAAAAATCTACATAAAGTCCCAGACTTTCTTTTTATGCAAATATCGGAACGTTAAAAATTATAATAGACTATCCAGGTTGTTGAAGATCGTATCTGCAAGTGTATTTATTTCTATTTCAAACGTATTAAATATTTGTTGTGCAAGCAATTGTAACGATATTTATTTATACATATTATTCTTATTTACAAGCGATCATTCATAAAATCGTCAATAATTTTGTTCGGATTGAACAAATTTGTTGCGGAGGCGCTTTTCTGATTGTCGTCCATGAACCTGCAAAATGGTATTTTTTAAATAACTGAATCGTGAAAATTTGCAAACTAAACTGCCGAAAGTTCGATGCAAAAAATTTTTAGGCACAGGAGAGAAAACTTGTAGTTTGTGGACTAGCATCTAATAGACCAACTTTAAGCCCAGTTACAGATCACCAACACCACCATTAACGCAGAATTACTCTGATGTCGGAAATATATCAAGAAAAGAAGTAATGCACCGGTATAAGCCGATCGACATCAGCGATAAATCAGAGGGGTTCGGTCCTACGGAATGTGCTAAACACTTTAAGTGGTTGAGGAAATTCTTAGGCGAGGAGCGACACGAAAATTTTTATAGCTATCCGATCGGTGTTAACATCCGGTGTGAAAGCGGCGCTACCTGTGCATGTCGTGTCCTCTGACAATCTCATCGATACGATGCCTTCTTCTCATGTCGTAATCTGCCATAACATTCTTTTGGTACCTGCCCGTTATCGGTGAATTACTACCACCCGAGGAGGATACAGTTGTTGAGGTTGTCTGAAAATTATTACGGTTATAGTGGGACTCATCTTGAATGAAACTTTGCTAGCAATGCGCAAGTGATGTCTATCTTAGAGCATCAAAGAATCCTGGCTTCGAAAGTGGTGCTGTTTCTCGTATGTGTTACATTATTTTTTTCTAGCAAGTTGGTAGGAAAATTGCAAAAAGGAAAAGTTAGTAGTGTTTTTCGAAAAAATAGCAAAATTGCCAAGGCAGATGTCTGAATTCCCGTGAAAACTTTATATCGTAACGAGCCCTGTCCAAGTGGTATGATCTAAAGTACTGCTCGCTCTCCCCCCACCTTTTCCTTTTCTGTCGTCTCAAGGTAAGCTGTGCAGCACTTAATCTTTCACTGCATGAATACCGTAGGCGCGGTATGCGAATTCTTTAAAAATACATATCACTTGGGGATGAGGTCATTGGGAGAATGGGCACATTAGCTTTTTCAATTGCTTGTTCGAGTTTCGAATGGATACAACGCTTAAACGTTCAGAGATGTTTTTACTCGTTCGAAGCAATATCCCCTCATTCATAAGTTGCAGCCATTTTAAATCTTCATTTGCATCCCTCAAGTCGCTGACTACACATAAAAGTGTGAGTAGTGACTGAAGCTATAAAATTTTATTGCTGCAAATTAATAGAAAAATGAGCAACACGACTACCAGCCAATACTTGGGAAATATGAAGAGAACGGCCATTGGAATGATCGAATAATGCTTGAACGAAGTACCAGAATGAAACAGTTGTCAGCTTGATATAGATACAACACAAATAATGTGCCATAATGTGCCAAAGCAGGCGCCATCTCGTTATTGATGTGCCTACACACAAACACGACAACATCCAACACGACAACATTCATCGTTTCAACTCACTAGACATGGCGAGATGGGACATTGTCCACGGCCAAAAAGATACCCTTCCGAGTGTTGTCGTAATAAACTTGCTTTTATACGATTATGTTGCTTATAAAAACTCATCGCCACATTCCCATCGTAATATAGTGGTGGTATTGGCATTTGACGACGTCTTTTCTCCTTCAACGACCGCCCAAAGTTTTTATAGGCGCTCTTTGGGCACGCTGGCTCTATGTCAGCTTTATAGCAATTGAATGCGTGAAAATGTGAATTAATATACTGCTAATTCATTGCTAAAATTTTGATTATGCCATATTTCACTCCTATAAAATATGATCTGTGATTTATTTTACTACGATGAAATTTGACATAAATTAGGAATTTTTGAAGTGGCAAAACTGAAGTAAACCATATTCTAAAGAAGTCCCACAAATTGGTCTCTTAAATGTTTTTAAATTACTGTTTTCACTCATTGAATCCCTCGTTCTACTTACATCTACTTATTTAATTATGGCAGTCAATCAGCGAAAACCCTCATAAAGTGTAAACACCGATAAGGAAATTGACTATACTGAGTTATATAATAATACTGCAAAACTAGTTTTGGGTAATCTTCTTGTATTTATTCTCATAATTAAATTCACATACGTTGTCGGCTAATCGCTACTTCGATTCGCAATATAAACATACTGATCTATAAGAGTGAAATTTTTTTAATGGAAATTGCCTATAATTGACTCAATGGATGATTGGAAATTGTTTCGAATTTTACGAAGAAAAGTTTTGGCGGGAAAATATTTTTTTTGAAATAAAGTTACCTCTCGAGGAGAACCAGTCGTCAGCTTTCTTAGGCGCTCTTCTTGAGCCGTATAGTCAGTTGGCTCATTCGATTGCGCTAAAAACAAACGTTCATTGAATTTAGCCTTCATTCTTTCTTTTTTCAAAGAGATTCGCTTAACTGACTATTAGATAAATTCGTGTACTCCTTATATAGTTTCATATTGTTGCCGATTTATTTACATGTATAATCGATGTTTAAAAGAAGGTATTTCGCCGAACTTTTTTTTATACGGTAGGAGAGAAGTGTCGCCGTTTCTAGCAATGGCGAATAACCTGTTGAATTAGAGTGCTCTTAGACATCCGTGTCACATAGCAATAGTCCCATACATTCAACAATTTTAAGCTCAAACTTCATAACTCACCTAACTTGGCTTTGCTCGGATAGTCATTTTAGAAGTCTTCAGTGACCACAATCCAGCTTACTTTGTTATATCATCTAGACATTTAATGATACCGTTAGCATTTTAAATGCATACATTCAGTACACATATATAAATATGACAACGTACACTAATAATATATTACGTGAGGAGGAATTATCAATAAAACTAAAGCTTTACCTTTGATGGCATTATCGATAACTGCGGATTTTGACCTGTGGTATGGTTGAGGTAATCGTCGAACGTAGAATGCGTCCTCTCGATGTAAGGCAATGGCGGGTGGACGCGTGTCGGTCAATGAATGCTGTGAATCGGTGAGATGCTTGCGATCATATGATAAACGTGGTGAACCAGAACTTCTTTCTCTATTCGCATTTCGAAGCCTAAATTATCATTATTCATTCATTCATTACTATTCCAGATCCTCTTTCCCCCTCTCTCCCTCAAGGTACTGTATTAAAGCTTTTTTTATGTAATAGATACTATACATCTTCAAATGCGCATTACGGTATACACGGAATTGCAGAGAGAACCGTTGTGGAAGGAAGTGGGATGAGAACAGCGGACAGAAACGCCTTCTCCTTCATGTTAAACATTGGAAACTCTGAGAGAGGCAAGAGACGACCGATCCACAGTGTTCGAAAGACACTTCGTAACAGCTTATCACATCCGTAGTCACTTATATGACTTCTTTTCATATAATGCGAAGGAACAATCGACGGTAATGCCAGATGGATCACAAGGTTTTCTATGTACCGCATTTTCTTGCATAGAAAGCGTGCCGCTGAACACAATACTTCTTTCAATATAAGGCCGCTTAGAGGGATTTTGAAAAAAAGCTTTTCTTTCGGTAGAAAATTCTTGCAAGATGCATATCCGCCTTAGATTTGGAACGCCAGCCTTCAAACTTCGAAAAAAATCGAATAAATGTGGTAAATAAGAAGTCTTCTAGAATAGAGGCGTGTTTTTTTCTTTCTTTTTTTGGAGGAAGGGGAACCGTGGAAAGTTAAAAAGTCCAAATCAGTCCTCTTTGTTCTATAATCACTTCCGTTATCTTCAGTAAGTATTCAAGCAAATTCATATAAAGAAATTTTACCAAAAGTAAATTTCTTTTTCTTTTTTCTGTGTACATAACAATTTTTCAGGAGCACTAGCCCAGTTAGCTGATAAAGTTACATGGGAGACGCAAATAGGGCGTTACGTTGTACAGCTGCTATTTCTCTTAGTGAAAAACATAACAGCCATATTCGCTGATTTCTGAGATGTGGAAAAAACGGTTTAGCAATAAAAGTAGACGTGGGAGACCAAGTGACAAAAAACTTTCAATTTTCTAAATGTATTAATAGTGACGGCTGATGAGCTTTATTGTAATTTAATATTGAATGCGGTGCGGTATATTTATTCGACCAGAAGGGATGTATGTTTCAGGAAAGAGAGAGACAACTCGCAGACTATAAAGTGAATTTGTGGGCGTTTCAGAGAAAAGCGATTTGATTCATTCAAATGCCATCGAATGGCTTTTATCACCAAATGGCTTTTATTAAAAATGCATTTTCCGTCTTTTAACAATCTATTTTCTCTGCTTCGAATATGAGCTCATCCTGTGCATTTGTTGTATATTTCTTTTAAAGGAATTATAACAGCCATAAGACAGGGGAAATTTCAACCATTATCGATTACTACGTAATGCCGATGGCAAGCACACCGAAGAGTTTAGCATCCAGGAAGAGTAAATGGGATAGACCCAAGTAGCAATGTTATAATCTCGGGAACAATACCTCGGTGGAGTACTACTAAGGTAACGAGTTTCCGAATTGTGGCGGTCATTACTGCCGTAAGCAATAGGCGTCCTGCTCGACCCTGCAATAACCAATTTGTTTAACCGATCCCCTTTAATGGTTCAGAGCAATATCGCTAATAGGCGATGTGTGATTGTGAAATGAAATTAATGCTCTGTACAAAGAGCCCTTAATATGGATGTATTCGGGACTGAATGAAGGTTAATAGTTTTGCAGTCGAGAGAGTTAATAGTTTTCTAACCCGCAATTTCATTTTCACCACCTCTGCTCTCCCTCCTTCTCACCGATTAATTTTGAAAATCATAAGAACTGCTTATTTTGCAGGAGGAACATCTACACTAATTACCATATAAGATTCTTCTCAGACGATTTTTTTTGCGCCTTAAAAATGTTAACACTATTAAGATGGTACTAAACGGCACTGTGGTTGTCGTTATAGGTGGACGAGTTTTTGCAAGAATACCTATTGTGTTACACTTGCTTTTTTTAACAAAAGATTATAGCGGAAATGCTTCAGCTCAAAGTTAAGCAGTTTGCTGCAGGTACCAACGGGAGAGTTTGCGTCGTTCAAGTGAAGATGGTCCCTTAGTCCCAAAATTTCTTGATACTACACTAGGTATACAATGAAGTTTTCTTTGACGAAATTTCAATAATTACCGTTTTGATAGGTGGCCGACTCAGTGCACTGATCTGAGGTAGGTATTGACTCGACGGAATCACTTGCAAGTGCAGGAGATCTCCTTTGACGCCGCAATTCGGCATAATAACCGTCTCTTACCGATGAAAACATCAAACCAACCAGCATTGTCCAAGCCTCAAAATTAATGACATCTTTCGGACGTCAACTTCACAAATCGGATGAAAAGGTAATAGCCCTTTAGAGTTGTATGTTTACTCGATTTTCTCAATTTGGTTGATGCTTAATATCTTTCAAGAAACCTTCATTTCTACTGTGAGAGCTTTTGGGTGCACTAACAGCTAATTGCTGGACGCTTTTTCCAATCTAGACACAATCATTCTCCGAACGAAGGAATCTTAAGAAAACCTCGACTAAAGAATATTAAAATACTAACTATTCTTATTTGCTTTACTTGTCCTAGTCTAGATTCTTTATCGCATACTCTCTAACTTTCAAGTAATTCAAATAGTTTCAAATAATAATAGAAAAGAACAACAAGTATAATTCGCTTTATAGATTTTTGCATTTTTCGAATTCGATGCAAAAAATATATTTAAATACGAATATCAGAAATGTTTGATGTGGTTTCATTATCGCTAACACAATGATTAATCGGTTCTTTCCATTGCACTCTAAAATTCAAAAAAAAATCATTCGCATTAACAGAGAGCATATTTGCCATGAATGTGATTCTGCGTACTGATTGTGTCAAATTGCGCATATGATTGTAAAATGATTGAATCGACTTTTTTTCTTGAGACAAGTGCATCACCAAAAACTATCTCATTAAAACTATGCTAATTAGAAATATTCACGTTTTGAGAAAATTTGAGTGTCTGCGAATTTCGGTACTCATATAAATCAGCTAAGATAGTAGATAATATGAGGAAAGATGGAGAACAAGCAAGCAAGTTCTGCCCTGATCAGCAAGCAGTAATAAACGACACCAAAATTATCTCTTATAAGCGATCAAAACTAATGCTAGAAGGGGAAGAGATGGAAGAAGATGGATGGGCCCAAATTGCCATCAAGGCACAAGGTGACTAAATAATGCACCGATCACTGCTACTTCATACTATGAATTACTTTACTAGTCCATTACAACGTTTATCTTTCAAATATTCACTGTTATAGGTTCTATAACATATGTTTATTAAGACTCTGTGCCTTGTGTTACGTTTTTTGTTTTTGATATTCATAGAGTGGAAATAAGCTATCGATGCAATAAAATATTCGATTCGAATCTAAACAATTCGATATCTATCACCTTGAAAGTACTCGTGGGTGCGGTTGCAGTTGCCGTACCTCCCATAAAGACACATTCGGTTGCGATTGCATCAGCAGTAATCGCAAAGAAATCCGGCTTAAAACCATTCGCTCGCCATCTCACATGAAACGCCCCAAAATTCGCTGACAGATCCTTCACCTAGAACGATTCAGAATATTCAGAGCATAAAAATTGTGGTAAAGCTAAAGAACTAAAGCCACACAAAGATGTCTTTCAAAAAGTGACCTTCAGCTATTAACTGTCTAGTTGAAGAAAATCAACAATATTTTTTGTTCTATAGCTTCTCTTTACCATTGCGATACAACAACATTGTTCATCGCAACTAAAACATATTTCTAAATATAGAATTTATCAGAAAATAACTTTTATTGATAGAAAATTTCGAAGAACATTCGTTCGTTTAAATTTTCATAGGTGGATTAGAATTTATGACATTATTCTTACTAGCATAAAGCTGTGCAAATTGAGCTATTGCTGTTGATTCCCATTGTGAGTTCAACAATCGAAATTGTCGCGAAACCATTGCATACGTTATACATTTGCCATATTATCATAAAATCTCACATCGAGATCGAAGTGTTACCGAATTGTATTTTACCTGAGGAAGCTAATGATCTCAGTCATTCACTTAAAATAATGGTTATTTCTAAACACACACAACTTTTTATTGCAATTTTTTTTGCATTCTCGAACTCTGATACTGCTACTGTAGTAATTGAATATGACTTCATCATTTCTTTCACTCTGCCTATATATCAATTGAGTATATCCATCCATTTATAACATATCTTGCTATTCATCTTTAGACGTTTTACTTTGATGAAATTTGCATCTGTTCATTTTATAAATGATAAATTTTATTTCTATGTTCATTTGTGATGCATATGTTTCTATATTTCATATATAAATATATATCTATTAAAATATTTCGATTACCTTATTAGCGTCATCGATATTTTGAACCACTGAGTTCAGATAATTTCTTAGATTTTCGGTTAGCATTTCACGTTGGTCGGAAGATAGTAAATCCATAAATGCTCTGAAAGTGAAAAAGTTAAGCGTTACAATACTTTCGTAATAAAAGATATTCGTTCGTCGTAATTGCACCCTTATGCACACTGCATAATGACAATTGAATTCGATGCTTTCGATCACCATTTATTTGAATCTAAATACGATTCAAAAATATTACAAACTAAAAAGTGGTGTTAGTTTAATATCCATTAAATTTGGGATCGTATTCTTTCCGATCCTCTTTGAGTCTTCTTCGGAGCTAGTCATCCCTAAAATATGTCACTTAAAAGCACACGTATTTCAACGTTGTACGACCATATAGTTGTTTCAATGATTTAAGGTGGTGAATACGAGAGAGCGAAATTCTGCTTATAAAGTAATTAACTATGAGTCGCACAAAATATACGACGCATAACTTTTCCACACTTCAAGGAAACTAATCCTGCGGAGACAGCTTGCACCTGTATGACTTATAATATACACCAGATCATGGCTTCTGGCATTGCTTATTATTATTTTTTCGCTAAAATTGCTCTTCTTGAGGCCTCACCCTCTTTTGTATTTATTAACAGATTTAAAACACATATATTACTTATTTCTTGAGATGAATATTTCAAACTCACTGTCAGCATTATCTTCCACGAAAATTCTAATATGTTCAAGTGATCAATGAAAATCACCTAAAATCTTCTCTTTGTTGACCCATTCTCATCACGATTCTTGCCGCTGTATCGCCATGTGATTTATCGTAACATTCGAGGACAATTTCTCTGAAATATTTTCTACATTATAGACAATTTATTTATGCGCTGCATTTGGCAAATGATCATTCACAACAAATAAACTTCTGATAGTATTCAAATTAAAAAATTTATCATCTTGACCACTAAAGCAATCCCAACAAAGGTTTTTGTTCTACTGAAATTTATAGCCATCCTTATGATCGACAACAAAAATTATCCATTCAATAACAATTCTAATCGAAATGATATTTCATTAGACTATGCCGTTTCTATGAAAATCTCAAAAAAGTCTCAATGAAATAATCGATTATAGAAAATGCTTTATTCGACTGATAAAGTGCAAAAGTATGAACCTGATCACAAAAAAAGAGACGATTCTCCAGTGAAATCGAAGAAATTATCGCCTATTGGAGGATGAAAAACGATTCGAAAAAGAAGATGGTTATCACTTAAGAGGATCATTATCCATAAAAAATGAAGTGCTTTTGATGGCGATTATAGCAGAACTAATACTAAATTTCTGCTGTGTCACAATCTTTAAAATTCGAGCATATGCAATTAATTCACATTTAATCCCATCCACGATGACGGTAACCTTTATGATTTAAACTTCCTTAGAAAATACAATCACTTTCTGCGTCACAACGCAATCACTAGGAAGTGCTGCCCAAAAGCCCCCTCGTTTTCGGCTGCTGGATGAAGCAAGCGGCAATATGCAGAATTTAATTAGTGTTGAGAAAGACGGAAAAATCGCGGTCATTTTTACTCACATATAACCCAGGTGCTGGCGCTGCAGAAAGATTATCTATTTTACACGGATTCTTTTCATATATATAAAAGTACCTGGCAGAGGATCAAAAGTTTTTAATTACAATCAAACCAACGAATCGAATGCACTGGTAATGAAAAAAAACTAGAGAAATTAATTCATCAATAAACGAAATAACTTCACAATTTTGAAGAAACATCGCAGAGAAGTTAATGAGGATGCAGCGCAAGAGTTATAACTAACAAAGGAATTATGCTAAATATCATGATCAGTAACCAAATCCATCAAATGCTTAAAGGTATAGAATCTTAAATAAGAGCTCGTTGAATTTAATTCCGTATTGAATTCCAAAAAAAAAAACAGTTGTCCAGCTAGCTTAGAGGGTTGACGGCTATTGAAAAAACAAACTATGTATATCTCTCTTGGCCACAAGTGTCTTTAGGCTCATTAAGCTGCAATAAGTGAAGAATAAAGTTTTGATTCTCACTGAGGGATCAAAACAATGAATTGATGTATGCAGAAAATGGGAAAAGAAAGTATTCTAACTTGTATGCAGGACAAAGGACGGGACATTTTTCGCGTGTTTCTTCTTCCTCACTGACATGAGCTGTTGGTGCTGAAATATTCACTTTACACATAGAAGAAGTCAGACGAATCTTACCTGTTACAAACTTTCGACAGCAATAATCAGCTAGCGAAAATGGAATAGAAAGATTAAGTAGTAGAGAAAACTATCGAACGAATAAGTTAGTGACGGTAGTTGGCAATGAGCAAACCTATAACGGTAACAACAGAAATATATTTTTTGAGATTCAACCAAATTTACTCGAATAAAACGGCACTGTGAATATTTCTATATGCTATTACGAAAAACAATTACTAATGGACTTAAGAGATTTTGAGTATTCGATACATTTTCGCAAAAAATGCAAAATGGAAATAAGTAAGATATATGAAGAAAAACTAGTGGTCTGTAGAAAACCGAGATTCGACTACTGACTTTCGCAAGAAATTTTTGAGTCGTCCTCCCTCTCCCCTCTTGTTGCTTTCAAATCCTCTCTGATTCTAAGTCAATGGGTCGTTTATGAAGGATAAATGAAATCACCATCTTGTTTTGACAATCCATTGCTACCGTCAGGCAAAACGTCGTCGCTAGAATTGCTGGAATTCTTTTGGCCCATCTTTCGTAACGAACGCTGCAAAAAACATCGACGTAAATATGGCCTTTGTTCGGAATTTACGTGCAAACACGACTTTACATTAAAAGGAACTTCCATAAAACGATAGACGAATACAAAACGATATTACACAGATCATTAGTTTCATTTTAGCTGATATTGCGCACACTGTAAACTCTTTTGGGGTCAAGAACCAACAGGAAGAAAAATGAAGAAGGGAGGGTTAGCTGGGCAATTCTACGCTCCTCTTTATACCTGTCCTCAAACTTGCATTTATAATGCGCACTGCTGTCGAAATTTACAAGCAAAACAAAGAGAACTCAAAACGTATCACTAGAAATAAATGAAATAAAGAATTCGATCATGATTAACAAGACACTTGCTTCAACTAAACACAAACTCATAGATTTTCTGGAAATCGAAATGCTTCAGACCACAATTGGACGCAAAAAATTGGGCAGTAAGAAGGCATCGGCAAGAAGTTTATTCAACATTTTGATGACTCGAAAGGAAAGGAATAATGAATTTATTCAAGGCTGAAACTCGCGGAAATAGTTGAAATCTATGAGCTCGTGATAAGTTACGACGATCGAGGTAGGAAAACGCCGAATAAAATCAAAGCAAACGTTAGGTTTCAGAACCCAATATGAGGTCTGACTTGAGGCCGCAATATTTAAGCGAATTTAGACCGAAAATGCGCGTGCGCGTTTCGCTTCGGACTGTATAAATCCGGAAAACCTTTCAAACGTGGTTACGTGGTTGTACGTGAGCACATGCACGTACCTGTGCATGTGCTTATGGGTGTCTGTCTGTGTCCACTTTTCTGTCCAACAGCTTTAATTCGGGAATCGCTGAAGCTAGAGTTACAAAGGTCGGCGGAAATGCCCCTCAGCATGCTTCATTTGGATCCACCAACTTTGAAAGAACTCTGATTTCATACATTCAAGACGCCAAATTCATGCCGGATCGGGAAAAGATGAGTCATTCGCCAAAGATTAGCCGTTGGACCAATTTAAGACACAGCAATATTATATAAGCTTTATTCTTTGATAAGAAGAGTGGCAATCTGTTCAATGCGTTGAAAGTGTGAACCTCTAGAAGTCTGTGATGTCAAATCCTCATATTTTCAAATTGCTTCTTATGAATTGGTGAAGTTCTGCTCCTCTTTGCAAATATCTCCTTGCTGTTCACAATTTTTACAATATAAATGATCGCTCCTCGTTGAAATGCCACTCGACATATCCTGCTGAAAAGGCGTTCACCTCGCTAGTAAACTATATATCCAGCGAATATGTGGAGTGACATAGAACCATCGAGGCCATACGAAAAAATCGAGATGCAGTGGTACGATATAGTTAACTACCGACCGTTCGAACATCGACAACTAATGGAAAATGGAGAATGTTCTCTGTGAAGCACTTTTATCTTCATTTTCAAGCAAGAATATTGAATTGTTCGATTTTACTCTATAAATTACGTTCTTTAAGCGGTGAACGACTCCGTGACTAAAGCTGCGAACCATTTACAACAGTAGTGACAACGCTGTAAATCCCTATGAGGGCGACCATGAGCACTGTCTCCAGTGATGCCCACTCAGTATTGAGTAAAGCAGTGGGGGAGGTGTGGGAAATGTGAACAAAGAACGTACTCATTATTCTCATTAAAAGCAAGTTTATAAATATGGGATTTCATCGGTTTAGCTCTTCTAAGATGTGCGTCGAAAACGATGAGCAGACATTTAAATAACGCACAGACACAGATGCAGACACAGACACAGACAAAGACACACGCGTACACAGGTGATGTCCATGCATTTTTATGCTGCAAATGTAAGAACGAATAAAATGCGAAATTCCGTAACAAAACGCTTGACGTTGCTATCGTTGTTATTGAACTGAGAAAAAAAAAAAGAAATTCGCACATCGATCGTCGTGTCAGCGCATATTTGGGAAAAGAAATTGTTGAAACACAGCTAAAATACATCGTTTGAGGTCAACAAAAATGCTCGTTTATTAATAGAAAAACAAATCAACAAATTGATCGATTTAAAATGTTCCATCTCTTATATTTGCATATTGTTAGCAGATGTTGAAGTGAACTGGAAATGTGACAATAACGCGCTTGTGAAATGTTCACTTCGAAAAAAAAAGGACTGCAGATGTTTCTTTTTTTTGCTGGCTAAAAAAATTCCCATAAAAATTTCGCCTTCACAAATTTGTTAGAGCTGCAAATTTACAATTATGCTACTGTCAATATTATTGAAAGTTCCATAGTTTTTCACTAGTACTTAAAATAAGGTTTTATCAAATGTAATTCCAACCCACTGTTTATGAAGAAAATATTAGTAAGCAAAGTTTACTAAGACTTAATCAAGTGTATTACAATCTGCTATCACTTGCTAACTTATTCAAAAACAGATAAAGTGAGAAAAATTAAGAAACACTTATTGAAGTAATAAAAATTTCCACATTCATATTTCTCTTTGATTTCAACAGTTTTCTCAGTCACTCACGACGACCGTTTTTTCGGCAATTTCTATGAAGTTAAAGTCTGTGTATTGCTCACCGTTAAGAAAAACTTCAAAACAGATCAACAATTTGACTGCTGGCATTAAGTTGTTCAATAAAATCATTGCACATGTTTAAATAGTGTAAGCATTCGTAATATTGATACAATCAAGAAATCCCACCAGATTCTTTCAATAATAATTTCGAACAAATTTCTTATGTTCTATACATACGGAAACGGAACTCAGCAAGTTTTTATAAGAAGTAAGTAATGAATGAGAATAGTAATAAAATAACGGGCTTGCATTAAATACAGGGAAAGTGACTGCATCTGACATAGTTCAAATAGTGACATTATTTAGCTAGAAACGAACCAATTGCTGCCTTGTTGTATTAGAAATAAAGGAAATGCATGGCAGGAGGCGATATAAAACACGCAAAAGGGCAGTGAAAAATGCAAAAGGGCAGTGAAAAATTAGTGGGGGGTATATTTGATTGTACGAGCAGCAACAGCAGCACTAGCACGACTTAATGCCCGCCTCGGAAATATTACACTAAGCATCTGACTAAATGAAGAGATCAAGCATCAACAACCTAGTAATGTCCAAGTCCATATATCCATTTTTTTCATCAAATATCCTCCCTGTATGAAAAGTACATTCGTCTCTATCAGCATACATTAAGTATTAAGTAACCTATTGCAGTGATAGTGCAGAGAAATTACTATTAATTGCGCTTGCGACAAACTAAGAAATGTTCAGCCATTTATGTGAATGAATAGTATAATGTGATGGTGGGTAAATTGTGAGGAAGGTGGGAAGATTAAAGTATCTGAATAGAATTTCGCAAATAAATCATAAGCAATGGGAAATCATGAGGAAAGCTTCACATAAATCATTTAAAATCTTCAAACATTTGTAAAACACAAATATTGTTGAAATTTGAAACGTCGTTTGCCTCTAGCAATTAAATATTAGCGTGCATATGAAGCCAATTGATATTTGCGATTGTTAAATATCGTTATGAAATTTTAAAGATAAAATCGATTCGTTACAATAGAGCGCACTATTATTTAGTACCAAAAAAGGGTAAAATAACAAGGAATAACCATTCTCATTAACGAGTTGCAATATTCACAATGATATTTTTCATATTCATCGTTGCGACTGACATGCTAAAAAATTTTAATAAATCGACGATTTGCGAGACAAGCGTTTCTAGACATTCGTTTGCTTTATTACTATAAATTCAACCAATTGATGAGTCATCACCATTCATGAAGCATCGAAATGCGTGTTACAACTACGAAAACTCTAATTGATTACGTAAAATTTCGGGCATAAATATGACTCATCGCTTTTTTTCATTAGATAGGATTGAATAATGAAAGTGCTAAAGATATTAAGTTTTGGTGATCTAATTTATAAGATTGAGCTAGAAAAAAATTGAATCGATTTCCGCACATAAATCTGTAAATTTATGTGCGGAAAGCGATTCAACAGCAGCTGACGACGCAAAGTGAAAGTCAACAAGAAATATGATCCATTATAGTACTGTGATGGGATTATCATTCACGTTCTTCTCCACGAAAGGAGCTTTAGCTCATTTTATTTATTTTCCCCTTTGGTTATGCGGAAATACCTAAAAATATCACTATTCTGTACGCTTCGAAAATATTCTACAGATGGAAGCCTATAGACAAAATAGGCAGCACATGATGCACCGTTGTAAGCAACATAGGTGGGAAATGTAGATAACCGTGGGCAAAATGGGTGCTGCAGGCATATTGGCCGCAAGGACTGTAATTGGCGGGTAGATGGCTGTGGGAAATATGGGTGGCAAAGGTCGCTAACTTTTCTTACCCGAAAAGCAAACAAAGGAAAACGGCCGAAGTCATCCTCATTCAATCCGTTGTTCTTTCAATGGAAAGAACGTAATCGGTGCGAACGCTTCATTTGTCCTACTAAGCGGAATAGACGTGCAACACTATCTGATGTGATATAGATGTTTACAACTTGCTATCTTTTGACAAGCTAAGCAATTGCATAAACGTTATATGGACTACTGTAACAGCAATAAAGTTGCTAGCTCTATTCATTGAAGGCAACAAATCTGTGATGTTGCACTATCCCATTAGTGGGTTTGCAGTGATTTCGTGAGGCATTCATCGAATGTGAGCTTGGAGTGTTATCAGCACTGTTGCATTGAGAAGGATAAAACGTTTCTGAAAGTTATAGAGTGATTGCATATGATAGCTTCTAAGAGGCTTATCGAGACAAAGCTTTTTACAACATACACAACCTTGAATTGCCTAAGGTTTATTTTATATTTCTGCTCCGATGGCAGCAGTTTCAACCGACACTGCTAATACGATAATACGATTACATATATATATATATATATATATATATATTTCACATTTGTATGAAGATCGATATTCATTTTGCACTCAAAGATTGCGAAAAAACCTCTTATAACTTACATTAATCTTCATTTAGACTCATACCTTAACATAAATAGAGCAAGAATAAGATCGAATATGCTATTTGACGCTTAAGTCTTTGTCAGCTGACACAGGGCTGCGTTGCTGAAAAAAAGGCTCGTATAAAAGATTTAGCGCAACGCAAATTTGATTGATGTCTCTTCAAACAGTAAATTAGGAATTCAATGAGCCGAAATTGCACCACAATATAGTGTGAGAACTTGACTAATGTTGAGTAGTTTTCATTAGAATGCCTAGAAAAACGTTTATTAAGGCACCCTCATAAAAAGGATAACAATAATAAGGTAACTGCAAATGACACAATAATCAAGAAATCATAACTTGCTATATTTTGTTAAAAGAATCACTATAATCCTCCTTTATATTCGACGACTAAAAGGACATTCCAAGAAGAAGATCACGTATAAACGATGCAATCTGAAAAATTCTTATTCAAAAACTAATTCTATTCACTGTTCGACTCGATTCGACAATGACTAAATTTAAATTTCATTGCTAAGTAAGGGATTAAATGGATTTTTTGCTTGTAGGACGATTTTTAAACGTTCTGAGCATTTAATAAGAATTTAAAAGATACGCTTTCGTAGACAAATGGACAATTTTGCGAACGTCAACCCATTAGCAAGAGATTTTATTAGTTTTATTCACCGTTGCATTGCTCTTTGAAAAATTTACACATTTATATTTGAGTGAAAATTATCTCATTTGATTAGCGTTAAGTGATAAGAAATTTCATCAATGAATCTAAATTACCCGTTTGAAGAAAAGTTGAAATAGCAATTTTTAAGGATAGCCCTGTCAAGCGTTTATAGACCCTCAAATGATTAAGTGGAAATATTGTATCAATAAGTAATATCTCTAGCTTATTTGCATTTTACCACCTTTATCAATGCAGAGGGGAGGATAGCGGAAAGAATGAGTGCAAAAAACGAAGAAATTAAAATCTTCAGTGGCTTTCGCTATCAGCTTCAGCAACATAATCACTGTTATCTGTGACTATTCATTCAGATCATCGATGACAAACGCTTACGAGAAAAATAACTGCTTGCATGACCACTGGACAGGTACTTATATACTCAAATTATCAATCAACCAATCGGTTGTCAATTAATTTGCCGATTGATCTACATATTCAATACAATTTCATTCACTCATCGTTGACGCAATCTGTTCAGTATGTTAATGAACGCATTAAAAATGAACAAATAGATAAATAAATGCGTGAATAAACAGTTAAATAAATAAATAAATAAATTATGTAGACAAATTTGCATAGTCACTAAGAGTCTAAGTGAGCGATCGTTCAATTAGCTGTTCATCTTTTATGATATATTAAAGTCAACTTTTAAACATGAACCTATGTTGAAATATCGTTGCCAACACACAGAATTTAAATTCTCTGAAAACAAACGCCACAACGTATTTTCACATCGAGTAACATTAACGACTGCTCTTTTTTGAATGCAATAAAAATAGGATTGCGAGTGGAATTACTTTCTGAAATACATAATTGAGATAAAAAGGTGAATTTTCTCAATAACTATATAAAGGATAATCACTTTTTTGACCATAAAAATATTTTTTATGTGTTGTTGTTGATTTGTTCAGTATAATGAGAGCAATAATAACTGCCTAAATTCGTTGTGATTTTCTTTTCTAGCAGAATGGAATGATGCGATATCCTTTGTGAATATTCATCTAGGAGAAAGAAAGAAATTCAATTGAAAGCAAAGAATGTAATTCCAAAGAGTGTATACACAAATTTATTCGGTTTTTAATTAACGGCTGAGAGTTAATTTTAAAATGACATAAATTATTATGGAATTAATAATGCCAATAATATGAATTGATAAAACTCAATGCGGAAACATGACTTTCTCAAATATCGTCACAAAATATTTCTCTCTAAAGGATACAAACGGAGTGACAATAGTCATTAACATTTGATAATTATTGGACGTAGTATTATTCACGCTTTCTTGAATTTTATTAGAAAATGAGTAAATATTCGGAATATGAAATGAGAAGAAAATGAACTACAACAACACACTACGGTTTGTGGGTAAATTTTGTAGTTAGAGAGAGGAATAGAAATACAAATGATGAGAAGAAATGATTACAGATAGCGTAGACAAGTCTGTAGTTGTCGGTTTGAACTACAAATAGTAGTAGCTATTTTGTGCAAATCGTTGTATATAGCCCGAAGAAATATCAAAATCTGAGGCAGCCTAAATGAGTGGAAATTATCATTTCAATGCATAGAGTGGAATTCGTTGCGTTCGAATATATATGTAAGTAGAGAGAATCGGAATAACAATGCACTTATACCACAATTAAGGAAACGCTTCACCGAATTTCGCTTTTGTCGTTCTAGCAGTTAAGTATGAGAACAACCTATGGATAGCGGCCTAAGGCTCTCTTACGTCGAACACCCTCAAGGCACTCGGCCCGGTATAAGCCACTAATAATGCTGTTGCTCACCTGTTCGATTATTTACTTGATCGCCATTCGATTCTGTTTTATGTTGGTGAGGAGCTTTGATCAACACAATCTTCTTCTTGTAGGAATGATGCAATTTTCACACTTTCTATCCACTCGATTTGCTCCTTTTAGTTTATATTTTTTGAGAATTTTCATAACTATATAATATCCCAAGATTCACAATGTTTTCTTAGTTTTTGATGTCTAATGAACTCGTTTAATCCTTAATCAGCTACCAACAAATGGTCACTTTCACGAGAGTACTTCAATAAAGACGAAAATGGAAAATTCTTTATCAACTAGAGATCTGCTTAATATATAGAAAGATTCCATCTATAGATTTATTCGCCACAGTGGTGTATTAATGTGACGTAATACTGATGACATTGCTTATATGATACGATGAAGAAAACATTTCTCATCGGTGAGAAATACATCGTTTTCTGCATTCAAAAAATTGTGTTTTCTGAATCTATTTACTTATTGTTGGTCATGTAAACATTACAACCTTCTGAAGGATACACAGTTACATTCGAGGGAATGATTGTGACAATAACCAATAATTTACAAATCTTTTCATATATAATCAGTGGATCATTAGCGTAACTGTATCGTTAAATGAGGTTTAGGAACAACGAAGTAGACATATATTTGCAAAAAAATAAAAATATTGTCCTAGTTTAATCCCTTGAAATAGATTATAAGATGTAAATACAAAACAGCATCAAAGTGTTTTTGATCAAATCATCGCATATAAATCGATCCAAAAAAATCAGTTACACATGTGTGTTATATATGTATGACTGAATAAAAATGCATATAAAAAATGATATACGCATGTATAACATAAGTGTTTTGTCCAAGCTGTTTATCAGTAACGTTGTTATGAGAAATTATCATTATTCCACATAAAAGAGTTGCACATGAGAATCGAATATTATTTCAGTTTCAGTGTTATATCAATCGAATGCCTCCTTATTTCACTTTCACCACCGTTAACAACAAACGGTGAAGGATATTTTATTGCATTTGTCACATTTTATTTCTTGGAATTTTGAGGAAGAAAGCGGAATATATTTAAACAAATTAATCGAAAAGTTAAGTCAGTATGAAGTTTGAGCACGCAAAACTGGCAGAAAATACTCAGAATAATGCAACGTTTCTGCTTTTAACACAACAAATTCTTAGATGTAATCGTTTCTTTAATTTCACCTTCTTTTGAAGCAACATAAATGTAACAACTAAATACTTCGTTCTCAAATGTTCACGACAAATGTAGAGACTCTCATGCAGATGCAGATTTCATTTTGCGGCATTATAACTCAGAAATTGATGGATGTAAAAAAAAAAGAAATTTAAATAGATTTTACCTCGAAGCACTTTCTTGCAAAAGATACTGAGAATGATATCGTAAAATTTGGTTCAGAAAATAGACATATTATAGGGGAAAAAGGTTGAATTATTTCCATTAAAAAAAAGTTTACAAAAAGTTGTCCACTTTGATAATTGCAGTATTCTTAGATGGTAATGTTCGGAAGAAACGACATACGTACAACAAAGATTCCATCGTGCTAAGAAATGATGTGAAATCGATAGAAAAGTTATGTGGAAAGTTTTTGCACGGTGGTAGCCCAATAAAGTGCAAAATGCCTGGCTTGACGATAATAAATGAACATTAGCACAGCATGCATACATAATCAATTAGTATCGAGCATAATAATTAGGCTCTCTTCGATGAATTCTATAATTTTTTAATTCGATAGGCATATCGCTGACCTATGAAAAACAAAAAAGTTAGAAATGTAAGACATACTGTCCTATATGCATGTCTTACGAATTCTTCACGTACACTATAGCTAGGGTATTTTCGCTCAAGCTGTATAAATATTAGGCTAATTATACATTGTGGCTTAAAATCGTTTCAGCCTAAGGGTGGGTATTCAATGTGGACTCTATTCTGTTATTTGTTGAACGCAAAGACGCTTGTTACATCAACAGCTGAAAGCTTTTGCTTTTTTTTTTTTTTTTTTTGAAAGAAGGATGCGTGTGTCAGTGAAAATGAAGATGAATACCAATCATAAAGTGAGGAAAGTTAAAGTAAATTTTCGAATGTTCATTCTCCTTTCTTTCTGAAAATTGTTCGTTTTGTTTTGGAAAATAAGTTCACCGTTTTTTTGAAGAAATCAATCACTCTAACAAATTTTATTTCATTTTCTGATCAGTTTTGAAAAGAAATTGCCTCAGAAGAATCGTTCTCGTACATTTACTGAAAAATTTCTAGGCGCACAAACGATGTTGTTTAAAAATCGAACTAATGATGCCCAATTAGTTAGTCAACGTTGAATAGTGCTGACATTTATCCAGCTGTAATAGTAAAATATTTTCATAGAGGATATAGGACTTCCTCCATTCTGTAGGAGGAAATGCTATATGCTCATTTATATGCTTCATAGGGCAGCTTCGTTTAATGAATGTCGCCTTATCAGAACCAATCTTGTAAGGTTACCCTCTGGATACTTTACAGACGTCGCCAAGACTCTTACGGAATATACTTTGTAGAGGAAAAATTTCGTAGTTTCGTCAATTTTAGGCACAGAAAGGACAATTTTGAAACTATAAAGTTAGTGGTATAGTCAAATCCATCGGTCATTTTGTCAAAACGAAAAAAAAAGAGCGAACTTTGGTGTGTGAAGCCAGCAGCTGCCAATTCACTCATGACTCCTGCAGCTAGACAGACGGCAAAAATACGTCACAGTGTAACAAGTGCTTACAGGTACCGTGTCAACATGTTAGGATATAACAGGCGCTATATAATTACTATGTCGATATATAACAGGCATTTACAAGCAGCAGTTTGACAACAAGAATTCTGCGTTATCCTTGCTGTATGTTGGCAGCTGTGTGCCGCTCGATATTGCGTGAACGGAATGATGCAATATGTGTTTGTTGGAATGGATTTTGTTCCAAAAGAATTCAAATACTGCAGAACTTGAACTTGTATTATAAGTGAGAGGCGCTTAATGTGGGAAAGCACCTAATGTAAACATTTAGAGCAGACATAATGCTTTACATTTTGTGTAGTCACTTCATATACCTTCCGGAAAGAGTCATTTTCTGTCCAAATAGTTTTCTATAAATTCTGCTTTTTTCATATTGCCGATGGTTTAATGATAAGATGGATACAAACCTCAGAGATATATCATATATTGAAAATATGTAAACGTATTGTGAATATGAAAAAGGCAAACGTTACAGAGAAAATATTACTGCATAAAAAGAGAAAATTTCATGGAAGTTATTTGGAAGCCTGAGATTATTCAGTTGAGAGAACAAACACGATTATCGTAATCTGAATAACCATAGAAGCAATTTGCGAAGAAATGTGCAGATATTCACAACGAGTGTAGTAGAATGGCAAATTGATTTGTGCTAACAGTAATGAAGTTAGTTATCAACATTTTCTAGGAATTATTCGATAATAATGATTATAAGAGCTCAGCTATCGCTCCTCTGTGAGTAATTATCTTCCGGAAAAGCAATTCGTTTATTTAAAAAAAATAGAGAAAGAAAGTGTCTATTACACAATCTACCTTAAAGATTAGGAGAGAAAAAAGCGAGCAGCTGTACGAAGTAATAAAAAAAGAAGTGGAAAATGTTGCGTGATTAAAGATGAACGAAATTTGGTATCGGTGAACTGCAAATTGGAATAAGTAACAGATACGCAACCAATAATGAAGGAAAATCTTTTAGGCTAACCAATACAGCAGGTGTTTAAAGATGATTACGAAATCATTATGAATGATGCTAATTTCATGCTTTTAAGTCTATAAGAAATTTCATTGGCTACTGTTGGCAAAGTGCCTAAAAATAGCAATAAAATTTCACCGATTTTTGGTTTTTTCTTGACATCCTACGGAATGCAGGATCTAAAACATCGAGTGAAAGTTTCTGACTATTTAGGTGGACAAGAGAACGGTCTCGCATCGAAATAGAAGTGGCTTCGAGAGTTCTGTTCGCATCCCAATATGCATATTGAACCGACTTTCTTAAAACGTTTTTGCAAGCAATACTGCATTAACGGTATCAATGAAGAAACAGATGAGCGCCTTTAAAACATGAACTAATTTCATAGTAAAAGCGATCCCATTATTCTTAGCATCATGCATTATGTCCTATCGATCGATGCATCGTGCGTTATCACCTGTGGATAAACATTTTGGTTATTATCGTCTGTCGATGCATTGTCATAAATGTTTCATCCATTATCACCTATTGATGAATGCTTTATGCATTATCATCTACCCATAAATGCTCAACCTTTATGAATTAGTGATGCGTGAAATTTCCTCAATGAGGTGCGTAAAAGCAGCACAAAAACATCACATTCAGCATTAACGAGCAATACATTTCACGAACGAGTTGTAATTCTTCCCATATAAAATAGGCACAATCAACAAGCGCTAAGAACGAACAAGAACAAATAGAATAGAATATTTCAAATACATTGAAAGCACATCAACTGCACCTGAATTATTATTAAATTATTGCACACAAAAGGAATTCAAATTCGACAAATATATCAATCTATATGGATAACGATTAAATGATACTGTAGGAAAATTCTTGTGGTTATTGAAATAATGAAAAAAGAAATACATTACATAGCCATTAACATCATGATATGTGGCTTTTATATTCCATTCTCTTTGAGTGACCAATTGTACGGTCAACATGAATAATAAAATATATAAGGCAAATATTACTTTCTCATTCTACATGATGCGGTCGCTGATATAAACAATTTTCAAAAGACTGGCCTTTTTATGATCCTAGCGGTGTAGAAAAATACCAAAGTCTCATCTATCTTATCGAAAGGCTTATCAATGAAAATTTGCAACTTTTTTTGCACTTTCAAATGTTCATAACTACTTCGATGTTGATGGATCAAGGTGAGAGATCGAAGAAGATAAGCTGTCTCTATGCTGTATTTTCTGCTTATAAAATTTCTCAACTACATTTTCGGTACTTTGAAATTGAAACTACCAAACAGATGCACACACTCGCACAACGTTATAAAAAATGGTTTTTAAGATGGAAATTTGCAGGAGCGTGCAAAATTGATTACATAAAAGAATATGAAATTTTCCATATATTTGTGCCACAATATCACGATATATTTCGAAGAATGAGTAACGATGAAGAGGTGCTAAAAGAGAGACCAAAATAGCGATAAAAAGAGAAGTAGAATGCTCAACATTATTGGCGAATGAAAACTTTCTAAACAGCATTAAGGTATAAGAATGAAATGAATAATGTTGAGGTAATCGTGAGATCACTTACAAGACTAGTTGAAGAGCAACTACAGCAGTCGAGAAAGAAAAAACCTCCGAAGCAGCTGTCAATAGTGGAGCAATTGCTGTGATGCGATCGACAATTGCGGCAAACTCTCTAACTGGCGATATTTCATAAGCTCGCCGTATTCGTTAGCAACATCAATCTCGGAGAACAAAACTCGACATATCGGATAACAATATGTTGATTGCACAATTCAACATTTCACAAATGCTCATTGAATTCGTCATGTACTTTTTTTAAACTGTAAAATTGGCAATGAGAGATCTGTAAATATCGAAATAACGATGGATCATTTTCCCTATTGCCATATAAACTACAATCTTCTTATGTATAGTCTTATTGTTGAATTAGTAAATATTGAACAAAATGAGTGCACCTACGACAAGACCTTTACTTAAGAGATGAGGCTAATAGCTAAATATGCAAATATAGTTTGTGAAATATGCAAATTTGGTTAGACAGCAAATGAGTGACCGATTAGCGGTAAGAACATTGAGTGAATATACAAATAATGAAGAAGGTGGACCCACGATCATCCACAATAACTATACGAATGAGTGCGAAAATGCAGCGATAGGTAGATGCGTTCAACATGTTGTGCCAAAAAAATGAGAAAAAACGATCGCAATCCATGTCTATTCATTAACTGCGACCTCATTAAGGGTCTTTTCAGTGCTTCAATGACTTGCGTTGATCTTGCTTTCCCCTAAGTCGTATATTAATTATTCTTTTCTTTTGAGGCGACAAAATACAAAATGCACAAATGCATAAAATTTTTGATGATTCTATGACAATAGAGGAGAAACATACACTTAGAACGCTATACTGGAATGTTGGGAATGTTTTGATGCAGAAAGATGTCGAGAGTTAAATAACAGATGGGGAAATTACTAAAAGTTATTTCGACAAAGAATGCTAAAATGTAAATGACTTTTGTTTGAATTCTGCAATAGATGAAAGTTTACGATGAATAGCATTGCAAACGATGCCAAAACAACCCATTTCGGTGCTATTCAATTTTCTCTTTGCTTGATGCTTAGAAAAAAACTAAAGTCAGTTATGTTATCGATGCGCTTTTCAGTGCAATTTAGCTTCGACCAAAAACCGATTGAAAAACATATTTTGAGATGGCTGTGATTGAGGCAACAAATGAATCGCTTTTAGCATTAACCTCCACATTTTAAAAATATTTTTATAGTTTCGATGAAATCAATGAGCGTAGTGATTATGAACCTTAATGTATTAGAAAGAGATTGATGCAGGTATTTATCGCATCTGCACAGCCAATGAAAAAACAAATCGCTGAAAAAGAAGAGCACTTGGTTGGTTTATGAAGCATTCTGACTCAGTGTTTTTCACATTGCCCTTGTCGCTTCGAAACTCAAAAGGAGAGGAGGATGAACTACATCCAGAGATAATTAGTTCCGCGTAATGCTGCTTTTGAAATAACAGAGACGAGCCGTGTTCTCAACTAACCGTTTTTCTTGCGAGTAAGTCTATAATGACAATTTCTTCCTCTTCCTAGAACTCTAACCTCACCCTCCCCCCATCGATCCTTAGCTCTTAGCTCCTTAGCCATGAATGACATATCTGATAACAAATGCAGTTACTGCAATATCTTCAACAAGAAGGAAATACAATAAATATTACATACAAATAATTAAAAAATCTTGCTCTATTGAGGTATTCGTTTATAATATTGTAAATTCTAAAAAAGTTGCTTCATTAGCTGACTACTAAGCAAAGAAATGTTTTCGCACTGAACATCTGCATTTGTTAATCAACGTTAAGCACATATGCGCCCAACGACATACGCGTTTATGAGTCGGTTTTATTCGTCGTTTCTTTGCTTTTTGCTTTCTTTTGCATTCAGTAACTTTCCCTTTATTACAATATATCTTTCGTTTAGCAACTTATCAACACAGTGAAATATGTATTCTGCATGTAAGTAATCCTTCAGATATCCACATATTGCCCATAGAAACTCATGGATATGAGGAATGATTCTCTTATGCTTTCCAATTCGCATAGCGTTAATATTCAGTACAAAAATATTTCAGAGCAGAATATTTGAGCAAAGATTAAATTAAGTATTGCTTAACTAATAAAATGGAAATTAAAGTAAATGCGTTTAGTGAATAAAGGGCCTATTCTTTTGTTCGCATATGTGCCAAAAAGTTCTCCTCGCAGTCATTTATATGAAAAAAATGAAACAAAAGTATTTTTTTAATATGTCAGTGCCATTAGTATTAACAACTTCATAGCGCAATGCATTTTCAAGGACCCAAAAAGAGGCAATTTTGATATCAAGTTGTCATAGGTGACTGCATTTTTTGCTACTCTCAGGACGCCTTACATACAATAATGACTCAATAACTGTGAACGTTGACATCTTTCGCAGTATCACTTATTAGCAGTGAAAACTTCCCACTTCATATTCTCATTAATTCGTCTGTTCTTATATCTTCTTCTTGAAACAACCTCAAACATTTTTTTGTCATAACTGACTCAATCGCTTGTGCATGTCGGATCAGGGGATTGCTGGCTTCATTTGCTCTCATCTTGTACAAAAGTAAATAAGCAAATAAATCAAAAATATTCTCTTCAGACAGTTAGCCAAATGATTTTCGGATCTTTAAGTGGAAAATATTTTTTTCATTCATTTCTATGGCCCAACCAGCGCAAAACGGAAATTCGATGGGCGTAAAATGCATTCAAATTTTAACACTACATGTTTGCAATTCTCTTTTGAAGTTAAGAGATAAACGAGAATCATAGTAAAGAAAAGTAATGTTTTGCTGATCCAACTAAGCAAAGATGTAACATATATAAGAAATATGCAAGGCGGAATAAAAATAACGGCATAAAAAATCATTAAACATACGGTGAAAGAGCATAAGTCAAGACATATGAGCTAAAGTTAAATTGTTTCAATCACATATGCTAAACTATCTAGTACATCTCAGAACTGCGACAAACGGACTGCTCCTATTTGATGTCTAACTACTTCCACCTAAAAAAAACCATAACAGATTGAGCATAGTGTCACTCTTACGTTGGTTCTACAGTAATGGCCCGCTAGCATGAGTCATAATCTTGCTGATCCCGACTGTTGGAATGATTGCTAAGTGACCTAGGAATTTAATATTTAGTCACCTGCCAATACTTTTATACAGCTATCGAATTTATAGTTATAGAATTTCAAACGTTTTGTAGAATATCACATCTCAAAGAATCGAGTTCAGATAGGTAGAAATTTTAGAGATAACTACAACCAATTGCATCATGAGCAATATCTTCGTAAAACTACGCTGTACTTTCCCTAAGGCTCACATGCTTTTAGCATGAGGTGAACTGCCTTAAATTGTCCCACAATTTAACAAAAGAATTTCTTGAATGATCTGGCCAAGGCTTTATTATTCTTGAACAGATTCGAAGTGGCCAAAGATGACATTTATTTGTTACTATTCTCATGCATCACTACTCTTATAACCAGTAAAAAAATGTTAGTTTTGAATTTGTATTAGATTATTCAATGATCTATATTATATTCATAAAATTACAGTACCTTTAGCTTTAGTAACTTCATGTTTACAGTGGACCGATTGTCACGACTGCGTGCGAATGCAAAGAAAACAAAGAATTTGCTGATCGATAGATCAGAAATGTAGCTTATAAAGATATCAAAGTTGCACATCCAATTGGATCGCAAAGAACTGGCGATCGTAAATTGCTGTACGCGTCAACTGCGACAGCAAACAGAGTATATAAACGAATAAACGAATTGCAAATGCTCCGCGATTGTTAAACGGTGACTTCGACTGCTGAAATGTGATTTGGTGGTTGTATCTCGTCATTGTATCTATGAGTTGATAGTGTATCATCAGTGTAGGATTTGTTGTTCGATAATAATAGCCTAACGTAATGTCGTTTTAGCTACTGATGTTGCAGTTGCATTTGTACAAGAGTTGTGTCATAGAAGAAGCAGTTTCCTGTTTTCTCTTCAACTTCCTTAGGCGTCGTTGTTTGCCATTGTGTACAAGCGCGCGTACTTGTCGTTGTCATTGTATGCCAATTTTGCGCGCCTTGTTTGTGATTGTGTGCTTCGTCGTTGCTGGGGTAGGCGGACGTTCATGCGTTTGTTACTTCACGTTGTTTTTAATCTCTAAATATTATAATAAAAGGTTCAGTTACCCAAGTTGAGGTGCTGTGATGCCGTGGGTAATTGAGTTGTGACGTGTCTGAAATCGGAAGAAGTGGCTAAGTAGTAGCGACTACTCTCGCAGTCAGCTTCGAGACGTGAGCAAGGAGGAACGATGAACGATGGTTTGGCAGTAAGCGGTTGGGCAAGGAGGAAGAGATCAAAAGCGTAGTGGTCGTCAGCCGTGTCGCAGAGGCCGACTTATCGCACTTCCTACTATCTAAGCCGGGTATCTAAGGACGCCAAGCGATATGTGGAGAAATGGAAACGAGGGCCGTATTCGAAAGGACAAATGACGAGCCCTATTTGGTCGACGCACTCTAGTCAGCAGCAAGTGTCGAAGAACCGGAGCACGGATATTGCGACTTGGAGCAATTCGGTTGTTCGTTTTTTTGTGCGGTGCAGTTTGTGCCTCTGTTGCGAACCTTTGAGGGTTCAATAATTTTTGTTGACCCCCCTACCTGGGGTCAATAAATCGATAGATAAGCAGACACATGAATACAAATGCTCAACATGACGACACAATGCGTATTGCGAATTCAAGTTTTCAAAGGTGCAAAAATACATAATTTCGAGTAAAATACTCGAACTTAACTAGTGCAGCGATCGCAATATCCAAGGTTTAGAGAGATTCTTAGGACTCATTAGCTTTGATTGCTCCATTTGCCTATAATACTTGCACTCCGGAAAGAAATATTCCAGTCAAACGGCAATTAGATTAAAAATTGAGGTGCTCCTCCACTCTTCCCCTCGCCAATCCTTTTTCTCTTTTTTTCTAATGTGCGTAAAAAACTGGGCGTTAAAAATTTTCCATTTCTCGCGATAATCAAAAATTATTTCGAATACAAAAATTACAAATTACTAATGAAGAATTTGCAAAAAATAATGCACTTATCAATTCAGACATAAATCGTACACTTCCACTGCAACTGATGAGGAGAATTGGCAGGGAGACCGCGCCTCTATAGGTAATCTAATTAATGAAGAGACATATAGCTTTCAGTGAGTGAGAATAAATAAGAGCTCTTTTAATTGTGTTCTCAGCATTTTCGAAATGCTCATCCAATCAACATAAACAATCGCTATTCGTAGTATTACTTCCTTTTAATAATATCACATAATGTGCTGGCTTCGCTTCAACATATGTTATCTTCTCTTAAGAAGTGCTCGTCACCAATAACGTAGCGAACGACGATTGCAAGCGAAATGGAATATTCCGCAAAAGTATCGTCTTAAGATTTTTCATTGTGAGGCCGTCAAAAATCACATGGCTTTTATGTTTTTTGTTGCATAATTGCGCATCGAATACGTGAATGACCTCAACACGCAGATTATTTGCATTTGATTTGAGTTCGTTGTTCATATTCAAATTATTTGCTCACTTTTAATTTGAGTTGATTGATCTCTATTTTAGGTTTAAAGATTATTTTTCTTGTTCTCAAATGCCCGCATTAGTTGAGGATTTAGTTGAGAAAAACTTCTGGCACTTTTATCATCGATATTTATTCTTATAAAAATTTCTTTTTAATTATTCCTACGGCAAAACATCAAACCCACATTGAATGTACACAAAAAGTGAAGCAAAGTGAGCGTTTTTCTATGAAATAATACGCATATAAGCATTGATTAATGTTAAATAAATTATTATTCCTAAAAAGAGCACTCTGACGATAACCATTGTTGAAAAGTTCGCCCACAGATAGGGATGAACCCATAATCCTTTGCATGCTCGCTTCCATTCGCGAACAGAGTGTTCATTGGTCATCAAACAATGGTCATCATCCGAGTCTAAACAAGAGTTAAACAGCTGACCTTTGAAAGAATGACCTTAATGATACATTTGTAATAAACGAACTCTTCTGAAGGTGATGAAGCTATCAACTGAGAAATTTATATTATTCAGTGCTCATAATAATGGCATTTGTTGATGATTTGTTAAGGGAAGACATTCAATATCCTCTAGTAGCACATTACCGTTCGATCTATCGAGCACACTCATCCTCCACCTTCAAATTTAGTGTGTCACGTTTGCAAATTGCAATGAATAAAGTGTGATCCATCTGCAAAAATCTGCAATGGTCCTAGTTCTTTCATTTTTAAAGACCAATACATTAAAAATCTATCCGGTGCGACAAATTCAAATGCAGATATTGACATATCGGTGCATCCACACCTATTTTTTCCATCCATCACTCTTCCTTTTTGTATGTTATTTCCACTCTATTTTTAATGTATTGCGGCATGATGTAAGTGCTGTTGACCTTTCATGCGTCAGTCGACGACGGTGATGATGTTCGACGCGTTGTACAATTTCTGGCATGGACAGTTTTACTCGATAAAGCATTTCATCTCCTAGAATGCAGTCTGTGGCTATAACGAAAAAACATTCGCATAGTCTTAATGTTCCGCAAATTTTGCAAATGAGAAAAAAACTCAAATAATTTGTTTGAATGGGGCCTCAATGTCTGCTAGCAGAGAAAATTTCGAAAAAGCGATTGCCAGAAAAACCTCTACAAGAAACTCTGCAATAGTACCCGGTTGAATGTCGGAGATGCAAGACAACATTCCATTAACGAATACAGCAGGTGTTTAACCGTGGATTGAAGCTAGGAGTTTTCTATCATGATTTTCATTGAATAAATGCCGATAATAAATAAATGTAAAAAAAGGACTTGCTTATTTTCATGAAATTTTTCGTTGACAAATCAAGGTTGAATAAATGCCGAATCACTCACCGATAATAAAAAATTTTAAATGTCTGGCAGTTGGGCGATGCTTGATTGTTGGACTTCAGTGCCCGATCCAATAACCAAAGCGCAACACTCGATACGACCATCGCATGTCGGTCGTTAAAATGTATGAGATGGAAACGAGAAAACATAGGTTTTGAATACAATGAAACCAGTTCGTTTCATATGGAAAGTTAAGTAAGATATTCATTTAAAAGTTGCAGTTTTATTGCGCATTCCACTCAGTTGACTGCTTAGGTTCACTTTTTGGTTCCGTTTGATGTTGTCACAACCGTTCAATCGGCATCGCATTATACACATGAAATTATCAAATTTCCATTCTTTTTTTCTCAATATATTCGACAATTGCAGCGACATACCAATAGATCGAAAAAAAAATCTTTGATACCTTTGAAACTGTTTAAAACCGCTTTTATGTCATAAGACTGACTGAAGTTGACGCCGGAATATCGGCATCACCATGTGACAATACTGTAAAGGGAGGCGTTATTTTCAAAGTTTGAACTGTTAGTAGCGGGAGTAATCAATGTGATTTTGCTTCGTTAAAAAATCCGCAGTGATATAAATTGCACTAACTGTGTGATATAGATGTATCCGTATTCAAAATTCACTTCCTACCATAAAGACATCAATTGATCATGTGGTTATCTAGAAAGATTATTGCTGAGTGATTGCTGAAGAAGAATGTCAGCTCAAGTCGATGCATTTCAACTGACATTAATTTGCAAACGCATAAGAGCACGAATACTTGTAAATGCAATCGTTATTGCATTTATTATGGAAAATTTCACGAATAATTTACGCAATATGTTTCCCATGTACGGCAATAAACGTTCGTTTAGCATTCGTGATCAAAATTCGAAGCTGAACCACATTTTTTGTTTTTCAGCTTATGATAGCATAAGCCATTTCCTAATAGGGAATGGAATGGGCAAGCGTTTTGTATTGTTTCTACTATAGTTGATCTTAAATTTTAAATGAAAATATTGCTGAATAATTTCATTGGTTTATTCCAACATAAAAAAAGATGTTTTCCTAACCATTTACTTATGTGACGCTCCAATCATCAAATTCAAAATGTCAGTGCACATGGGGTATTGCTAACGGAAGGCTTAGACCGGAAATGTGCTGAGTGGAATTAGTATAGTATAATGAATCAGTTGAATATCTTGTATCTACTCCTCATTGTCCTGATTCCGAACTAGATAACAGGGAAATGATTAAAGGGAAGTATATTTCGCCGATTTCCTAAATTTGTATATTTCTCCAGATTTAAGATTTTTAGCTGAGCTTTTCTGAGCTTTAGGATGTTTTCGATTCTGCTATTGTATGGATTCGTCGGACCAGTCGTTGCGACTTTTTGTATCCCAGGCTCCAACATAGCAAGTAATTTTTTTCGTTCTTTACTAAATATAGCCTCATTATTGCTCATAGCGACTACTTGCCAAACTACAAATGCAGCACTTACTAGCATGTTTTAATCTCTAGTGCATTATGAAAGTTCTGATGGGTGCAATAATAGCCAAGTAAAAGTGGTAGTGAATAGCATCATGAGTAGATTTTAAGGTGAATAATATTGTTAGAAGGATCTGGTTATTTATTTTGCCCTATAAAACTCATTCGGTCACAAAATTGAAGCAATGAGCTTTGCAATGGAGGTTTCTGAATCGATTAGGTAGCTTTCAAGATGTTCATAATCTTCGAAAGAAAAACAGCCGGTCGACCCAACTGCTTGTACTAATTATTATTTGCACATATGCATTTTCATAGCAAAAAACATCTTAGCTTCGGTAGTCCCGAACTTATAAATCTAACCAACAGATGGGCATACAAAGAAAGTATATATACCGCAGGCTTGGCATTGCTATAATTAATTTTGCAAATGCAAATTTGCAACACTGAATGAAAGACCTTAATATGTTAATTAAATGGTAATTTGGCAATAATATTTTAGAATCGCAATTCGAATATGCTTGTCAAGTGCTTCCATACAGGACATTCTTTGTGGGTGGACGATGTTTTATCGCAGTCACATCAACCACCCCCCTGCAAAACCCTTGTGGACGAGTTTTTATGAAACGCAATCTCGGCACGGCGTCAAAGTTGGCCGTTATTGACAGCGAAGAATTGCTTCTTGCTCTCAAGCAAAGTAACTCATTTGATGTAGGTTACTACGAATGCAGTTTAAGCTGCTTCTTAATAGCAAAATTCCGTTTCATATTCTCAAGTTCCATGCTCATAGAAAGAGAAATTCTGTCTGAAAAGCTTTAATTTTTTCATGTTTATAAATTCAAGACAGACCGAAGGATGGTGTTGGGCTTCATCTCGGCAAAATGTGAAGCATCACAATGGTCTTTCAAGCGGGTCATTCAATTAAGAACGAAATCATACTTCCCAGTTGTCTCTGTGATAGCTAGGTGTGAATAGCGCCTGAAATTAAGAATGACCGCAACCACGATGATCACCTCTGTCATTAATTTCACTTTTAATTTATGGTCGTTTAAATTTCAAATCAACCAAAGATACAAAGGAATTAGATCAAGAACGTTAACACGGAATATCAGATATTAGATATTGGATAACAATATTAGATAACAATAAAAAAAGTGTTAGAAAGGAAAGTGAAAGAGATAGCAAACAAGGAATATTAGAAGCCGATCTCTCCATAAAACCAGCACACAACGATTAACCATGAAAACAGTCATCTTAAGTACCTCGTGCTCAAAAGACCGCTAAGATAAATTCCACCTGCAGGCGACTTGATCAGTGGTCGTTGAAATTTTCCTTATTAGTTGACGGTCAAAAATAGATTACCAAAAGTGAACCGTTTCAACGTGTGGAACTTTGCGAGATGTGCTTCATCAAATGGAACTTCTCTAAATGTTTATTGATGACAGCTAAGGATTGTCATTGATACCTAAATGTAAGTGGGTTACAATCACAGAATCAAAATAAGGAAGAATTTTTGCGGGCACTCAAGCGTTAATTCCATTGGAATATAATTTCAACACTATCATCGCCATATCAGTGCATGTTATTTGAAAGTATATGATCAAAAAGCGCACCGTTGAAAAGGTATTTGTGCTTGTCCACTGCAGAAGTGGGTATAGCAGTAAGTCAACCCCTTACTTAACCAATGATACGCACATTAAATCGCAGATGTCTTGAATTCGCAACAAGAACCATATTTATGTACTTTTTTTTGTAGTCAAACCTTCGCCACTATGAGCACTTCTATAAACATTTTCTTATTACATTGTAATACGGTGATTTTTCAGCCGAAGAAGTCTTATCGAGTGTCGGTGAATACCGACGGCTCACAAGTATTTATGGCGAGCCATCAGATATCTGGCTATAGTTATTTATGTGAAGTAGGTAGGAATCATTTTATGCTTAGTCACCTCATTAGCAGGATAATATCTAAAATATTTGCATAGTGAAGACAGTTTGCGATGTTTTTATTCATGGTTCTGAATTTTTGATCATTACCTTATTGAATATATGGCCGTAACATATGATGGAAACATTTTTTCAAAAATTTCGGAGGTTTATACACCAAGGATGCTCAGAAAAGTGTTGACTTGTAGATTTTTGAATCATTTGGATAAAATAAAGCACACGCTGTGAGAAAGAAACCAATATTAAACTAATAATCAATGATTTTTCACATGAAGGAGGACGCCGATCATGACGTCATCTTCATAGATATTTTTATTGAAAAGTTGGAAAAATCGATGGCAATGAATACAAAAGAAAACCGCCTCTTGAAAGTAATCGCGGTTGAGCGAAAAATTTTCAATAATACATCTGTGATATCCATTCTGTTGGAGAAAGTAATCGAGGACAAGCGGGAAAATGTTGAAAATCTATGAAACCCAATATTTTAAATTTTCATTACAGGTGGTAAGGAAACTTGCCCACCTGGCTATGAGATGTGGAAAGGGAGCTGCTATCGATTCTTTAGTGATCCGAAACCGTTTGAAGAAGCCATCGAAATATGCAGTCAGATCAGTGCCTTCTCAGCGATGGCTGTGGTTGAGGATGAATCAACCAATCGGTTTCTTGCCAGTAAGTTAACTAGTATAGGCCTTGTGGGTTTATTGAGGGTTGCATCTTGCCTAGTGCACAATTGATAGCAATGATAAAAGTTTTATGAGTGATCACATAGCCATTCTTTGTGCTCTCCCTCAAGATGCACCCTACGAAATAAATATCGCATTAATGTCATCAAAGAATGTAAGAAAAGAATTTGACAATTCAAATAAGTTGCAATATATTTTAATATTTCTTCTGAGGAACTAGAAATTTGTCCACTGATACGAACAAGCTTCTATGCAATATTGCAACATTTTAAACGAAAGTTCAACGTTTTCAATAAGTGAATCATATACAGCAAAAAGTATGTTGTATGCACATCTATTGTGCACAGCAATGTGAAATTTCTTTCGTCGGGTGCATCTTGAGGGAGAGCATAAGATTGATCATCAAAAGAGTCCACTATCACTTCAACATTATCCACAATTGTTTGATCTCATTTAAAGGTGCTTATATCCGTGATAAACTCTGTCCACGACGTATTCAGACAAAAAGACTATGGTCAAAACATTTCATTCATTTTTCCAAGCAAAATTCGAGTGGTGTAAGCAATGGAGCGGGGGGAAGGGGATTGCTGAAAGCTTGGCATTCAGGAATTTTATGCTAGGTTAAACACTGGGATTACCAGTAGTTTTCTATTGCTGAGAGTTAATGGATGGGCCTAATTTATCTCATCCATAAACTAGAAAATATGGCAGTGGTCAAAGAAGGAGTACGGAGTTCAGATGTGCTAAAGTTGCCTGATGACCTTTGTCCATAGTACACACCACGTAAGTGAAATTCAGAGAAAATCAATTTCAAATTTAAAAATATGAAATATGACAAAGTTTGTGGTAGAGGGAGGAGAGGGATGAGAAGAGGGCAATGAAAAATGCTTTTCTTACACTTTACACCGGAAGATACAAACAAGATTATATGAATAAGGCAGAAAAGGAAAAACAGAGAAGTTCAACAGCCAGAAGCACCTTATAGATTAGCGCAACGTTCTGCCCACTTCATTGTTACTTTGCATATATATATATATATATATATATTATATATATATATATATGTACATATATATATATATAGACCATTAACTGTTGACAGGAATTCCTCATGACAAATAACGCGTCAGCATGGAGTATTGAGGCAGCCGAAATATTCCCAGTATCAATTGTTTTGCAACTTGCAGCGCATAATTGATTGACCAAATAACGATAGAGATTTACGAACTGCGGCATAATTTTAAGGCATAAAACCGCTTACTTCAAATAGTCATATAAAAAACAGACACAAATTTATGTCACAGTTAGAGTAATGCATTAATAGACACATTCCACTTGCGTTCGCTCAATGAAGAATCAAAAACCTTTGAATTTTGGAAACAATTGCCTTAAAGCCGATTTGATGCACAATTTGAAAAACCAACATGAGGTCGATTCATAGTCAAAGGAATTATCAGCTATTCAGAGGGAAACAAGTTTCATTTGTCGAAAGACGATTATGAGGTCGTTTTTTTGCAAGGTTGCTGTAATACAGCTGTCAAACGTAATGACGCTTGGCGGGACTTTACATAGCGGCATTTTATCACTTTATTTTGTTTGGTTCTATTATCAACAGTGGTGAATGATAGTGTAAGCAGGATGTGTCAAATAAAACCTCATGAAAATTGCCTGGTTTCATTAGCTATCTAGCAGGTTTGCATATTTTTAAATGTGTCTAAAATAAGGCATCGCCAAGTGTGAACAAAAATATCATAATTGCGCATCGAATCGCTTTATTCGATTCATTGAAGTTGCAATCATTCATTCTATAGGTGACATTTAATGTGTTGAAGGTTTTAGTATGGTAGTGTAATTTGGCTTGTACATACAACTGTGGACTTCGTGTACAGCAATACGATTAAGGCGTTTCTGGTCATTCTATCGGAAAGCAAATATGGAGGTCATGCAGAGGTGCTGTATTTCAAAATGCCTGGCATTTAGAAGATGTAGATTTGGGTGAGAAAGCGTGATGAAAGCTCTTAAATAATATGCATCTCTGGTTAAATGACTTATAAAGAAAGAACCACTATCTTCAACAGTGGTGCAGCAATTAGCGAAAATTAACGGGTGAGATTTTAGCAGTTGCAAAGTGAAGTATTACTCCGATGAGACCGGAGCCTCTAAGTACATATTGCAACTCCCATAAAAGGGGTTACACTCATTTTTTCAATATCAAGTGTCCAGTGTGAAAACCTGATCTCCCTTTCTGAATCTTCATCATTCTTATGTCCCCTGTGGAATGGAAAATCTTGTGCCGATAATTGCACTGGTTTTCATCGCGGTGACACATCGTAATACCACAATTCCTGGCATCTTTGCGATGATCTGCACTCGCCGATGCACTCATCCTATGCTTTTACTAAAACCAGTATAGAATTATGCACATGCGCGCGCCGAAAGTCATTGCATATGAAACAATCAGGACGTACATAAACTTATGGTAGTGCACATATCCCATTCTCATCTGTTCCCTCGACTGCAAGACGCTTCCCCATTCTGAGATGTTCAAGTTTTTCTAGTAGTGGAAGTAAAAACTCTCTGCAATGCAATGAGCAACTTTAAAGCATCAGAGTTTCCCCTCCCTTCTCCGCATTCCCCACCTGCCTCCTATAACACACGTTGCGAAAAGAGACATCACAAAAAACGACAACTGCAGTACTACCGAGCACAGTGACAAATGTGACGCTGGGAAATGGACAAAAAAAACGCTCAGATGAATATGCACGCATCTCTAACTAGTAAAAACATGGAAGAGTACACAAGAAAACGGAAGTTCTGGTAAATAGGTAAATCCCTTCCTATTGTATGCTTGATAAGTTTGTGCCATGAAACATGTATAAGAACTCCAGCGTATTAGTGATGCAAAATTTGCTTCTGTGTATCCACAAAAGCTTAAAAACCGATGAATTATGGATCCCCGCCCATTTACCACACCATTGTCGAGCACAGTGACGAGTATGGCATCGATCTTATTTGTCTCCAGGCTACGCACGATCATTCGCGACTTCGAATGGCGGCAAACAAGACACGGCTTGGCTTGGAGCAGCATACGTTGACGGCGGATATTGGGCAGACGTTAAGGATTTTAATGCAAATGACAAAATCTCTTTCTATCGCTGGTTCAGTACCTCCAACGGTACCTTATAACTGTTATAACTGCTAATTATTCTCATAATGCATTCTCAAAAAAAACCTGACTTTTAAGAGCGACGTTTGGAGAAAAATGGACATCCACTCTTGGACTGCCTTGCAGCACTGCGCAGATGTGATGTTTAGACGATTACGTAATGTGGTAAGACAGTGAGAGGTCGTAAATTCAAATATGATTGGTAATGTTTTCATTATGTTTCAAACATCGGTTACAACAGAAGTTCGAATGAGGCTGGGAATAACTGTATTATGAGAGGAATGCTTTTTGTAGAATTATGTGTGTGTGTGATTCATTAAGTGGATATCATGATGCTGACTTATTAAAATCAAGTATAAGCACTACCAGCAAAAGTGATGCCTCAAGCAATATAGCAAAGAAATATAGCAAGGAAATGTGTTACAATAACACAGTTTCATTAGCCTAAATCTCTCCATGAATAGAAGCCCTTTCGTCAGAAAATTTATTTACATACTTTAGGCCACCAATTGATTCGTTTGTTTTGTGGCCCACTAACCCGTCGTAGTCATAACAGTCGTAATAAATAGAAATTAATTGGAACGGGCAACGGAAGAGGAGAAATTAGTTGTTACCACACGAGAAGTGTTAACGAGTACAATAAGGGCGGGAATTGACTGACCTACAATGAAGTATTCCAATGGAGGAGAATATGATTCTCGTTGAATAGCGAGTTTAAATACCTGAATTTAATATTTTTGAAACTAATGCTTAAGGTATGTATACACAATCAACCAATCATCCGGCTGCAACAAGCAACGCCGTTTATTTTTATACTACAACGAATGATGTAGGAGGCAGCGCCTGGTTCGGATATTGGGGCACCGCAGATGGCAGTAAATACAGGTAAACAATATAATTTTTTCGTTTAAAGGGATATCTGTTCTTGTCTAGAGGAATGAATTCTGATGGCGTTGCATCTAATTCTTTTTCTCGAAAATTCCCTGAGAATTAGGACCGAATAGCAAGGGATATCTTCACATTTTTAGATTCGTTTTAGAGATGCATTTCGGCTGAAAACTTTCAAATTTTGCAGGAAACCATTTTTCTGCGAACGTAAACCAGTTCAAGGAGCTCGAAATCCGCAGGTATGGAATTGCTCAGTTACGAATTTGCTGTGTTAGCCACGACTTATGGCGTATTCATTTATACACACCTAAATGTGAGTAAAGATGAAGTTACGGCGATGACGTGCACATACTTTCCCAAACGATAACTGATTGAGACCGTATATCGGAAATGTTGAAGAACTGGTAAGACAGCTCGCAGTTAATTTTACAGAATAATTCGGCGAGCTTTAAAAATTTTCCGTTTAAGGATTCATGTCTACGCCCGAATTATCCATAGGAATTTTTAAAAACTGAAGGGTGAAGACATAGATCCCCTCGAAGGCTTTAACTTTTTCTCATGACATCTTCCACGTCTTCGTGACGAGGAAAGTCTAGTGCTGGAAGTGTGATGGGGATTTTAACGTATCTGAGGGACAAGTACAGTGACATCGCCTACAAAATCAGCTTGCTTTTCCCTCAAGCGCAGCATATTGGTGTAGTATAACGAATTAGGACTGAAATCTGCACGGGCAAAGATTCGATCTAACACAGCAGATATGGAATATGCAAAAATTGCTCTGAATTAATGCTGAGGTAACCCAAAGTGGGCTGTGGAGGACCGACTCCAACGCTTAAACACTATGACTACCCTGAAAGAATATCAAATGAATGTCAGAGCGAAGGGAACGTCAAGTGCCGGAAGTTGGTTTTCGGCACGTTTTCCGACGATAAGTTGAATCGCCCACTGAACATAACGTGCCTTTAACATTCCCGCTCATTGTTTTATTTTTGCAGTTTTAATCTTTCTTTGGCATTTCTTTAAGTTTGCCATTCAACGTTCGGTGCGCAATTCTGAAGCCTTGCTGGGTATTCGGCATTTCATAGAAGTGATTGGCGGCGTTAACTGCACATTCTTCTAATGGATGCTTCACGTGTCCATCTTTTCATGCTAATGCTAAACGTCTCGTGATGAAGTAGACAGCTGCCAGCTTCACTCGTTGTTCAACATATCTATCTATCACTCCGACTGAGGCTTTCGAGTGAAAGTAATTGAAAGTTGTTTCTATCCTGGTTTTCTTTGTATGTTCTGTTGGATTTCTGAGGTTTTGAAGCATTCGTATCTTTGGCCTCAAATATGTTTCGAATGTTGCCAAAGTTGTGGCTTCATTGCTAAGATTTTAGTTATCTTTTTCAGATTAAACCAATTAAACCTGGTGCACCAATCGTTCCAGCGGCAGAGGATGCCCTCCCACAGCAGACCACTCCAGAAAGTGAAATCGAGCTGTTCGTGCCCGATTCCTCGGAAACACCTGATTCAGACGCCAAAGTACCAAAAAGAAAATTGATGAAACCTATTGCCGGAATGCCAGGTGCATTAGACACCATGTTATTTTTTTCACATTTCAACTTTGTGCTTTCATGGAGCTCCAGTAATTAACTTGAATAAGCTGCAGTGAAAAAGTAGCCACATTTGAGACACTGGAAATTTTCAAAGAAATAAGAAGTTATAGGTGAGCGGTATTATTGTTTCCACAGTAAGAGTGGGCAGATGCGGCATAAAAGTGGTCAGATACGTGTTTCTGTATCGATGAGAGATTCTGCTGAATTAGACAATGATAATTTACTGAAGATTGGAAAAAAGAGAATGTTGGTAATAAAATAAGTTTGATATTGAGTGAGCGAACTAGATATATTTTACTGAGACAACAATCTTCCATTGCTAACTATTAATGAATCCATCAGAAAGCCTGTTGTCCAATTTCATCAAAAGGAACCCTCGAAAAGAGCAGCATCCCTTTACAACAAGTCTGAAGCAATTATTGGCACACGTATATCATCAAGGATGCATCGCTCTTTCTGCATTTCTGCACTCTGCACGCAAAATTAACATATGATGTTTCTGCACTAGCTGAACAGCAAGACGATTAAAGGTTACGAGCAAAATTTCCTCTAACATTTATCGAAGAAAATTTCAGGTGGAAATGGTGGAAGTCCTGAAGAGGAAGCATTATGCGAGATTTTGATACCACCAGCAAGTGCATTTTATGAAGCACTACTTAAGACAGCGAATCGAGTGAACACTTTCTTAGCGTCGATCACCGATGATGCAGACAAATGCAAAAAAATATTCAAGAAACTCGATGATCTTGGCAGCAATTGTGAGGCACTCAGCAATCGTGCAATCGGGGCGTCGGCTGCATGTTGAAGGATGCATCAAACTTATAGTAACACTCGGCCATTCGTACCGATTTATTGTGAAAGCGTTGAGCAGAATAAAATGAAAGACAACAGTTATCCATGCAATAAGAGGAATAGAAAATCAGAATAACAGGATGTCGTGCCATAGTCATATGACATGCAGTAAAAACAGATAATATGGGTTCAAAAAATGTGTTAAAAACGAACGTGAGGCAACCACATGTGAACTAATAGTTAGACTCTATGTAACGAGTAAATATATGGGACTCTAATCTTTGCATATTCTTATTGCATATCAAATGATAACGTGAAAACATCGTCATATTGATACGCACTAGAAGTTAAATAGGACAGTGAAATTGCACATTAATTCAAAATTCACGCGGTTGCCTCGTATCTCGGCGAATATATCGCGTTTTACTATATCAGATCATATACGAATAACAACCTGTCTTATAGTTTTATTTTGTTATGCTTGGATCACTGTCATATGTGGTCTAAGAGACTCATAATTCCTTACCTACTCGTGATCATTGCATGTAAGAAGAAGTGTACATTCTAAAATTACAATCGGATATCGTTTATTTTGCTACAGGTATGGCGGCAACCGCGATGCTGTGACCGGATTACCAAGATTTGAATCAAATCCCATTTCGGGGAATAAATGAAATTTTCATTGGTAAATGTTGGTAGAAGAGGGCTTCAATATCGGAACTAGTCAGTAAAATGCAGCTCATGGTCTACGCTTTATCTAGCTTAGCCAATTTGCAAATCCAGCAACGGAAAACTTTTCATTTTTTCCGCCCTAACTAATAGAATTTAAAGATTTTACACCAAGTTTACAGGATATAAATGGGAAATCGAAAACTTATACCATTTCCTCGAACACAACGATTTGAACTGAATAAGTCGGCTTTTTTCAACTTGCCGAGACACTCGACTTGTACTGTTCGGATGACTCGAATGGTCAAACTTCCGAACGCGCCCGAACATTCGAAAGCATCGGTTTGGTCTATGAGAGTTGCAGTCGAATTGCACGAATCATATTCACCTCATTCGTTGTAAGTTGTGCATACTTTGCACGTTTCCAGTGCAAGTTCTTCCCCATTGCAGGGCTGCAATACAGGATGTTCCCATATTGCGCTTTTGCAATGTGAGTTGCACCTAGGGTGCACACTCGCATGTGCAATTAAAATTAGTGTCGCCACGTTTACCGAGATACTGATTCTACTAGTACTCGTTTGAATGGTGTTTATGGTGCAATTACCAACAACAGCACCAATGATGTACTGCCTCATAGGCTTATTCCTCGATCGATTTCTGCACACTCATCGATTCACTTACTTTGTGTGGAACTGTTGACGCGTACTTGATGCCGAACGTGTTCCACCAACACGACATCCACCATTCGCAACGCTGGATGCTGTTCTACTCAGGTTGTCTGCCGAATGTCTGAAGTATTTGAGCAGTGCAGCCGCATATGATATGCCGGGAGATTAGCCAACAACATTACTGATTTCTGAAATTGCAATGAAATTGGTCAACGTCACACCTTATTTTTGCATGCTGCCGTTGCAGCTCATCCGACCAAAAGGTTGGTGATATATTTCCACGAATTTTTTGTTTTGCTATGTGTTTTTTTTGAAGCATCGATTTGCGGTATTGAAGGTGATATTGAGGTGAATCGTGATCACATTAAGCTTTTCTTTTAATTTACTTAAAAGATTATGACAGTTGTGGCATCAAATTTGCAGATTTTAGGACGGTTGTTGACACTGTGAGAATTGTTGCACAAACTTTCTTTTCCTTTAGTTTGTTATGATTTGATGGGTTTAATTTCTCACATCGATGCAACGATGTTTTATATTTTCATCTCTTCCATTTATTTATTTAGACAACATTTTTCGTTTCGTTGCAACAAAGATAACAAAAAATACAATCAAATAAAATCATCGACAACAATGTGCGCATGACTTTTTTTTTCTCAAACATATCAGCGAAGAATCATTTAAAGCTTTAAAAACTTTTTTTTTTGTATTTCTGAAATGTTGCTTCTCAAGGTATCCATTCACGAAACGAGTGCAAACGAATTAATTGATGCAATTGTTGATGTTCGTTTAGTAAACATTAATCGATTATAAAACAGAAATGTGTTGAGTCAGTTGAAATACGATGGGTATTTGTTTCCAACAAGAGCAAAGGATAGCTGAGCATTCAAACAGAACTATGCGGATGATAAAAAAATTGATTTTTCGAACAAAATTTGTAGAATAAAAAACGTAGGGCGCAGATAAGAACACAGGCTCAAAGCAAAACTTGATTTGTGCAGTAAGAAAGTCCTCGTAATATTATTTAAGAAATCTCCGTCATTGTGCCTGTTCTTTTCTAGAGATCGATGGGATCTTACACTGAAGAAATTTCGATCGAATTTTTATTAATATCAGCCCTGACCACTCTGATTCTGATGATGCCTTTAAAAGAAGCGATTTTTTCTCATGTGTTGTTTCATGGGTGAATTAGAAGCTTCTAGGATTTGAGTAATGAGAATCTGAAATAATCGTAAACAAAAAAAAACTAGTTCAGACTACTGTGTTATTGTTTGTTTTCATCGCCGAAGTCAGCTATCATATCGGTCAACGATCGATATCAACTGCTTAGGAATAAAGGACTCGCAGCATCGATCACTCATGCCATCCCTTCGCGTTCTTCTAGAAGTCAGGATTGGGCTTTTACCTATTGGCCAGACAATTCCACAAGAAAAATGCTTATAGAATGAACGAAACATTCACATATAGCAATCAAACGAAATATTACTTATAATATAAGAGATGTCAAAACCATTGCATATGAGTGTTTATTTGCAAAGGAAATTGCGATTCATTGCGCTGACAAGCGTTTCTACCATCAATGCGAAGGTTGTTTGCATTCGCGGAGGTACGGATGGTGACAGACGGCTCGTAAAGCCGATCAAATCATCTGTTTACTTGATATTCTTCACCACAGCTGGCTGACACGAAAATTTCACAGATATTCAGCGGTTTCATTTGATCTCACTTAAAAAGGCATCCTTTCTTCAAACATTTTTTTTTTCGCTGATCAAGCTATTTTGCACTTTTGCCCCACTCTTTTTTGGCAACGGCCAATCCTAATGTATGTCTTTGTCTTATTTAGTCTCCTTGTTATCTGCCGACTCTTCAAAAAGTACTGCCTCATTGTATGCTTTTTCAGTTAATTGTCGCATATATATATATATATATATATATATATATATATAAAGGAGGATTATTTCTTACAATCAATTTATTAAAATGAAATATTGGTGCGAGAACATGAGTTCTAACCTTATGAGGCAACAATTCATTTGCTGCACCGAAACTGCAATACAGTGCCACTCCAATCGTAATGAAATAAAGCAACATGGGCTCCAAATTTTGCAATAAGAGAATTGCTCGATTATTTTGGAGGAACTTTGAGGATTTACAGAACGTAAACAATTGCAATGCAGTTGCGGTCAAATGATAAAATTCCGTGGAAAAAAGCAAACTGCGACCATGTAAATCTACAATACTTTGCCTGATCTTGACATACTTGCACCCTGATACTTTTAATTCATAGAAGTGATGCGCTAACCATACCTATATGATGCACAATCATCATCTATAGCTTGTCGTATTGGAATTTTTATTGGATTCGTTATCATTTCTGGGTATCACTTGCTACTCGTCAGCAATTTCTTATTGTATGGGCGTTGTGTGTTTAGTCACAACTTGCAGCACTTTTCAAAATATACATCATAACTTTGCTCATGGAAGTTTTCATCTGTCTTTGCGGTAGTCTCAACTCGTGAACTGGAAGAGTTACTGCATGAAAAATCTGACTATTACAGTCTGCACTGTGGACTGATTTTGTGTGTGCAGTTTCATTAGTTCAGTTCTTTCTCAGTGAGTATGTGCATTTGAAAGTTCCTCAAGATTTGCAAATAAGTTTTTCTCTGCAGGCTACTCAATACGGCCCAGTAACAGTTTCTTTTTCATGTGAATTTTTACGGCGAGCCCAGTTCATTTAAAACTGCACTGTTAATGTTTTATGTTTTTATGTTTGTGCCTGTAAAGAGTTTTGGTCACCTTTCTGGGCTGTCCACCTTTAATTTGCAGCTAAGGGACCTGCAGACCGTTCTCTTTGGATGCTCGACCAGATGCTGCGTAATCTGGCAACAAGACAAGAGGTCAAGGTTCTTTAATTGAGCCCCACAAACCCAACGATAATAGCGACGGAGCGGATAATACGATAACTGGGGGATGGGTAGGGGTGGTCGTCGTTCCCACAGAGCCTTCACATGAATAATGCCACCAGAAGCACACTGATTCATGTCAGCAAATGCGTCCTCCTTTTATACGCACCGATGATTGCCTCAAGGTATTTGTAGAAAGTTTGCTATGTCCTACTGTCGTCGCTTCTCTGCTGCTCCCGAAAGCAGTTGATCTGCAATGTATTGATCACCCTTTCATGCAAACGAATCGATATCTTTGTGAAATTCTAAAGCACAAATTACTGCAAATTCAATGTTATGTATTCTTATGCTTGTTTATTTTTAGTGATTTGTGCTGCTGTTGCGATCATGCGTATATATACGTCGAAACATAGATTATCGGCAGTGAAATCTACATAGTATTGCAAAAAAGTTGACGTTTTGTTGCGTTTTGTTGACGCGATTGGTGCAATTTCTTTCACGATTCGTGTTCCGGTCAGTTTTTATGAGGAAGATGGAATAAATTTAGAAGTTTTCGAGTAGCAGAAAGATTGAAACTTGCGCGCAGAGTAATTAGCAGATTCAGGGCGGCGAATTTCCCTTTCGCTTTTGTTGGTATTTATGGCGCGCAGCAATTTAACGCTAGCCTCATATTTGCCTCATAGAGCGATGGCGTTACACATCACTGGTGAACGACGGTGTCCTCGTGTGCAGCGTCCAGTTGTTATTGTTGTTTTGTTATTGTTCTTGTGTTCTTCTTCTTACGAACCTAGACTCCGTTAGTTCTTTTGCAATAATTTCTTCCTTAATTGTTGCTCCTTTGTACATTACGACCGGTTGATGCAGTAGCTCACTCGGTTAGGGCGTCGGTTATTGAGGATGGTCACGGGGGTTCTAATCTTGGCGGATCGTAAGGGTGTATTTGATGAAAGATTGAGAGATGTTGGACCTCTTGAATTTCTCAGCGCTCCATCACTGATGAAAAGATTCCTGTCATTGAGACGATTGCTTCACTGTATTAGAAACGATAGACTCACATTATCACCAAAAAAGCTTTCTCTCTATTCTTGAAATAGATTGAAACCCTCTCATCCTTTACACTTCCCCACCCTCAGTCATCCTCAACACTCTCCCGTCGTAGCCACAGTGGCTACGCTACTGAATCGAATTCTGCAACCCAAGACGGTAATTTGCGCGCGATGGTCGAGGATTTTCTAGTTGCAGTGCAGTTATTTATTTCTCACGTGCAAACACCATTCAAAAACCCGTATAATTTTTTCCATAGCAACCTTCTCACCGAATAAGTAGACACTTGTTTTTATACGCTGATGTATGGAATTTTTTTCCTGTATAGATTTTTTCATATCATATACGACAAAATACTGAAATTCTTCATTTCGTTCATATGCTAGAGCAGATAAATAAATGTTCTGTCTTTACCTCATAGTTTTTTAGCAGTCCATAAATATGTACTTCAATGCTCTATTTCTACTTTCATACCCAAATGTATCATTTTTGGCAACCATATTGTAACACTTTGTTACAAAAAAAATTGAAGGGAAGTGAACTTTAACAATTGCTTACTCGATGTGTGCATTGCAGCACACCATTGTCCGCCCAATTCCTATAGTTCAAAATGTGAATGCTAACACACAAAGAAATACGAGAGAACTGCGAGAGTGTAGAATTGTTGACTTTATGACTCGCTTTCAGTTTTATGGAAGTCTTGAAATGGTTGTTGTGCTTACGGGGTTTTACTCTCATTCATCTCTTTCGTTAGGCACTTATACAACATTCTATTTGATGGTTTTCACCTCAGCGTCGTTATTTTAATGCTTAAAGAGTTCATTTTCCAACCAACCAAACATGTTTCACCTCTATATTTCAAATGAGTTTCAACGGCAACATAATTTTTCATTTTTCAGTTTGCTGTGCAAAAGCGCATCAGCGCGTTATGGCACTTTAAGTCTGTGTGGGTGTATACGTTATGTTTTTCCGTTTGTCCTATAATTGCAAAGGGAAAGCCATATAGAGGCTGGAGTTATTAATATTGGGGACACAACGTGGACAATAGAATGACTTTCCGTTAGCATTCTTCACGCTTATCCATTAAAATCAAAAGGAGCTTCCAACGTTTCAGGATGTCAGAAAATATCCTTAAATTTCATACCAGTCGGGATTTCGTTTTATATTGGAACAGTAGAATCATTGAAATGTGGATACTTTATTCTGTGCCGTTTACCTTTTATTGGCGATTTATGAGTATGGTAGCAAAATGCAAAAATGCATACTGAGCAGCTGCTTCCTCTGCAACTCCCCACCACTTGTTTATTTAAGCAACGTGTTGAAATTAGAGAAGCTTATTCAGATTGCTCAGTTGTGGCTAAAATTTGCAGTGCTCTAGCACGTATGATCGCTGCGCATTATGAGTGCACCAAAAAAAAAACCAAAAAAACGCGAAGATACGGCGGCACCTTTATGCGTTGGGGCAGAGCAGGTTTTAACTGTGGCAGACAAATGTGATGAAACTGTTTTGAATTTCACAAACTGCATTTCAATCACAAGAAAACTTCACTGAATATAAATTCCTTGAAACGAATAATTCACCTATTGGTTAAACAGAGAAGTGATAAAATCGAAATCCGTGGGGGAGACAGAGAAGGAATCTTGTATGATGCAGACTGAATTAAGCTACTATGAGATGATTTTCATACGTTCCTGTGGATTTCTTCTGTGAATCTGCATTATAGTGCCGTGATAAGTGTACATTTTTATGTCGTGTGTCATTTATTTGTCGGAGCGCAGCAGAGCTACAGTTGCGAGGTTCGGTAAGGTAGGACGCATATCATAGGCAACAAAATTTTTATATTATTTCCCGCATGTTCGGGAAAAATTTAGGTAACCAACGCTGAGAAAACTTTGCAAATTCTTTACACCTATCAGATTTGTTTTTCCATCAATTCTGTCAAAGAAAAACTAACTTTCTCACCGAATGTTTTGTATAGATGGTCGGATCAGTTAAGATATGAGAGTCTTGTTTCTGGAGATTCTATTTTTTATTTGCAATTTGTAAAATTAGTTAGCCACGTTTGGGGATATCTGAAAAATGCACATTTTCCTAATTTATTTTTCATTCGCAAAATAATCTCTGATGTTTGTACGTATTTGATATTATATTGCATCTGAAATTTGTCATCAGTTTCAAAGAATTTTACTATAAAAGAGTTTTTGTAATGAAAAGAGGAGGGAGTGTGGAGATCCTACAAATGTATACATGATGAATCAGCATCAGCTATTGAAACGTTAGACGTCTATCCAATAACTAGTTTTTTTTAAATGTGAGTTGGTTGCTTATCAGATGAAGGAAGATATTTACCTCGCAACGTGCCAGTAAACAGGAATTCCCATTTAGGGACACTTTCGGTTTTCACAACAGCACATTGCATCTTTTTAAATGGGGTGACAATTCTCAACGAATAAGAAATTTGCTTCCCACGGTACGTCAAATTTGGTTCCTTTGCGAAGCCAAAAAAAAAAACTGTTCGATTGTCCTTGAAATGCAGTTGCCTTTTCTGTGCATTTTCCTCGAAAAAATTTGCAAAAACTCATAAGTTTATAGACATATTCAAATGTGCCAACATTTGCATTTGTTGTATGTATTAGATGGAATTAAATATTTATCCACTATTAAAACCTTAAATTTCCTTTCAGGAACTAATCGAATTCAATTCGGGAGTAATGGAAATTTAAATATCTGAAATATTTTCTGAGGGCCGAAACTGATTTCATTTTAAATTTGATTAGTTTGTTGAATTCATTGCTATTCAGCAAAAACAACAGTTGATAAATCGTGATATCTATAAAAAAGAAATCTTTCAAAGGTTTGCCCGTTTATTTGAGTGCTATTGAAAGCATAAAACATCACACCATATCCTCGAATGTTGGTGAATTTCAAATTGCTTCAATCGTTGAAATTTGGCCGATAATTCTATTATTCTACTGTAAAACTTTAATAGGTAGATGCAGCATTTTTTCTTGCAATTCAGTGTTAAGGCAATTCAGCTAGTGCCATAATCGATTCTTCATTTATACCTTTCAAAGTAGAGTACTTCTAACTTAATTTGGTCATTTATAAATTATTTATTCTGGATTTTACTGCAAAATTGTTATTAGTAACGTTTATTTGAGTGCTATGTCACAAAAGTTCAGAATAGAGTGTGCTAGCAAACACAAAGGAATGCTTGCTGAAGAGAAACAAGTGAAAATATTATCACTGAAAGAACATCATCGCATTTCAACATTGTACTCTACAATTTCTGAAGCATTCTACAAAGCATTTAAGTATATTTCCGGTCATCGCTCGTTTTTATTATTCACCAAACATTGTATGAAATTCTTTAAGTGTGTAATTTTATTTCGGCGAGGATTAAACAACATCATAGTTGAGGCTTGCTGAAGTGAATGAGCTTCCGAATCGAACGTTTTACAATCGCATAGCCACCACTTCAAATCGTTCACTTTTGAAAACGTTCTCTTCGTCTCAACCAGTGGCCGATTTATGCCGAAGGATTGTAATTTTTCGTATATTGCTGCCTTTATGATTCATTTTCATCTACTCTCAAATTTATATAGTCACTGAAAACGATCGCCTCGATAGTTGGAGTCATTCTACGTGATTACGAAACTTCTATTCAGAATTCATTCCTGACAACCGAAACTTCCAACTTTCCGAGTGAATTCGGATGTTCATATATGTTCTACATAACGCTGTCAGTTCGCGGCAGAAAAAAAACTTCCTGTATAGTGTTAGCAATAAAATTCCCTCTACCTTCACTCGAAGATAAAAGATGGGGCTAATAAATACAAGTTACCTCCATTTTTCACAAATCTTCCCTAATTATTTAACCCTTTAAAAATAGACTTTATTCTAATCAAGATGTTACTTTTCATTCAATTTATGGCGGAGTATTGCAGAAAAGTATCCAAAGTTTTTCGAAAGCTAGCTGACCGCAGACCAGGAGCTCCGATCACGGGCAGGTTCTGTAATTTTCATCGGCAGCGTTCGATAAATTTGCTGTAAAAAATCTTTTCTCAAGACTTTTACAAACAATGACAATACACAAAAAATAGCTGACGTTCGCCGTGTAAGTTGGCTGGAGTGGTGGGGTCAAGTTGTCCCGTTCAAAAAAGAAAGCATAGAGAGGTTCATAGAGTTCCTTCCGTTTATGACAGTTTTTAACAGTTCCTTGATGACATTTTCAACAATCTTCTATTGCCACTTTTGGGTTATTGAAGTTATGCCGTAATTTTGAAAGTGATAAATAAGTTATTCAGCGAGAATAGAATTAACCACGTCATAGTAAAGGAGGATTATGGCATGGGAGTGAAAACATCATTAAATTAAGCCAAATCATTAGAACAATTCTTAATTTCAAAGGGTTTTATGAGCACTTTTCGCCACCTAACTTATGGGCCTTTGCAAATATCATCATGATAGTTTCAGCGAATAACCCGCTCCTAGTGAAAACATCATTAAATTAAGCCAAATCATTAGAACAATTCTTAATTTCAAAGGGTTTTATGAGCACTTTTCGCCACCTAACTTATGGGCCTTTGCAAATATCATCATGATAGTTTCAGCGAATAACCCGCTCCATTGACGCAAAGGGTGCACATGAAAATGTTCATAAAGTCCTCATATGCGCTTCAGACAGAATTGCACAAAAGAGTGCTTTCATGGTGATGTCGTGTCTGCTCATATAGCTGTCTGTTCGGTAGCTTCAACTTTTGATTTGATACGAAGAAATTCGCTAATCTAATTTTGTTGTTCAGTCAAGCAAACGCTAAAAACATTGGCTATTGAGAGCATTGCATTATATCGTAGTGAACATATTAGCAGCGCTGTTTCGCTGCTTTTTGCATTGTTACATGGAAAGTAAGTCTGATGATTCGGACTGCAAAAAGCGCAGATTGTGCCGTTCTTCTAATGTGGTTTTTCTTTTTTTTTCTGAAAGATGAGCTTGTAGAGTATTCGCTGATGCTTTTTCATTTTCAAATCTTAAAGCAATCAACGGGAAGAAAAGTTATTCTAAGCTATTGAGCAATGTTGCGATACGTTCAGCATTTAATACTTGTTTGTGCTCTTTCTGCAAGAGGCATCAACAAGACAGATGATGACTGTTCCATATTAGCATCATTAGTCACACTTTTCATTTCTTTCATTGCACCATATTGTTGAAGCAGCCATTGCTAACAACTCCTCTTTCTTAGCGGTTGAAAAAATTTCTGCAAATTTATGAAAAACGTCTTGAATTCCTTTTAGCTAGTGTAAAACGCTCAACGAGCGGTTTGGTTAGGTGTCTAATCTTTGACCGATAAATTTTTTAAATCGATCATGGATGAGCTATAAGGTAATAAGAAGCGGCCATACCCTATAGCTGTGGGGGCGTTTCTGCTCTGTTTCCCTAACCCTTGTGCTGTCCTGATTATGACATTTAAGCAGCGATTTTGGCAGAGGAATAATTTACATGCTGTGGCCTAGCGTATGTACAGATAGAGCGAAGGTATACGTGTAAATCTTCAAAATATTCTTGTGTTGAAGTTAGAAAGTTTTTTACTCGATGCAGTGGACCTCTTCATTGCAATTGGGGGGAACCGTCCGAGAGAAATATGTGTGCTGAATGAAATGAGGCATCTTAGAAAATTACTCGGCTGGTCGTTTGAGTATTCTATCTTCAAATAAACTATTCATTCCAATATACTTCAGAAGGCGTATGACATTAAGAATGCATTTCAGATTTTCATATAAACCTGATTGTTTAATTACCGATGTTTGAAGATTTATTTGAATGATCGTGAAATGAGGATAGTGCAAATCTTTTGAAGTTTATCTTGATGAATTTAATTGCAAAATTTTAAACATTTATGTGTTATTCGTATAGAATTCGCTTAATGAAGTACAACAATCTCGTTGCTGAACGAAAGCATTACAGAATTAAATTGGTACGAATAAACGATAAAGGTGGCGCACCACAATTGCAGAAGTGGAATAAAAGATCTCTGCAAAGAATACTGAATTGGAATGGATTTTATTGTAGTCAGTGAGTATTAACTGCATTAGTTATGGCGTCACGTATCAATCGCTATTCACGAAGTAAAAGTAAGTTTACGTTGATCATATATACATTTCCTCCTCGTTTCTTCATTTTGCTAGAAATTTTAGCCAAACTTTAGATCCTGAATAATATTCGAACGTGATTCCTCGATTTTTTTGAATCAATCGATATGAATTCATTAGAAGCTAATAATTTGAACGTGAACATAAAGTTCACCGCATTTACATTCGAGCGATCAGCAAAATTTCTATTGCATCCACCAAATAAAAAATAGAAATTTTTCGCTTTTCTTTTGGGCTTGATGCTAACAGATTTCGTAGGGAGATTTCTTTCGATCTCATGTATATTTCTGAGAGATTAATTTCTTAGCTCCTCGTTCGAGATTGAATTGATACTGCAGACACTTTATATATCTAGAATTCGATCATATATCATCAATGATACAGTTACTATTATAAGTCATAAATAGATCGCCAGATGAACTTATACAATTTCTTCAGCGATTACAGCAAAGGCAATATCACTAGAAGAGTGATCGTTCAAGTGATAGGTAAATAGGAACCAATTCACATTTTATATAAATCTCATAGCTATCACCTATACGGTTTTCCTAATTGAACTCTATACGACTTTGCTGTTTCCGCATTATTTATAACTCGTCGACTATCATAATTAGGGCTAAGAGGCGTTTAAAAGGTTTTTGAAGGTTTTCAACATTTCTCATAGATCGTATGTTTCGCTGTACATTCGGATAGCAGTAGTGAATTCACTCTGATAGCGTTTGAATAGAATCTCGAATAATCTTCTTAAGCGAATATCCTATTATAAATTTACATTTCTGTCAATTCTTCATACGTGTTGCACACAACGCGTAAAAAGGTACCGATTTTTGTGTGATTTGCACGACTCATCGACCGATTGCGTTCTCATCATTTCAGTTCGCAACTAGATGAACACCTGCACTCACGTGAAGTCCCACTTCGAGTTCTTGCCTTCTTTAACAAATCTTACCTTTCTTCCGACACTGTTGAGTTGAAATTCAACAATAAGTAGATGATTTCTAATATGCATTAGGCGGAGGAATGTACTTCTTTGAAAAAAGATATCGCCGAAGAGGCATTTTAGACTTTATGCGTTAAATGCGTTATTCAGTATTTTTTCTTGTTTGCATAGATTTCTTTCTACTGGTCATAAACCAAACAGTTCAAATTATCTCATCTTTTCAAAACGCAACGTAAATTAATATGTAGTTGATTCTATATATGACGCTTAGTATCTGGTTACGAGAATCGTCTACGATAGGGTGCATTATTGACAAGCCAAGGCCCGATGGTCTCTGTGCACGCAGACTGAACAAACGCTAGCAGCGTCGTATCTGAAATGAGAGGAGGTTGGCATTACCTGTAGATTATATCACCTTTCACGGTTGCATTTTGACGGTCTGTTTGCATAGGTGCGTTGATTTTTTGGTTATCTCACAATCCGAATTTTCCACACACTGATCTGGCTTTCTTCTTCTGTGACCCGTTTGCAAAACATTGAAAGTAAGAAAATTCCTGAGCCTTACTGAAACTTTTTTTGTGATGTAAACAATTACTTATATTTTTGCAGTAAAAGGAACCTCATTTCATCAATAAAGATTTGTGCAGTGTCGAATGCAACATGAAAAATGCCTAAAATAGGCTGTCATCAGACGTTATGCTGTTTTCATCTATGATATCTTTATTTTAAGCGATTTGCTTTGCAAATTTCTCTCAACGACTCACATTTGCATGCGATTTCTTGAATATCGTTCATTACTAGATGTGTTTATAACAATTATTTTTGTGCTTTGTATACAAAAGACAATAATATCATCGATAGGACAGGTAGTATCATAACGCAGACAAATATGCTCAAAATCAAAGCCACTTCAAGTTTATTGATGAGAAAGGCGTGAAAGAGGGAACTTCCAGGTTGTTGACCATTGGTGGTGGGATACGAAAAGTACACATATTTTTATTGGCATTAATACACGCGATCACAACTGGATCGCTTTCAGGTTGTGTCAGCAGTGATAGTGTGTGGCAAATTTGTCTGCTTTCTTTGCTATATTTATTGAATTAACGAAAGAAGGTTTTTCAGTTTGTCCACCCCTTCTCCCTCCCTTCCGTCATCCCTCTTTCCTTCATTACCACCTTTATTGGTTATTTCGCGATGATTTCCTTCATTCAAGAAAACTCTCGTAGCCTATTTCATCATTTCAGCCTAATCAAAGAGTCTGACCCGCAGAATTAAGTTTGATTTTCTGAGGAATTCCACTTATTTACTCTAACTATTAGTCATTTGATGTTAGTCACAAATTGTTGATCAAAACTCGTCCATCTCAGTGGGTTAAGTTGATCGCCGTGTTTACCCATCAATGAGTAAAAAACTCATAGCACATTCCATGAAGCGTATTTGTGCGAATGGATAGCAACCTCTGTGACATTACGCTTCCCAGTGCAATTAAGGTCTTATCTCGATGGTCGTACGCATATGCGTGTTGATGGAATGTGTTTCTTTCTTCCAATGCCAACCGCTGACCATAATTCAACCAGCCGACTGTCTCACTATTCATTTAACCATAGTGCATATATAAGGTATCTCATAATGCCGATAGAAGTTGGGTCTTGTGACTAACTGAACAGAATGTCGATAATATTTTCTACTAAAACTCCCGCAATAATCTAATTTTGTGTAACTGATCGTCAGCGATTATGCCATCGTTCATGTCCACTACGGCGATGTTTGATAATATTCATTATCGATGGCTGAGGTGATGTAACAAACCAAAGTATTAAGCGGTGGGCTAATACGAATGAATCTGATGTAACAGAACTCGATATGTGTCGTAAGTAACTGGGATGCAAGGCTGCTACGTAATGGTGAAGGATAAAATGCTTCCTCATTGATAAGTTTGCTATGCCATCTACCTATCCCAACGAATCTTGAAGCGAATATGAAAATTTTACCGCTGAAATTATCTTATAAGATTCCTGTTTGTTAAACTGGCGTGCCTCGTTCCAGTGAAAAGTGAGAAGTGCTCACATGGGCTTATGCGCTGACAAATCACCTAATGGTTGGGAGGTTGGGTCGCATATTTAGCGGATTATTTAGTGACAGATCTTACATCGATTTAATCCATGATTGTTTATTGCTGCTCTCGCAACAACATGTTTTACATTTTCTACCAACATACGCATATGCATAATGTTATGATACAGTTTTTGTGCACCACTCTCCCAGACGATGCGCTTCGCATTTTCGTGCACGAAGTAACCGACTTCTGTTTAAACTTCTTTTTGATTTGAGGAGTGATTATACTCCAAATGCCGAGACGTGCATTGCAAAAAGTATAGTAAAAACTGGAAACATAGCTTGTGAACTTCAATTCAAATTTCTTCTCCCTTGCAAATAACCATTCTGGTTGGCTCCTTTAATATTACGAGCATTCAGCTGATCCCTTCTGAGGGGTGGAAAATTATGAAGCTGTCAAAATATTTGCTTTATTTGATATCACTCAGCGAATCTGAATTGCTCGCCTTCATTCCGTAAGGCGCGGCCTTCGTGGGATATAGCGCGACACCATAACGAAAACCGTGAAATTCACACATTATGTATCAATATTTACGGCAGCCATGACGAAGCTCGTCCACAGAGATCTATAACCAGCCGCAGGGGTGCAATTGAAGATATAGAAGTTGTGCAGTATAGACATGCGTTGAACAATTGGAATCCTGTACTTTCAGATTGGTGGAGGCCATCGATTCAGTGCATCGAATTTTAGTGATTTTAAAAGTGTCCCTCTATTTTGGCATGGCGATCTTTATTTTGTTGCGTTGAAATTTGTGTCTGAAGTGTTGATGTTCGTGCTTATCATGTTCACACATATCATGATGCTAGAATGATGTGCACATATCGTGAAGCACGATTATTGTTTTAGGACAGGCAAAGTTTTGTCGTTCGAGCAAGTTTAAATATTGCAACTTTAATGTTGCGAATATTCACATTTCGACCGGGTATTATTGTTTCTCTTCAAATGTCCAATCAGCTACAAAAATTTTCAATTCAAATGGTTCATTCAATCAAAAGATGTCGCTGCAGATGAAGAAAACTGGGAGTGGGGGGAGTGGAAGCTATATAACATGTATGTAGCGATAAATTTTCTTCCAATGCAGATCCTTATTTGTGCACTATATCCTCGTCCACCCATTCCTCCTCCCTTCACCCCCCCCCCCCCCCCCCCCCCCCCCCCTCCTTCCCCCACCTTAGTTGCGACTGGTAACCAGAGGTATTCATATACCTCAACATACTTTTGTGAGCAAAGTTGGACAATTATATGGAACTATTTGCGATGTCTCTAAGGTATGAAGTTATTTCGCCAAGTATTTCTTGTCAATTCATCGCCAAACCTCGGTTATCCCAATCGTAAACAATCGACTCATCGTGATTTCGCCGATATGCTCTTATTCCTTGTTGAATTTTTCGCAAAACTTGCCGAAAGGATTGCAGTTGAAAAATTTTTCAAAACTTGTGACACCATCTGTGAAAGTTTGTAAAGAATACTGGAGACATTTCTATTCTCGCATATGGTATTGTGAACTTCACTATGGACCTCAATTTCAGAAAACTTCTTCTTTAATTTTACTGCACTATTTCTGTTGTCCACATGTTCTGAGGTGTATTTATGAAATTAGGTAACCTGAAGTATTATTGTAAGATCACTTGCAACCTTTGCGACCAGAAAATGCACGAAAGCATTTACAGTGACAGTGCGGCCCATTCATTTGTAGGTTTTTCCGAACTTCTTAAAGTCGATTCCGAGATTTTCACCAGGAAAGATCCTTATTTTCCCAATAATGAATAAAAAAGCTTCCAGAGTATCCGCTAGCTTGTTTTGTAATTTCAATTTCAAATCGCTTAAAATGTTTTGTTTTTTTCAGCGTTGTGCAAGGTGTAAAAGAGTGCGACAAACGAGTTATTGTTTTCCTTATATTCCTAATTTGTCTCCCCCTCCCCCCTCCCCCCTTCCACCTTGCCCCCTTCCTTTCATATATGTCCGGAAGTCCGAAAGATCGTGAAAGGGTGAGACCCTAGACGTTCTGCTCTTAAACAGTCATAACATATTGCGACGACGAAACGAAGACAATGTGGAAGGTGTCAGTGGCATTAGTTGTTAGTCATAAAAAATACTCTCAAAGGTACACTGTTTTGCGAGTAGTATTTCTTATAAATGTACGAGCGTTATGTGACCAAAACGATTTGCAGATAGATGAGTCAGTCAGTAGAAGTTATAATGTTTGTAATTTTCAGTAATGTCTGGAGAATGTTTGGAATTACTAATGTAAAACCCCAAGCATGCCGATTGCTGCGTTTATTTAAATCTTTTGTGTATGACGAAAAGCACCAGGAAAATGCTTTCTTTAAAGTTTTGCCATGATCGGGTGTTGTCATTGCTGCACTACTAGTTGGCTTTGAAAAAAGCAGTACTGATTCAAGTGACTATTCAACACTTCAATTAAAATAAAATTCAATTTTAGGCAAACGAGACTTGTCGGCCAACTGTGTGTTACTCGAATGCCCTGAGAATTGAACGAAATCAAGAGTTTTTTTTTTCAATAGAGAGAGAGGTTTTATTCATTTGCTGAGAAGGTGTTGATAAGGAATAAAGGGTTTTATTCATTTTTATAAGTTGCATACATTTTATAGCTGACTAGACTTCATGTAGTACCAATCGAAATGCATTTTATACCGAGAATTTTAAGATCACAAATGAAAGCAAACATTCCTCAAAAAAGCAAATGGATCACTTATATTATGAATGAACTCCGCTATATTTCATTACTGTGGCTACCAACTATGATTCCATCTGATTTGATGAACTGAACTGCAGAAGCGCTGATCACAGTAGCTCGTCTGCACGCTTCTTTATACTTTCTTGATTTTACAATTGCTAAGGTCATCCACTACAAGTGAAGAAAAAATGTCCGCTGGAGTTTTCTGTCAATATTTATATTGTTTAATTAATATTTTTTTCTTTTCTATCATCTCTTCTAAGTTCTTCTCTCTCTCTCTCTCCCTCTCGTGTCTCCACTTCTGTGGTGTTACCGAAATGTTTGGAGACTGAACATGGAAGAATTCAGATTGAGTTGGCATGCCATATCAATATTTGTTCAATTCCTATATATTAAGTTGAGACATACAAAAAAAAATTCATGGATGTAATTTATTCGGCATGAAATATTAACACACTTATGCTAATTTCATTAACTCCTCTATTTCATCTAATTTAATACAAATCTTCTGAAAAAAAGGTTACTGTGCCTTTAATCTCAATCTGATATTTTCGCCAATGATTTCAAGCTCATCTTCAAAGCTCTCGGTGGCATAAGTCTAACTGGAGGATTAGTACAACTTTACGAGCCTGATAACCATATGGGAATATTTTGGTGAATTACTTCTAATAGAAGGTTAATAAACGTCTAAGAATAACTGGAAGAATAGGAAGAGAGTTCAAATCAAAGAAACATTAACCTGAACTGTAGTTTGCAAAATGCCTTTTTTTAGCTTTACATAAAATATTTCAACATTCTCACTAAATCAATTGTGTCCATTTCTTACATTTTTTAGAGCTCTTCTTTGTGTAACCTACTGGTAACTTTGAAAACGCTGTGTTTGTATATTGTATGATTTGATGTGCGTGAATACACACGGAAAAATCTCTTATGCCAAAGAGTCGAGAATTGAAAATCCAGAGCTAACCAATAATTTCAACGTCAAATTTGGAAAGAAACCAAATGCCAAAACAGCACTGCGATCACAAAAAATTTTTTAGGCATCCGCTCAATATTACTGGCCCTCAAAAAAAATCTCATTCAGTATCCCCAAAAACCGTTCGGGGTTCTCTGAAGTTCGGTGCTTTCAATGCTAACACAACATCCGGCCGATCTATAAGCCTACTCGTCGTCAATGTATGCAAATTTTTCGTGACTGAATGATGCTTGAAAAGCTTCGCACTGTCTCGATGAAATGAAAAGCAATCAGCTAGTGAGTGTCACATTCATCTTGATAGCAAAAAGAGGGCGTCTAAAAAGTTAAATTGCAAAAGCTTTAATGTGATTTAACTCGCTTGACCAAAATAGTTTAATTGTTGCAATGATCTTCAAATACTTGTCTTTTTGAAAAAGAAGTAATCAAAATTGATGCAATCAGTTTTTGATGCGGGGAACTAGAAATATCCATGTGTCGCCGCTCAGTCAAGGATTAACAGATCTTTGAGATGCTACAAAAGTGTTGAAGAGGAGCGGGGTCTCCAGTTTGAGGTTTCAACCTCCTAAAAATTTTAAAAAATTCAGATCAACGTATTGAAGATGTGTGATAACAAAAGTTCGATTTTATTTCCCATTTGGAATATTCTTGAGTTTTTGCTGAAAAACTAGGAGACTCTTTCGGTTGAAATTGGGGCTCTCTAGGCCACAGATTCCTCCAAATTTCATGAATTGTTTCACTACAAACACCAGGTTTTGAAATTTTTCCTGAAAGCATTTTAAGTTGGCAGTTAATTCAAGCTTGATTGCCTTTGGCAGCTTAAATGTTTTCTAGTTTTTCAATCAAAGAGGACAACATGAATATTGTCGCAGTTGACTACTGACCAAATTTTGCCGGCTTGGGTGATATTCTTTTCCAATGAAATTCACATTTATTCGAAAAATCCGAATTAAAGTTTGGTTAGATTCTCAGCTTCTACTTCAATCGAAGAATTCCAAGTTTATCAGCCAAAAACATGAGGCAGAAGCTTTTGATTTGCAAAGATCGAAGTGGAGAGCAAATTTCCGGAGAAAGCACCAAATCAAAAAAAGTTGGTTTTCCTCAGGACCTTCACTTTTTCTTCTTATTTTAGGTTTTCTGAAGCAAAAGGACTCTGAACTCATAAATCTCGGCTTTTCGCCTCAATCTCTCCATGATTACATGGACATCAGAGGCGCTTGCAACGGACCGGTAATAATACTACAAATCTTTGTAATATTTTTGAATAGAATTCTTTCTTTAAACCTCGAATATGAAAGCTTCAATGGACATTTCAAAGGTAACTCTTCAATGCGGAATTTACCGGAGTAATGCTGTGCATTTTGAAACGTTAGTGACCCTTTAGAAACTTAACTATTAAAGATGCGTTCGATGTTTCAGCACCCAGTTTTGCTTCACCGGTACCAATTTGACATAGCTCATTTATTCTGACACCTGAAAATGCTGCTTCCTTTTTCCTTCTATTGCTGCTTATACTCGTTCTATTGCATCCCACCTTAACCTTTCGTCTCTACCACCGAGGTGGTGCAAACTCTCAATATGCAGAGATCACCGCCCCCCAAAGAGATGTGACATTCCGGTTGAGAGCAAAATAAATAAACTTTGCAATTTTTTCTATGACTGATTGAGCCACACATGAGTCTTGCACAACTGATCAGTCGCGCATGAATTTGAGTTTTTTATATTTTATATGGAAGCACCTCTTCGTTAGTGCTATTCATAAAACGATACACAACTGCGTATATATAGACAGACACTCTTCTCAAGTGATTCTCTTCTTTGTGAGTTAAGAGCACTCAAATGTGACGCAAAACGTGCAAAGCGCTTTTGATCATTTATCACGGCCTCATCCATAGCGTACTTTGTTTCAATGAATTGAAATGTATGACGCGTTTAACAATAACAACCTCATTGGCGCATTTTCCCATCTGATGTTCAGAACTTTCAGTTTCATCGTGCAAAAACGTTTACCTTTTTCTCATGATTAGTCTATGATCCAACATGTCTCCTCGCTCGTGAATATTGGGGTGCTAGTGTGCATATTTCGTATGCTCTCGCATATATTCTTCTTCTCCCCAGCCTCCCTCTCCAACCTCGAATTTTCTCTCCTCGAATTCAACCTCACCCTGGAAATGAAAGTTCGCAGAATTCTCTTTTCAGATTCAGTTCATCTAGGCGAATACATTTCCGTCCAAATTCTACAAATAAATTCTGCAGCTTTCGATTAATTTTTCTCCAGTATCGTGCAATATATGTTTGTGACCTTTATGGATCGAATCCGAAGTATTGTAGTTATGTGTGAGTGATTGTGGTCTTTGCAGGAAACTTGAAGCAAACACAAACATTAACAGGAGCGCAGTGGCAATTCGTTAGGTGTGTTTTACATGCGAAAAAACTTAGTGAAAAATTAAAGCCGCACAGTGTTGGAGAGAACGTGATATGTCATTTTTCATTTTGTGCTTTGTTTTATCACTGCGATAAGTTTTCTGTTTTGAGCGTTTTCTAATTACTCATAGAGTTCCTCAACTTCCGTTTTATGGGAGAGGGAAGCAGCGGGTGATGACTGCTGTCAATATTACTAACTTTTGAAGCATGCCAATCATACTGACATAATATTTGGGTATTCTATATGTCTACAATAGCGCATAAAAGTAGACCCGAAACAATGAACTCGGCGCCTTCTTGATGTCCAGCTTATGATGATGTCATTATTTTGACTTTTTTGACCCGAATTTCATTACGCAAGACTAACTGATATGTGACCTGCTAAGCGGGATCACTATGATCCATTTCATGTCAACAACGCTTCCCTTCGCTCAGACGAGGGATTCCTTTATACCAGCGCCTAACTAATACCTGCATACTTTTTCATCCAGTTGATTTCGAACTCCAACCCAAAGACCTCCAGCCGGTCGCTAACACTTCCCTTCTTGTTGCATTGAAGGCATTGGCTTATTTTCGATGAGGCGATGACTTGCAAAGGAATCGCCTAATCACCGATTTTGGTGAGGCTTCACTACTCATGAACTTTAAAAAAAAGAAAGAGTCAGAAAAGAAAGCAACTTTCATGGATGTTTCAACAATGTGGATATAACAATAATCCTTTCACTGATTAAGAAATATTTGAAGTTTCTGCAAATGATGATTCAGTGACTTGCATCCATTTGGCTTTTAGCACATTTCAAGAGCAAACAAGGCTGAAGAGTGGAATGATTATTTACAAAATAATAAGGCTAACAGTTATTCAGGTTTGTAAGCACGATATTCATACGAAAATTTCTCTTACTAGTGAATGCCTAAGTTGACGTACGAAAATATTTGCTTCAATCATGAAGATCCATTGCAAACGGCAAAGAAATGTGTCATCTGCAAATGGAGAGAAATCGTATAAAAAACGAAGAAGAAAAGTGCATTATGTAAATTTGCAATCTTCTTCCTTATAATAGAGTATGCGAATTCCCAGTTAACTTCTATTACGAAGGTATCTTGAAGTTACGTTCGAATCGCCTTTTTTTTTCAGCATTGCTATTGCATGAATGAATATCGCTTATGGCGGATGAGTTACGATTTCAAATAGGAACGGTAGAAAATGTTGGTTTTTTCTAATGAATCGAAATTTTTTCAATGTTCAATGTTCTGTTCTGTTTTTAAAATGTTTTCAACATTCTGTTCTATATATATATATATTATATATAGTATCTCTTCGTTATTTTTTAAAGCTATGATTTGTTTATCTTTCCTTCGGCCTTCGATTGGTTTTCTCGATCCACTTTCGAGTACTACATACATTGCATCACTTCGATTTACTGCTTCTGATTTGAGATTGTATGAAGAATTCTCAAATTTGTATTATAATTGTTGAATCTAATTGGGTACAATTCGGCTTAAATTGTTTGTTAGCTTATAAGATGATGAATTGATGTTATATACTGAAAACCATTGACTAGTTGAAATACGTTACATTCTCAAATTTGATTTGGTTCTTTGCTTCAAATATTTCACATATTTTTTCGAGTTTTTCATCCTTGCTCTTTCTTCATTTCACAGCGTCACTTAATCCTAAACTATCGCCGTCCTCTTTGCATATAATACCCAATGACTAATTTTAGTCATTGGGATATTCATCATTTTATTCTTCATCATTTTATTCATTTTAACAAGCCATCTTCATCATTTTATTCTAGAACTCTTTGCTTGAGCTTTTATTAGCTAGGGCGTTTTATTGCTTAAGCCTCTAATCTAGTTAGTGCGCTAGTTTTGTGGGTTTCAAAATTGTAAATCGTTTAAAAGAAATATGACGGCAGAGACGTTTTTGAATGCATCGACTTTCATGTGCACACAACGATACGTTTCGGTTGATTTTCGATTGTTTCTGTGCGCACAATCAAATACAGACGGATAATGCAAATATTTGTCTGTGTTGGTTGACGCCAATTTTGCTTTCCTTCGAATGCGATCGCATTAATCGATTGCGATCAATGCATGCACAACTATTCATTCCCACAATTAGCGATACAGGGCTCTTCACTCTAACAGATCCCTGATCGGTTTGCACATTGGGTCCTTTTAATATCTACCTCACTTTCATCTAATGATTACCGTAATCCAAATCGGTAAGACATTTCTAAGATATCATTTCTTTGGCTTGAATTTCAAATTTTGCCCACTAATTTTTAAGACAGATCGCAGAGTTGATAGTTAAATTGAGACATATAAGCATTACTGTATAATTCGTCAACTGCTATAGCTATGGTTCTTTGTCCTAGATTTTTTTTAGCACTGAGATTCCTATTTAAGCGAAACATGTTCACTTCATATCTTATAAATAAATACCAGCAAGTTATTTTTAGCGTCTCAGAAGAACTTCTTATCAACGATTTTCTTTGCACGGGGATAGATGTTGCATACATTCAAGCATTTCTGAACTAGCTGAAGTTTATTTTATGAAAGAGCTATTGTTTGTTCATTCATGCTGCAAGACTTGTATTAATTTGTAGAAACTTCAACGCCGCAAATTGAGTGTAATATTAGAAGGACCTGAACCGAAGAATTTCTGCCGCTGTGATATGGTGTAGGTGAGCTACAGTCGACTAATATTGGAGGATGTTTCATTTATGAATGGTTTAAAGGGTGTACCTGATGATAAACTGAAGGTAAATCAGCAAAGAGCATATTGAAGCAGAAGGAAAACAAGGAAAGCTGATTCAGAGCTGTTTAACTTTCAAGAGGTTTTTTTATCTGTGTACTCGAATCGCATTGAAGGTGGTGATCCGCAAGTCGAAGGTAAGACCGTCGAAATAGAGGTATAAAAACGTCAGAATGTGTTTTTAGGAGAGCGTTCAAAAATGTCGCATGGTTCACGATCGTTAACTAGTCTCACTGCAGCCAACGACGGCTACGAACGACGTTCAAGGTCACGCTCTCATAGTCGCAACCGAATGGTCATCGAGCGAACTGAGGTTTGTCATCGAAATTGATAGGAAAATTGAGCAACGCTTCAAGGATTTTTTGAAATTATCTTTTTTTCTGCTTTGAGACATTTATTAGGCAATTCATGTGGGAAAAAATTTTTTAGTAGCCTTTATCATATGAAATTCATTTTTAGGAATTGTTTTCATGTAAAGTCTATAATATGTAACTCTCTTATTGAGCAGAAATTGTCATTGCGAATTTCGTTACTTATTCATTGTTATACTTCAAGATTCTTGCTAAAAAAGGTTTTTTCGTAAGCATTAAGTGAAATATTGGCTGATCAATCATTTGTTTTTTATGATAATTATTGCATCTCTGAGCAGAATACACATTAAGTAGAAAATCCAGAGCTTTATTTTTCCATTTCCTGAGAGCGAATATTTATGAGCATTTTGTGATGTCGTAAGACAAAATAAAAATGTAATTCTGAATACTAAAAATGATGTATAACTTCCAGTACCTAAATTGCTGACAAGATGTTTTAATTAGTGTAAGGTTATATTTGAGCCAAAATATTGTTCTAATGTCTCTGAATGCCAGTTTGGCTATCACAGGTCAATTGCGAACATCAGAAATTTTAAGTGCGCAAGTTATTTTCTTCCGCTACTCACTGTTTTTTTTTTTCGTTTCCTCGAACCTGTGGGATAGAAAGTAACGGTATTTCATTGAGCAGCCGCTGCTTCGCTTTACCATTTTCAGGCTGATTCTTTTGGCAGATCAAAACAGCAAGATGGGTAGTATTAGATCATCGTAAGCAGGAGTGATAGCACTCATTTGAAATGATTTTAGAGAATTTTTTCAGTGGGATAAATATGAGGCTCAGTTAAGGGCCTGGAGAAATGAGTAAAAAATGGAGTGTTTTTTCGTGCTCTGATTTTTCAGAATTTCAACAAGACTGACTTTTTTTGGGAAAGAAAATTTCTACACAAGTGTCTTCTCGATGTTTCTCTCGTTCTTTTTTCATGCGCTTAGAGACGAGTGCCACTTCAATGAAATTGATTCCCTCCTGTTCATTTCTATAAATTTTGAGATCACTTATGATAGCTCTATTATGACTTAGCTTTAAAATGTTAATCACCTGCTATTATGGACGAATAAATGCAGTTGGAGTTGATTATGCGTTTGTAAAATTCATATTCCTTAGATGTTATGCGCTTTCTACGGTGTGGAAATACAGCAAAATTTTTTAGAAAGCAGTGATGGATTACAAGAAAATTTACATGGGAAGGTGATGTAAATGTGGAAATATGTTTCGAAAGCTGGAGGGAAAACTCTGCATTACGTATTTTCGTTCATGTTTAAGCCGAAAGTTTCAGGTGAAGTCAGGAAACGCTGCAGGTGGAGGCTACATGCAAGTCGAGGTTCATGAGGTTATTTCGCTTCATCCTAAGTTTCTTGTGTTTCGCTATTATTTGCATCTTTTTTCAATCTTCGTTTCGTCCGACTTTTGCTTCATTCGCCTCGTAAATTTTTATACACTTCTCTGTTATTTTTTTCAAAGTATTCCGACCTGCAGCTGTGTATAATTGAGCATATTTAAACAGTGAAAACCTTTAGGAATAGTTATATTGATTGAAAAAAATCGTTTTGAATGTCTGCATTATCCGGGATTTTATTTGATCAATGCAGTTTACAGTATTACGTCAAAAAACATCGCAAGGCATCCATCAGAAATTATTCGATTTAGATATCCTAAGAGTTATTATGAGTATCAAGTTGTTTGCCAAATTCCGTTCCATTTGCCGAATTATTCGACCAGAATCCCAGCTTCATAGTACCTCGATGGTATTTGTAGTACATTCTAGGTTCATAGTAGAACAACAAATATAGCAAAACTATGCGCCATTTAAATGAATAGTTCAGCATTATTCTTGAATAGACAGCCACAATTGAGATATGTGACAAAGTTCTTCTGTGAATGCGAAAAAATTGATAAACTTTTTGTTGGCTTTTCCGCGATGAGGATATCGATGCGATTCTGTATAATTCATTGCCGAAATTAACATCGATGAATCGACAATACGTTCAAATAAGTCGCGAATGAAAATCACTCAAAAAACGCATTAAATACGAAGGTAAAAAAACTGAAGCGACTAACGCAGCAGGTGTTCGCAGTACCTGCATAGTCTCACTCAAAAACGGTGCATACATAGAGAAGATTCGTTAGCCTAAATGACACCCGCAGAGAGCTTGGTGACAGCGTTGCAGCATCGTTTATATAAAACAGGTCTGTAAAAACTGTAAATCTAAACGATAATTTAAGTGGAAACTCTCATCGAAAAGAAGCCGCAATTCTTGGCTCACTTCCAACTAGTCGAGTCGCCTATAATATGTGAAGGTGATTTTATAACGCCAACGGCATCACACCTGTCTTGTTAGAGCCCTAAACAGCGCGGATTATAATCTATGCTGCAATCATTATGCCTGATTTGTGCTAACTGCTTTTTCTGTGCAGCCGACGATGGGTAAAGCGCTCCTTTTCGGGCATAATATGTGGCGATTATCGAGGATTTCGCATGCGAAATTAAAGTGGCTTTCATTTCCTACAATTCTTCCCACAGAATTTTCCTATCGTTATCAAGAGAGCTAATTCATGGAGCCACCAATCATATTCATAAATAGAATGGGGAGCGCGATAATCAGCATGTGCGAGAATCGTCTATTTCATGCAACATACACGTAAGGAAGTCAACGATACTTTGATAGATGGATGCAACCGGTTGTCGATAAATGCATGTCCATTATTATTTGCGTTCAATGCGGGAGAAGTTTCTTCTACATTTATATGATGCGAATTTTCGGTGGCTCATCACGAGAGTGGCATACACTTAAGTTGCCATATTTGCATATAACCTATGACGATATTTTGTGCCATATATAAACTGATGTGTGCGTAAGTCATACGTCTACCCTCTTGGCTTTACTGATGCTTATTAGTTTATTTGTTGCCTAGCGAATATAAGCAAACGCATATCGATGAAAGCTGAGGGTAGAATGTGAACTGGAGCAGCATTGAGTGTGGGATGCGATTGGCAAGCAAGGATTGGCAATTTCGAATAATTTAGGTTACTTTTAGACATATGGAATCGTACTCTCCAGCATCCTGACGCACTTGAGGCATTCATAGATTTAGCGGTTTATTTGTCTTTGAGTATTCTTAGATCACAAAATTGATCTTCTCTGATGTTGTGAAAGTAATAAAACATTCGATATCGTTGCATGATAGACGTTTGCTTCAATTAGAAATTGCGTATAAGAGGGATACAGCTGTCGATGCTTGTTCATGATGACTATTTTGGATAAAATTTGCAATAACGAGCTTATTTTTTAGCTCAATAAAAATTGGTTTTTCTTCCGAATCTGAGACAGCAGGTAATGGGTGTTTTTTAGATATCGATGGCAATGGAAACAATGTTGGATAATTCAGGACCTCCTCCCTATGTGAGTTAAATCACCTTCCTCAACTACAAATATTCTATCCATTCGTGCAAAAGCCATTTTTGCTTTGTTTTGTGGTAAATTCAAACTCGTATTGATCGGAGAATTTCGTTTACCTAGGATGAAGAAATTTAATTTCTTAAGCTCAAATTTGAAATTGAGTTCGTAAGGCCTGCACTAATCGAATTTAGCTTCGAATCAAATTGGGCTGCTGGATGGTTTTTCTTCTGAATTCATTGAAACTTCTAATGGGTGACATATCTATGATATTCATAGTTACTCATCTATTAACTGCAAACAGAGCTTGTTCTTTTCTCGTAGATAAAATCAATCCTGTCAATGGCTACTGAATAGAAAGGAAAAATGCGTAGAATTCAAGAGCATTTTCTATGTGCGATTGCAGCATATGCCAATAAGAGTGGACTATTCGCCAACAGTACATGCAGAATATGTCGCAGACGCAGAGGAGTGGGCAACGAATGGCAAACGATCACGGGCACATACGAACGAAAGTCTCGGAAGTGTCACTGAGATTGAAGAAAAACGCACAAGGTCGGTTTTATCATGATAAAAGATTTTCACGTAAGCTCCGGATGATTTTCCAGCAAAATTCTCCGCCTTCGCTCCTTTTTTTTTCTCGAAAACACTTTAAAATATTCCGTCACATTTAAGTATATTAAATTTTACGACTGCAACTTTTGCACGAAAGTATCAAGAAGTAATTCTATTGTTATTCTTGTAGAATTCTTGATAACGTCTCTTAATGAGTTGTACTTTCGTTATGTTTCTTTTCAATGCATAAAATTGGAGTCTTATTTGATTGCATTGATAAGACAAATATAGTTGAGTATGAAATTCAAAAACTTTTATGATGAATTGATATGACCTAATTGCAAAAATTGATCATTACTTCGAGTGTTGTCCATTGTGTTCAATGATTCATCTGCAACCAACCAGCGTACTTTAAAGATGGAGTTATTGACATAGTGGACGTGAAATCTTGACTTCTTCACCTACTCTTAAATAAATGCCAGATTGCAGTATTTTTCCTCTTTCGATTTTCCGTGACAAACTTTGATTCTTATATTGCAATACATGGGCAATATCCATCAGCTGAGAATGCTGAACGGTTTCCTTACAAAATTTCTTATGCTAATGCAATAGGGATTATAACTGTGGAAATTTTATGAATGTGTTATCAAGACAATATTTACAAGAATATAAAAGCAAACTAAGCTCAAACATCACAGGTAACTGAGCATTTGTCGGCTCATGATAAAAATTTTCCATGTCATGACGGAAGGTGCATTTTTATTTTATGCGCTCATCGATCTTAGAAGCGAAAGACTTAAATGAAAATGTTCCGGTAGCGTTCTAGTAGTATAAAGTGATTCGATGTCGCGAATTCTAACAAAAATTCAGCTTTTTTCGCTTTTCGTTTGTAGCTTTGGCTAAGATTGTAAATAAGCGGCCAAAATCTTGCTCTAAACTATCTAGTATGGCTTTGATTTTGAGGAATATAGGCGTTTCTTGTAGTTTTTTTAATCTACTGAGCTGTCGAATCATGCAGTGCCTTTAACCGTAATGCCGCAGTTGCGCTTGTTACATTTGAAAAACACTCCACCAACCTACAACTAAATCCACTGCACGGACAAATGATAGTTTCATGTATTATATACAATTTTCTTCTACAAAGTCATACATGCGAATGCCGGCCACTACGTAAAGCTCGAATGATACATTGCGATTGTGAATACATTGCGATTGTTGTATATTCCACTCGCTGGTTCATTCAACCGGTGGATAATAGTTGGTGGATGATGAATAAGTTATACCGATGGCTTGGCGTCGAGTCTAGCTAGACCGTGAAATAATATTCGAAAGAGGATCAATAAATATGACGTGCTCGTAACAGCCGTACTTTACAGGTTTTGGGAGCGCTAAAGCAATGACATTTAGATTTGAAAAATGAATTGTTTTTCCGCGTACAATAATTGTTTGTCGTTGTACACGTGTTTCGACATTGCTGAAATCTGAATATGCCATTCTTCCATGCGCGATCACTAATTTAAGTGCGATTGCATTGAACCTATTGCATTCTTTAAAAACACATGTTCGTAGCTCGGTTTATACTACTGACTTTTTCTAAGTTTTTCAACCATATCCTCCTCGCGCTTGATTACTTCTTTGCAAAGTGAAATTTGTGTAGGATATTAGAACCATTCTTGGACATTTTGCATATAATGGACTCTCTGTATCTCTCTATAACAACCCAGTAATTGCTTTGGCACATTCGAACGGTCGATGTTTCTAAAAGAATAACCTAAGGAATAAAACACTTTCAAATTCCCTTTTCGCCTCACTTCCACTTAAAAACTGCAGAAGTTTGTAAGATTTCTACAACAGAAGAGGCGCTGTTTGTTGATTAAAGCACGATAAAATTTCGTCCGTTTGTAAGGCTCAACTAGACTCATTCAGTATACGTAGTTGCAATAAACGGTCCTACTTCCGTGCTGTGAAATTGTTGAATTTTAGAATTAATGTCATTGTAATGCACATCAATCGGCACAGTTCATCGTTCTTCTTTACGGCACCTACACTCAACGATCACGCCTAAAAGCGCTTATCATTAACCTTTATCAAAGATTTGCTGTTTTCAAGGTGTGAAATAAATAAACCAAAATGATCGAATCGCAGAGATAACGAATGACAACACAATGAACTATACAAATAGTCAAGACAATTTGAGGAACAAAAGAGGTGTCGTTTCGCTATAATCTTTGAAGAGAGCCTTTTTTCTTGCGAAGACACTCCACAAAATAGGGCAACCACTCTAAAGAGACGTTGATGTCCGATAAAGATAACTAAATCATGGAGTTCGATTCATTTCCCACTTTTATTTCGCTTAGTTCGCTTCATAAATTCCATCCGAATATTGCGAACGTTGTAAACGATGTTTATCCATTTCCAGTTGATATACGATTGCAATAAAGTGAGTTCATTGTCGCTACTCAATCATCAGGAGATATATGAAACCAACTGAGAGCGGTGGACATACAAATTCTCGACTCACTTTTGACCACTTGATGCATGTTCAAGTGACGGTACTTTTTGTGAACCAGTTCCGCAGTGTTTACCTCAACGCTCTTCATGTACCAACAAATGGTGCGTAAATGTTGAATAGTCTCAGCTGGATCTGGTCTTTTCTTCATTTAATTTTACCTATTTTAGAAGAGTTGACATATATTTGCATATTGCTTTCGCTGCTCTTATTGGTTCAGACATCATGAACCATAAATGTTATTGGCTTTTCAACACTTTGCCTCAGTAGTTTTGATCAATTTCAAGAACTGCGATTAATTTGTTTGCAGATCGTTGTATCACATTTTGCGATCATTTTGCGAGACAAAGCGTTGTTTCATAACATGAGCAGTCCAACCGATATAAACAAAATAGTGCGTTCATTTGCTGATGTTGCTTCTTTCGGTATTAATGGTGTTTTGAACCCTGTCTTGGACCATTCTTTCTACAATCAATCGTATCGCATTGCGAAATTGAGTTGCAGTTTTGTAATCACTATATCCCTATTACCACTAATTTTTTCGGATGTTTTCTTGAACCGGAAAGTTTTCTGTCAAGCTTTTCTTTTTTTTTTTTTTGAACTGAGCAGCCGTATAAGCAGCGATGCAGTAATTTTGATAGCGATGTTCATTATCGCTTGTGGATATGTGCTTTTCTAGTTCACATAGTTTTACACTTATATCAGTACGTTTGCTTCAGTTTTTTACAGCCACTCTGAGAGTCGAACTTTGAGAGTCGATGTGCTAAAATAGCGTTGATTTATTTTGGAATATAACAGCAGCTTCCTTTGTTCATGCAAAATAGTCATAGCAATATTCGTTGTTGGAGACCAGATTGATCGATGACTGACAAAAATTGTTCTATTTGTAGAAATAGTTTAAGTGACTCCCTTCTCCCGCCTCTCCTCACCTCAAGTAAAACTATCCTTTCTGCATACTTTTGAAAATTTGTAGTTGCAAGGCAGATTATGCAAACTCGTTTCTAGAGCTCTGTGTGAGTTTTCTTGTCCGCTAATTTCGACACAAGATTCATGAAAGCTCCATTTACGAATTGGGGTTTAAAAGCCGAAAATAACTCTTACACTCATTTCATAGCAGTCGGTTTTCTGGTTAGCAGAGAAGCTAGGGTAACAACATTTCGTGGATATAATATGCTTCATGGCGATCTCCTCTAGCATCTTTCCAGAATGATAATGGGCTGCTCCGTCATCTTCCATCAAATTCGAATGCCCGAAGTTTTAAGAAACGAAAGAACTTTACATGCAGTCTGCATCGCTCAAATTTTTACTTTTTTATTCTGGTCAGCTCACAAAAAACGAAACTTTTGTAGAAGATTTGAACGAACGATTAGACCAGTCAAAATGTGAGAGTGCTGTTCAGAATATAAATTATCATGCGCAACTAATTCATTGAAGTGCTAAGTCAGATGAGGGGAACATAAAAGCGCATATGGTGCCATCACCTCTGTTACGCTTCTCTTGTTGTTGCAAGACTCATTCATCGGTTTTTTTACACCTTCGATAACTTGATAACTTCATTTCACATTTCGAAACTAGAGGATGTGTTTTTTCAAGTTATTCATTTCCAATTTTGAGAATGCAGTCCGCGTTGATTCTTCTAAAAGTTTACCACAGTGGCCTTTATATATGGTAGATTGCTTCTTTTGATATAATGCCTTTTGAAATTTTTTCTGGTAACTTTGCGATCGTTATCCCAGAATTTTGCAATGTATTTGAGAACACTGTGACCTGAAATTTTTCTGCATTTTAGGCATTGCTGTTACGAAATTTTAGTGAAATTTTTGGCAAATAGAGGTTTTCGAATTTTTTCTGATTTCGACTTTTTTTTCGAAGTTACAAGTTCTCGAAAAATTTCGAATTTTTCAAATTTCTGAATAATTTACACATCCGTTCTCTATGCAATACATCTCTTTTTATCGCAGTAACCGTTGCGTTTTTTAAATTTTCTTTTGCAATCTATTAAATCGTCGCTTTCACATTATTGACGTTAGTTGTTTTTTAAGTGAAATTTCGTGACTTTTGTGTGTCTCATGCATATTTGCCGTCTATAACGTTAACATGCGCAATTTACTGTTAAAGCAATAACAGGTAAAGGGGCAAATTTCTTCTACAGCCATGTGACGCTTTAACAGTTTTATTTTTATTGTGCGATGAATGATTGTGAATCAGTTTTGTTTCGATGTCTTTTTGAATGTGGAATGCTCATTTAAGGCCGCCAACGTGCAGCACAATTTCATTGATTCACTGCCATTCGCTCAGCTGACTTCTTTTGTGCTCATTGGTGAGCTGAATTTCTATTTTGAAAAATATCTTTTAAAAGAATGGAGTTGTTTCTAATATCCGGCTTAATTCAATCAATCTGTGCTCTTTCTTCATTTGCCTATTCCTTATGACATTTGACAGATGGACATTCAGAACGTTTCGTTCCGATATTTACGATCTATTGACATTATTCATTGTTCGCATCGAACACTATTTTAACAACTAGTCAGATTTATAGATTAGATGAAACTATGGTGACATCGATGAGCTGATAGGGACTTCACTGCCTGGAAAAACGGGTGACCAAGTCGAAAGCCGTAGGAAAAAGAACAGGGCTTGGCCTACACCGTAATCTTTAACACTTTCCCTCCCTCCACTCCTCCTCTACCTGTTGGTATGTCGGAGGTGCTTAGTAAGCGAATAAATAATAAGCTGGACCTGAACTCATACGATTTCAAATTTTATCGATACTTTGATCGATAAAAAAGGCCTCCACCTCATCATCTCATCCTATTGAGTTTTTTGAAGTTCACGTCCATATCACATATTCCGAAGACAGTAAAATTGTTAGAAGAATTTCACGTTTACTTATTTTTTCATAATCATTACTATTGAAAAATACGATACATTTTAGGGAAGATGAAATTTTATTGGAAAGTTTTGATCGTAAAAATGCGATACAGCTTCAGTGACTCATTAGTATTCCACCATAAAGAGAAGCAATAGAGCACATCCTTTTGTCGACTACTGTTTGTGCGTTTGCATGGCGTTGTAAGTTTTAGGGCAAAATTGATCGGAGATTTGCATAGTTTTATTTATAATAAGGGGAATTGGTTGCGAAATGACAAAGAATTTCCCCTGCTGTGAGCACAGGTGTAGTTTTTTCGCGCTGAAGCGGATACATTGTCGATGAATTTTTCTTTTTTTTTTCTTCGAAAATTGCCTTCAAATCTTAAATTTGCTAGTGCCACTTTAAAAACACTAGAAAAATAAGTGCTTGACATAGATCGATTGCAATGTAATGCAAGTTGCATACCAATTTTTATGTGCAAGGATAGGAAAAAAGACTTGCATTGTATGTGGTAAAATGTGCATTTTTACAGTTTCATTCAACAGCCCAACCAATTGCATGAATTATTCACGTTTTTTTGGATAAATATTAAAAGATTGAGTTATTAAACTGGAATTTGAATTATAATCAAAAATTAAATGAATTAAATTTGAGCCTCAATTTAAATGAACTTGTAAAAGAGTAGCTGCAACATAGAAAATGTAGCAATGCTTTTTTTGGACACAGACAATCCGGCTGAATGGAAGCAAGCAAGCAAAAGAACGAGAGCATTAGGCATGTTCATTTTTCATTGTCAGCTACTGATATACATGCGTGGGTCATCACCACAGTGATGCAAATAGTCACTCAAAATTCAATTCATCTTATAAACAGAAGGACACTAAGACAGATGGAAAAGTGAACTACGAATTGCGAAAAGGAGGAACTAGTAACTAGAAAGGGCGAGGTGCATAGGAGAAGCTGTTAAAATGGTATGTGTGAGAATGAGTCTAATATGATAACTGGTATGCAGCAATGTGTTATCCTCAGAGTAAAGGGACATTTGAAATTGAAGTGCTGTAAAGAGTAAAGTCGAACTTACCAGCTGCCTAATGTGGGTGTTTTACCTTTTTTTTTGGGAGGGTGAACGTATCTTCGGGCAGTTCAGTGACTGCGCGCATATATTTAGATATAGAAGCAGTGCATATTCATTGAGTTATTTCATAGAAATATCTTTGAGAATTGGCAGTGACGCATCTCCAAATATTTCTTAGTAAACGATCATGCGTTTTGCATACGAAATCCCCATAAAAAAGCAGTTTTAACCTTTAAGTAACCTTCAGCCTTGGTATTTATTATTTGAGCGAATAAATGCAAAAATTGCTATAAACGTGTCCAAATATCTTGGCAGTGAAATTGAAGTGCTGGTTCTTTTTACAAACCTGACTACGGGCTTATTTGCCAGTGCTAATATTGAGAGCCAGATCGAAGAAGTTTGCTGAGCAAGCTTTAAAGTTTTTTTTTTTGAATGGGAGTTCTTGAGTCCAGATATCAGTAGTTCTATCACCGAATTAGTGCATATCATTCGCGGTTTTACAAATGTCAATAACGAATTGATGTGTTCTATAGCTGATAGGATCTAGTCAGATAATGGGTGGTGGCATCACTAGCCACTGGCGCTTCTAATTCTTCTCTTAAGATGTGTCGAGCAAAAAAGGCGTGATTCCCATGTGAGACATCATAAGCTAAGCACTAATTTATGGTTGGCTAAAGCATTATATCTGAATAACCAGAAAATGATGTGTCACGTGAGTAGAATTTATTGTTCGATAAAACCAGATACCGCTTATTAGCGTTAATGAAAGATATGATGCAGGCGCGAATAAATCAAATAATGTAAAGATTCGATGTATAGAGTTGGGAGAATGGGCAACAGATATATTCACTGACATTCATTTGAACTGTTTTAGAGCTGCCTAGAACCTCATGGCTATTTTTAATACTTGAATATATATTTTGGCGTTGACCGTTGACTGCGGTGTGAAAGCATTGAAGAAATGAGCATTCTTAGTGATCTAATGGAGGATAATAAGGCAAATGTTTCATAAACAACCTTCTGGTTGCAACCACAGAGCGAAACTTTCAGGGATTGTTGTAAAATTTCAGGATAGCGTAAGATACAGTATAGTCCGACCATCAGCGTCGAGTTGAACTTGAAATTGATTAAGCAGGAGTAGATGCCTCTCAATGATTTGTCCTTTACCTTCAAGAGAAGGACGACATATATCATTGCCATGCGCCTCTGTGTGTTCATTATTGACCAATTCTCTGAAGATTTTTTGAAAAATGTTTTTCACATTTCAGTGCATAGTTATTGATAGATATTTGAATAGGTATTACAATGAAATGGTTGATTAAAAGGTCTAGATAACGGGAAATAATTGGGTTCTTGGCTTTGAACTTTGACTTTTGGCAACTTTTAATGTATGAGGTGAGCGATTCATTAGCAAAATTATCAAGAAATAATTGAATGTTACAGCAATGCGTTCATATTCTTTTCTGTTTTTGACTCGTTTTCGCAATTTTGCAAAACATTCGATTTTAGTATCTTCTAATTCGACCATTTATGGAGTAGCATTGCACACATGGATTTCTATTTCCTCTTCCCGCAAATATCTTCAATTCCTTCGAAGTTAGTAGACTAGGTTTAAAGTTTTCGAATATTTACTCTGTGATCAGGATTATATTATGCTTGCTAATTTTCATAGCTTCAGCTAAAATATTGCTCACGTTCACCAAAAAATTTAGAGCAAAAACTTAGAGGAAAATTAGAACTGAAACTGATAATAGAGCTGAGAGACCAAATTGAGCATTCGATTATCGCAAACCATATCACGTATCGTTTGTAAGTCTTCAGCATTGAGCTCGTATCACTTTGGAAAATCTGATAGTTACTTTGTTCTCTCATTGATTCAGCAGTTAAATTTTAGTTCTAATTGATATGCACATCGCGCACAGCAAGGTTATGACGCAAACTGGCTATAATTTAATTCACTGTCAAATTTCCCACGGATTCCAGGTGGTTTTTTCCTGAAAGACATATAATGCGCCTAAGTGCAAAGCTACACTGGCGTCAGTACATAATGGTTCCATCGGTCTGTACAACGGCTATATAGTTGTACTTCAGCTGTAGAATATTTAAAGCTGTTTGCATTATCCTGGTCTGTGGCGGAGTTTTTCTAATTTTATGCGGGAATCTTTTGTTTCCAAAACTGCACTGAGAATTCTCTCTCCAAAATTTTCACCGAGATAATTCAGACCCTTGCACAGTTCCACTGTGATGCCGATAGTGCAAACAATAAGTTGGTAATTTATGAACTAAAAGCTTCATGCTGTATTGAGAGTATCCTATTGTTGTGATATGTGAAAATCTGCAAAAAATGTTGACTCATAAAGTGTATAGGTGTGGTTGGCGTCAAAACGAGTTGCTGACTCACATGTCGCATATAAACATATCATTCAATTTCACCGCTAAAAATGAAGTGACACTTGATTTTAAAGTAACAGCACTGCCAACGCCTACGGGTTATTTGAATAAATTTGAAAGTTATAAATCGCTAATGTTTAGGTCCTAAATAGGCGGACTGCTCTCGAGATTCTCGCTGTCTCCTTCTCCTCTCTCTTCACTGTGATAGATGCTATAAATTGGATATTTATTCTGATTTATCAACAAGTTTGCTTTCATATTTTTTCAATTTTTTTTTCACGAGCAAATTCATTGCGTACTATTTGTGGATTCATGTCAAAGGCGAATTTCCATCCAGTGTCTTCTTAGTGATGGCAACGCTACTTTGTTAATGCATTTTGCTCATTTTTATGCGCGTCTTTTTGAAGGTTTCTGTTTAGATGCATTATTTACCTGCATGTTGGGTTCATGCGTAAATTTGTTGATTCGATGTTAAGTAAGCGTTCACCGCCGCATTGGACTTTGCTAAGATGTAAAATGTAGTAAAGTTTGGTCTAACGTTGTGTTGCGTCGACTTCCCTATCTCTTCTATCAGTTTGTTTGAAGCCAAAAATAAACCTTTTTTTTACAGCGAAATTCATGGATAACAATTGATAAAGCAGAGTGCTTCCAACTCGTTTTCCTTTCGCAATTGCTGCACTTACCACTTGCGCAACTAGCCGAGGTAGTTAGATGTCCAAAAAGACATCGCAGTAATGATTTTCTGATTCCGAGGTGGACAGTAATAGAGCCAGTAGAAGGATGGATGTACATGAAACGAAATCAAAGCTTGACATAGTTTTGTACCCGATAGAGATAAAAAATGGTGAAGCACGAAGGAAACATATTTTGGAGCAACTTATGCGAAAATTAACTAGTGGCACAGAGAGCGGAGAAGGTGATTTATTGAGACCAAATCATGGGGAGGGGTTGAGTTCAGATTCGCTGAGATAGAAGATCCATTGGAACCTAGACCCGTGGCAGAATCAGAAAGCCTTTCGCATGACATAGTCTTCCAAAGGCATCACTTTTGACAATCCCATATTCTCATTTTCTTCACCAACGAGGTAGCCACTCTTGCTACCGTCACCTTTTGGCGTGATTTTTATTCACTTGACGTCAGCTTGTGCTGTAGGCAATGGTTTTTCATGAAACAATGCATAGGGCGTGTTGTTGTTTTTCCTCAGGCATATAGAAACGATGCGATGCCACTAAACAACGATTGTTCGCCACTTGCAACCACTAGGAGGTCCGAAACATCACTCTCTTGAAGGCGAATGTTTTAAGCGAAGTGAGCAAAATGCGCCAAAGTTTCTTCAACATCTTGTTAGCTGATTCGCATCACCTCGGAGCTTAACTGCGATGAGAGTCATTTAGGCGCAATCTTACCACTATAATGAAAATGATAAATGAGCTAATAAATTAAAAATTGGCCTTCAGTGATACAGTTCCATCTGAGTCATCTTTATTGAATTTGGATATAAAATTTGCTGAACGCTTTCTGCTTCACCAGCTTGGCAATCCATTTCAAAAGTTTTTTTCTTTAATTTATATCGAAATCGCAAAAAAACAATCGAGGCTGATCATAAGGTGAAAACGCTGTAGCGCATCTTTCGACTTGCAAAAACCTACTCAGTGCTAGAATTTGTTTGAGTTCAAAGTAACAGAACTCATACATTCAACAGACAGCAGCTGATTATTATTTGCATTTTATTTCACTTCGGATTTTCTACATTTCCGCCGGAATTTTTGGGAATTTTTATTGAAAATGTGGATCTTTTTCGGCACAGCAGCTAATAGATCCGTTCATATTTCTCTCTTTTTTCCTAAGATTTACAGCTCGTCGTCAGCATACAACATCAGTTCGATTTATTCTCTTCATGGAAAAAAGACTACCCTAGAAAAATCCAATGGCGTAATCAATTAAGCTGCAAAATGATCAACAAAACCCAACGTATTTTCGATGTTGCATATGCACATTAAGTCATGTATGTGGGTGATTTGATGTAGACGAGAACAACATTCCACCTGGAAAGCCACGTCATTTTATAAGAAAGCACGTCGATTTTACATGAAGATATCTTCGACTTCTTAATTAATGCTTTTGCATTTATAGCAGCCGGTCTATGTAAGCAGTTATTTTATTATCTGTTGTCATTTTTTGCTCGATTCTAGCTCTAAGAAAAACATACTCTATAGAGCTTTGAAAAATCGGCCATTTTTATGCTGTCTCCGTCACTTAGTAAAGGCTGAGTAGCAGGTTTTTGCAACCGTTTCATAACATCTTTTGTGGTATTGTCAGATGTAATAACGTTTTTCTTTACATAGGATATTCGGCTACACCGTAAAGCTTCCTTCGAAAGTTTAACGTTTATTCGATTCTTAATACGAATTTGCTTATTTACAACCTTGATTAACCAAAAACGAAAATGTAAACGATGGATAGCTCTGTCAGTTGGAGGGGAATATGAAAAAATTCACCTTGAGACAAAAGGAAAACTTCGCGTTGTGCGTTGTTGTTATGTATGATGATTATTTTTTAAGCAGTTGTTGCGTCTTTTAATGGATTCATTTGCGTTGTATTAGTTTTAGGCACGTAGCGTTAATTATGGCACACTGTCAGCAATGTTTTCTACGCTGTAAACAATGTGTATAGCGGTGCTATACCTGCAGAGTAGATTCTCTAGTGTTGGAGCGCTACACAAAAGGCTCAGTGATCGGTCGGCGTCAATCAGTCTATATGAAGAACATCTCAGTTTTCATGAATGCTTTTTTCGAGGTGCTGCGGCGAATAATACTTTCTGATGAAATGTCAAATGTGCCGTGAAAATTATCTTAACGCAAAAACTGTATCCCATTTCCGCGTTTTCCATCCGCACTTCTTCAATCATCGCCAGTCGACTTTTCTTTCAAAAACTTTTGAGCAGAGACAATTTGTGATGAAACGTTGATTCGATTCGTTTTTAATGTTTAAAGCGGCGGTCGCCTACATTAGAAAAAGTGCGCAAATGCTCGCTTATCAGAAGAACACAAAGCATTGCGTCCAGCCGACCAAAAGAAATCTTCTCAGGAAATCTTTGTGTGAAATTACCTGGCGCAATAAGTGAGATGAATTTTGAGTGGGCTAGCTGATGATGCGATGATACCTTCTCGGTAGCGATAAATGATGTCATACAAGCTTTCCGATGCTAAAGAAAATACACTTCTTCGAAAAAAAGACACATAATTAAATTTTTTGCAGCCTGATCTCCCATTCGAGGCAATTGAAATGAGTGAAAAAGAGTACTGAGAACACGACATGTGCATTCAAGGTTTCGCCCATGAAATCTTCAGGCTAACCTATTTGGCAAACTGTCAAAAAGATTGCTTTACAATATATTAAGTATTCTACCTGAATATTCAAATCTTTCCAACAAATTTGATAATGTGAACGCTTTTGAAGCGTCTGCAAATTTTAGTGACACTAGATTATCTACGACTTCTTTAGATATCACTGAGTCGAGTAAAAAGTTGATGTGAAAGATGAAGTTATGGTGCTCATTATATTCATAAAATTTCTTAGCTCTAGCTTTAATGGTTCTCAGGTTGAAATTGCATCGTTAACATAATTTCTTCTTCAGAACAGAAAGACACTGCTGCTTCACACGTACACCTAAACATACATAGAAACAAAAAGGCAACTTGTAAATATTCACATACGCAAGTTAAAACGAGTCATAAAGCCATTCAGGTTAAGTGTTAAAACGTCTGCGTTCTATGGATAGGTTCTTGATAAATGCGTATCTCACTGTATCATCTGAGGAGCCACACGAATGAATTCTTTAAAATGCTTGTGAAACGGACTTTAAAAATAGAAACTGAAGAATTTGTTACGTAAGTTGTTGTTCGTTTTTTTTCACATTCCATGAAAGAATTTTTTTCTTCCAGAATTCAAATTACTGCTGACTGTGATGACCTTAAAAGAGGATTTTCACGCAATGTATAAACGCCGTAAGCTGTTCCACCAATTTTTGACGGTTAATACACACAGAGGGTTGCAAATTGCCTGCCTCAAGCTTTACCTCAACACAATGTTTTGAAATAGGATTAAATACGGCATCGTACCGCCCCTCCTTTAAGGTCTGTAGCAAAAAAAAAAACGACCGATTTCTACCCAGGCACTGTTCTTACTCATTAGTTGATACAAAAGAACGTAAATATCGGAGTGTATCGAGTGATACACTGTCGACTGTTTCACATATCTCAAAGGAAGTATTGAAAACTAATATGGAATGGTGGCGTTTTTACGTCAATCCTCCAAGGAGTCTAGTACTTCGAGAAATAATGATCTTCGAACGCTTCGATAGCCGATTTAATTCGCAAAGGACGTAAGTCATTAAATCACTTCGACTGCGCATGACATATGATGATGACGAGTTGCAGGTAGTAATTCATTCACGCGTGGTCTCCGTTCATTCGGAGAACGACTCCACAAATAGAGTATATATGAAGCAGTTCAACGATTATTAATTCTTCAGAGTTCCCATTTAAAGTTTGTCTTAAGTGGACTTTTCGGACCTATTCAAAGTATATGGAAATATGCAAATCATGAGATTGATGGCATTTTCCGTGTTTGCCTTACAATTTTCCACTTTATTTTTATACGCTTCAGCAGATTTGTTTCTGCGAAAGCGCAAAATCGTATGTCCTGTCATAAAAGCACATTCATCTCAGTTTCTTATTCGTGGGAATGCGATATATATTATATATATATATATATATATATATATATATGTAGCTCTACCAGGTCAGTGAAAAGAAAGTGGATCACTTTTGGGACTTCTGTATGCTTCATTTGATCAGCTGAAATATGAAAGCGCCGCATTTTGCACATTTTACATTTTATTGGTAGTTTTCAAAGGTAGTTGGTCAGTTAATTAAAAGAAATGCACAGGGATGTATATTGCTAACTTCTCAGTAATACTTTATGCATTATCTTTTTTTCGCATTCGCTCAATTTTCTGTTCTTAACATATTTTTAACTTCTAATTCAGTGGAAATTTAAAGATTCTTTTATCAGAACAACACAGCGGTAAACTTATCAGCGCAGTGGTATTGTGCTTTCTCACAAAAAACACAATATGCAATAGTAAAATTCAAAATATTTTCCTTTCGATGAACTGCAGATTACATTTTTAAGGACCGGTGATTACTGATAGTCTCTTGCATGGTTCATTTTTCTGTCAGAGATTGTTTCGCCTCGAGATAGCTATGGCATCCTCTACGAACCTCAGAGACGAGTGGTAGCTCAGCATGGAATGATAGCGTATGCCCTTGAATAATTCATGCTAAGCTAGATAACTACTGCTCCCTCATGTTCCCTACCCCCCCCCCCCCCCCCCCCCCCCCCCCCTCCCCCCCCCCTTCCCCCACTCCCCTGCTTCTCGATAAACCTCATTTCCATTACAAAATCTTCTGAACCATTTAAACCTGTACCAAAAATCCAAGGAAAATGGTTATGCTGTTACATCGACCGGAAAATGGTGTTTTTCGCAGGATTTTTGTGTTATTCTGCGTATATTTAGTCTCTATCGTTGGCACTGTGAAAATTTTGAGAAGTGATAACTCTTCGTTGGGCTCATTCTCTTTAAAATTCCAGCAAAATTCATTGCCTTAGAGATTTTGTTCGATGGTTTACAACAGTCCGTTCTCTAGGTTCCGAAGCTAGCAGAGATTGCAAACAATTTTCGTTGTAATGCCACAAAACGATCGTGGATAGTGTTCACTAAAAAGTCTGCTTGTTTTGGTCATTGAACATGACACAACATGAGTTTCAGCGTCGAACGAGATTGAAGATTTTTGCGTCTAAGGAGCATTGGTTATGGATATATTTGCATGATTATCTAACAAATAATCAAATGTTGCTCCTTTCATGTTGGACATTATAGGAATGAAAATCTCCATAGGAATGGAAAGTGTCACAGAAATGGAAAGCTTAGAAATAAACACCATAGAAATGAAACGTCAAAGAAATGAAAAAACAGAACGTGGGACTACGAACACAAAAAAATGGGCATAGCCGAGTTTTATGAAAATTATTTAAGAGTTCATTCACATTGTGCATCGCCGTTCCTAATTCATTGCTGTGCCTTCTTATCCCTCCTTTTTCCCTTTTTGCGCTCATCGTTGGTTTAAGTTATTGACTTGACGTTAAATTGTTAAAAAAATTCTCCACAGTCAAGACTTATCACTCATGTTAAAACAAACGCGATTTTGCGGCGTTACGATTGCATTGTTCCTTTTTCTAGGACACTCTGGTGCAGAAGCATCTGTTAGTTAAACGATTGTGCAGCGCCTACACCTCTTTGATTATTACTTACACTGGACGCGGAAGATTTACTTTGCTAGAAAATTATTTTCATTTCACAAGTATAACGGATGATAATACATAAGCTTATGGCAATAGACAAATTCGAGCATTGCCTCATTCCCGATTTAAGAAACACTTCTTGGCATCTCCTCAAAGAGTGGAATCATCTAGAAGAAAGTTGGATTGTGTAAGTCAAAAATAATATGAAACGGTATACACTACGATAAATAAAGGTATGAAATTACATAAGCGATAGGCATCGTTTTCAGTGAAAGCAATTTTAGTGCTCGATGGTGTTGAGAGTAGCTTTTGCCGAATTTAATGAATCAGTAAAATTTCCTGCCTCGCAGAGTTTTCAACTTCTCTTTTCACGTGATAAATTATTTAATCGTTTTCGACTCACTCCATCACAGACAGCGCATCGTTGATTTTCGCGTAACATTTCTTTGATTTTCGCATAACATTTCGTTGATTTTCGCGCTACATTTCGTTGGTTTCTTTTCCTTATTTTCCATAGAATGCATATTTCATTCCCACTTCACATCACACACTGTTGCACTTCGCTTTACGGAAAAAAATTTGCACAAATTTTCGTTTTACGGAAAAAAGTAAAGGTAATATTTCATTCATGTCCTGGAAAAAAAAGATTTCGATACACTTAATTTACAACATTAAAATAATTATTTCTCTTTGCACTTGAAAATGAACAAAAAACCGAACATGATTACAAGCCATTGACATCGATAATATCTTAACGTACAATTCCATTCACCGAACAACGTCTTCGCACTTATGTTTTTTATTTCTGTAAAAATTCAGCAACGTTAGCGTGACCTTCATCACGTCTTCTCTATTACACAGTCACCTTTGTGGGCAAAGAATCTAGCACGTCGGATCTGTAGTACCAAACATCATTGTCGTTAATGTTGCACAGACGAGAGTGTGTTCACTGATATAGTTTCACCACTCGATGATACGCCTCTCTTGCGAACTGCTCAACTTTAAATTCGCTTATAGACCTCATGTTGCGGATATTGCGACACAAACAATCCCACAACCCTTCTTCTATGGGTATTTCTCTTTATCTTTCTTGATAATCTTTTCTCCAGCTATCGTTTTAATAACTATTTGTTGCTAAATTTTCTTTCTTTAGCGGCTTCATTTCCTCTATCTTTTGAATATTTATTTGAATTTATCGGGCATGAGAAATTAAAAAAAATCGCAATCCCATGCATCTTTCATCCTTTCATCTTTTTTATATATCTTATTTCACTTCGTATGTAGCACATTCTCTCCCATATATTTTATATTTTATATTCCTCCATTTTAGATATATTTGAAGTTGAAGTAAAAGTTTTTGAAGATGCATGTTGATGTTAACATATGTTGACTTCTGTCAAACGTTTTACTGGGAATATCAGCAACAATGTAAACAGCCATTAACAGAACTTTGTTGAGTGAAAAAACTTGACTGCCTGACGCTTTTTTGTCAAAAAACTACACAGCACAAATTTTCCTACAATATGCAGTTTGCTTTGCTACTGGACTTTCGAATAATATTATTCCTTGTCGCTGTTATTGCTGCACTTCGGAGTAGTAACTTGAAAGGTTCAACTTTTTACCTAAGTAATGATGCACTGTTTCGAACTTTTGAATGATTGAGGTAATTATAACATTTTTTGGCCTATTTTATAAAATTTTTCCTCCAATATAACTTTCTATTGGTTAACTTTTTTGAAACGAGAATGAGGTAATTAAAAACAGTGCATCCCAAAATCATAGGAGTGACGTTTTGTCTTGAAGTTTCGGTTACACCGACTGTTTAAAAGCTTTTAAAGGTTTCAATAGAGTTAACGATAGAATTGCTAATATAACTTTGAATATCGGCTGATGATGTTGTTTTATTTAAGAGAAGAACCACCGCTTATTTGTGTCCAAAAATATTTTGGAAAATTTATTGAATGCGTTAAATTATTATAAATGATTTTGTTTTCGATTTAGTTTAGGAGCACTTTTATACATGAGAGAGCGATTAGTCCGTTATGGGTGTACTGCTAGAGAGGTTACTATAGTTCCTTTACTTCAGTACACATTACTAACCTTAACACTCTTATTTATCTCCCACACCCCTCTCCGCC